>JARWLC010000006.1:77577500-78120000 GCA_033318265.1 Phyllotis vaccarum
ACACACACACATATGTGCATAATTAAAATAATAAAATAAACCTTTGAAGAGTTATACTTTATAATCAATGTACTAAAATGCTGTTTCATAGTTTATTGGCGGTGTTGTTGGAACATAAGTTAAGGCAGAATCTCACAATTCAGGGCTCTACCACTCAATGAGATAGTAAGTTCAAAGCACTAAGTCAGATGAGTACAGAAGGACTAGTTTTTTCTCTTCCTTTGAATCATAAATCATCCTCTTAAGGTGTCAAAATTATTTCCACAGAAAAATTAGTTAATTATGTGAGTAGTTCCTGGACTTCACTTACTAAATCTTAAAGCAATCATTTTTTAAATGTCAGATGGCCACTCAGTTTTCATTAGAGATGGTAACTAATTAAAATGATGGTGTACATTAGGAAAGACTTTTTAAGTCATTAGGCCCCTTGAAATCTACTCTGGCTTGTAATATTTCTTTTAAGTTCTTTTTCTTGTGTGTGTGTGTGTGTTTACAGAGACATGCATATACACATAAACAATTTTTTCAAATGCTCTCTACAAGGCATCTGTCAACATTCTTCATGATCTTAGTTGCTTCTTTATGGATAGTGAAATGACAATCCACTCCATGACTGCCAACCATGAGAGCATATGATGGCTGCTGACCTTCAACTTTCAACTCTTAGTGATTCCACATGTGGAATAAAAATCTAACTGAATAGAAATGTGCTGAGCTGAGGGAGTCTGGGTGCATAACAGTAGCCACTGAAATGAACACTTTGGATATGGATGACCTCTGTTCCACATCCAAGTTCTTACTTTGAAATCAAGGACTAATTGCTGGAGTGGTGACAGGCCAGACAGACACACAGCTTCAGACTCTAACAATCATCTCCTCCTTCCTCTTCAAAATTAAACCCATAGGGATTAAAGATAAATTCCATGTTGCTAATAGCAACAGTAACCAGAAATAACTCTGAGAGCTGGAGCTGTTGATCATCAAATTTAATTCCCAGGAGAAAAGAAATCCTATCAGACACAAAGTAGGGATAATAAAGGTTTTGGACATATGTTGTTAACCTCAAAAGTTTTGTCCTAATTATAAGCACAGTCCTTGGATCCTGCCCTTGTCACAGGGGCTCCTAGTGATCAAGGATCCAGTTAGTTTTCTCTATCATGTTTTCAAGCAAACACCTCTCTCTCTTTCAAACCACACTAGTGATTTTGGGAGAATACACATCGAGAGAATTAATTTGACACCAAACCAGGTAAGAGTTTTAGTAAAACTCAGTAGCAAGATCATTGCAACTATTATACCGAAGTCCTTAAATGTGGATGGTTTGCCTATCCCATCTTTTTCTTTAGAGAGACCATATTTATAGCTCATTAACAATGGTGGTTTAGGAAAATTGAGCCATTCGTATTATGTTCCTCTGTTAATTACACCCACGCTAGTGAGTTATGTAAATGCATGTCTTCTAGAGAGCTTTGTGTAAAATTCCCCCACATCATCGTGTAGTGGAGGCATTCCAGGCAAATCCTGCTATCACTTATCCCACCCAGCCCAAACTTCTCTGCATCATTTGCTATAGTTTTAGTTGAGATTAACACAGGTCCCTCCATATCAGAGGAAAAAACCAGGGCCCATGATACAGTGGAGGCTTTTTTGACGTAGGTGAGCATCACAGGATGAGTTAGGGTTCCAGCAATCCACAGCCACCACGCCATCCCAGACAGTGGCTTCCAGGTCCTTTCATCTTGAAAACTTGAGGAATGAATTTTACGAAGAGAAGACAAGATTTTTGAAAGGAGTTTTATTATAGGAAAGAACTCAGGGAGAAGGAAGCATGGGCTCCTGCATTGCTTCTAGAAGCCACTACAAGGCTGCAGCATGCTGGAGGTGGGTCAGCCTTTCAATTGTCCAACCTACACAGCACAGCCAACTTCTCTGTCCCTCTGTCTGGACTAGAATTTCTAACAACTAACTAAACAACCCTCAGTTGTTGTTTAGTTTGCAAGACAAGAAAACTAACAAGAACACAACCCACGCACTAATGACCTTAAACATTTCATTCATTTCTGGTCTCTACCTGGGACTCTGGGTAGGATCAAAGTGATTTCCAGTTTCCAGACAAACACAAGAGGCTGGCCTGCTTTTGGGGTCTTTACCCTAAAACTGCCTGGCCAGTTTCTCTCTTCTCATCACCCTGCCTAAGGCAGACGAAGAAAGAAGACTAAGAACATGAGCAGAATTAATACGTGTGAGCATTAGAAAACACAGTCTTCCATTGGGCAGGTTTCCTATGGTCAGATCTTTGTAACTCTGTTTGGCTGTCAACTCAGATCATATTGGTCTCCCACTGGGGACTTTTCACCCATAATCTCTTCTAGACAGACTCATTTTATTATAAATAATAACTAAAATATTCATGTTAAAATTATAGTATCATACTCACCTTCTTGGTTTTAATAAATGAACAAGCAATGGGGATTGATCTTTCTAAGGTGTTTCTAAGTTGCTCTAAGCATTGTGGCAGCACTGGAATAAACACTTAGGGAGACTGGGGAGGCAGGAGCCCACTGCTAAGACACCCTCATTCTGCTTCAAGCCACTGTAAGCCCTGATATGATCTTCTTAATCTGGGTAAATGAATATGAAAAGCCTATTATGGTGTTTATGCAAGCTCTGGTCTTGGAAACAATATGATATGGAAAGAGTATTAATTTATAGATTCTGGATCCAACCCAGTCATTTGCTTTTCAAATCCTTAACCATCAAGCCAAACTCAAAAATCATGAAGGCTTTCTGAAGTGTTGGCATGCTAACATGCTAACACATCAAAGGACTCGGGATTCAGGGTAAACAGCTACTCTGCGCTGGCTGTAAGGCTTGCCTCACAGAGCCCCTGGACACAGGTGAACAACTGTGCCAATAGGACCCTGTTCCAGCCATCCCCGAGCTAGCACAGTAGAAACAAAGAATAGTGTGTGTGGTTGCTAGCCGAGACAATGGTGTAAAGAACAAAACCTCCCAGACATCCCTACACCATCCCTTCTCATGGCCTTGTCCACAGCCCCTGCCTGGCTAGGCCACTCACCCTCGGCCTCTTCCTGCTGAGTTTCCCTCTCTGGGCTTCTCTGAAACCCTTTTCCCAGACTAGACCTTCCATTCCTTGATTCCTTGTGTCGTCCCAGCACATTGTGCACACATTGCACATGCTCACCCTCTGTCACTGATGTTTACATTAACACATACACCGCAACTCTCTTTTGTCTTCATTTGCCTGCCGGTTCCTCCTCCTCCTAGATTTCTGTTTTTCAAGACCAGAACCTGGCTTGGTTGGACTTTACAGTAATAAGCCGATGACTTTCACCCAGGACATCCGTGGGCGAAGGGCTTATAAATAGGCAGACACATGTGAGCTTTCCTAACAGCACCCCCTTCAGGAAGAAAACATGAAAACCTCTCCCTCAGCCTTCTGATACTGTGCTGGGAAAAAAGATTTTTGGCTCCCTCCTTGGACAGTCCCAGTGACTATGCTCTTGTCTGTGAGACTTGTGAGGTGAGACTCCCCAGCACTGGCCTTGCACTCAGCACAGCCTGACCATCCTGAGTATGTTATATTCAAAGGCAGAGTTTTTGTTTGCTTGCTTGTTTGGTTAGTTGGTTTTGTTTTGTTTTTTGGCAATGGTTTCCTAAGCTGCTAGAAATTCATCTAACCCCAAAGCCCTCTGCTGTGGTAATACATAAAATATAGAGACGGCTCTGTCCTCTGATATTTCAGACTAATTTTATCAAATCTACAATATATCACCACACTCTGCTGTTAAACAGTTGGCCAAGTGTAATTTGCTACAGCTGTATTTTCAATGTCTTTAACAAGGGTGAACTTTAGAAAATGACATCTTGGAGCAAGATGTCAATCAGAGAGTAAAATAATGCCTGTGGTATCTGGATGGGAGCATATATCATAGGATATAAGGTGTGTAAAGTTCATTTTTCAACTGGAACAAATTTAATGCAAAAACCGCAACTCATACCCTAAAGACACTAAGAAGTAGTTTATTCTGAAGCCAAATATGAGTGACCACGGCTCAGAAACACAGACTTAGGTTACCCTAAATTCCTTTGTTCCAATGTGGAAGTTGTTTCATGGAGATTCTGTGGTAATAGGATCAGAACAGACCAGTCAAGGCAGTTTAAAAATACATTGGTGGTTACAGCTAAGCAGATAGGATCCTGATCACCCTTTCAGTGGAGGAGAATCTGGTTTTCTAAGTTAATACATTCCAACAGATTTTTTTATTTTTTTCAGGATTTTAGGTCTGACTCAGATGTAGGCAAGAAATGACTTTTTAGTAGAGTTAAAGGTAGCCCAGGAAAAATTGGAATAGGCCCTGGACCTGCAACATTCCAAATGTCCACAGTCCCTGGAGCTTTAATCCATCAGCCTTTGTAGACACAACTTCTTTCCAGGAACTCTCATTCAATATATCTATATGTACACACATACACATCTATATTCAAAATAAATTGTTCTTTAATCATGAATGGCATAGAAAATTATACTTAATTCATATTCGTCCCATGGAAAGTTCCGTCCTTCTTTACCCTTGCCAAACAAATATAAAAATATAAAATGACCCGGGTTTCTCCCTGGTGTTTTACCTTTCTTGTGATATTTTCTTCCAGATACAGCTGGCTATTTCATGTGCCTTTTCTAGAGGCCTCAGAGCTCTAAAGTCATACTCTATTCTGTTTATCTTTGGCCTTCAAGGCCTGACCTCTCAAGCTTGCCAGTGTTGGGTATGTCATGAACACAGAAGCAGAGGCAGTCAGGAACTGTCTGTGGGACTCTTGGTGGGATAGTGACTTCACAGCATTCATACCATGCTTTTCTAGTCTACGTTCATTCACATGTATCAGCACCGCTCAGCACACCTGTTCTCATCCCCAGGAGCTCTGCTGAGAAAAAAAAAAAAAAATGGACAAATGCAGCAGACACAGAAGAAGGTGCTGCTGGAGAGGTGACCCTCTTACCTGGGGCAAGCCAAGACGGCATCTCAGTGAGAAAAGGATTCTAGGGAGAGGCTGCGTATGCAAAGCCCCAGAGCCTCAAGGCCATCAGCACCTTCAGCGTAAATACTGTCCCACAGGTGGTACCAGCCAGCCCTTGAGCAAAGATACACTAAGCCCATGTCTATCAGCAGACACAAGATCACTGATTATCCCGTGCCTTTCTGGACAATGTTTCGTTTTGTACATTTATGCTATTATAGTTCTATTGTTTTCAGACTTCACAGTGTAAAACCCAACACTGGACGAAGTGCTTAGTGTGCTCGTGTCATTGCAAACACCGCATATATGTTGAGTTGGTTGTCGCCAGGGCTCCATGATGTGGGCATTTCATTAGCCAGCTTGCTAAGGTAGAAACCAAGGCAGTTACACACATTATATGGGAGAGCTGGGCTCCAACCAGGCAGCCTACACCTTCTTCCTTGACCTGAAAAGTTATTATTATCGACAGCCTCCCTGGTCTTCTATGAGAGTAAAATGCTGAGAGAGTCTGTTGCAAAAGATAAGACCAAGACTATGCTCTAGGCTTTTGAACTCTCTCCCTCTCCCTCTCCCTCTCCCTCTCCCTCTCCCTCTCCCTCTCCCTCTCCCTCTCCCTCTCCCTCTCCCTCTCCCTCTCCCTCCCCCTCAAGATAATACAATCCAAATTCACAATACTCTTTCTGATGCCCCCCTTTCTAGCTCACAATCAACCAGTCCCAACCACCTTCCCCTCCCCCCTTGGCAGCTACTAAACACTTCCATTTCTAGAATCCCGTCCCAGTGCTGTGCTTCACATCTCATTTACTATTTTGAAATGTACTTTTGGCTCAGTAGATAAGAATGCTTCCTGTGCAAGCAGGAGAATCTAAGCTCAAATCCCCAGCACCATGTTAAAAGCCAGACATGATGACTTGTGCTTATGACCCCAGCATTAAGGGCAGAGACAGACAGGTCCCTGGAGGTTTAGCCTGACCCAGTGAGCATCCAGTTTAGTAACAGCTTGTCTCAAGACAATAAGGTGGAGAATAGAGGAAAATATCTCACACCCTTCTCTGCTTGGCTCACACACATACATCAGCACATGCATTCAACATACTAACATGCATGTACCACACATGAACAGCACACACAACATACACATCCCCTTTGCCATTTTAAAGGTTGTAACCTTTTACAAAGCAATCATCTAGCTAAATTTGCTTTCTTTCCACAAGGACATTGTGCTGGATCCATTCACACCTTCACACAACCACACATGATAGTTAGTTTGGTGGTGGTTATTTCAGTGGTAACTCACAATGGTTTCCAGCAACTGCAATTCCATTCTAATGAGCAGAACTCTCTTTGCAGCAATGACTTCAAGGCTTTGTGATTTCACTAGTTTATATGGAAAGTGTAGCCTCACACGTGCCCAATCTCATTTAGGTTTTCTGTATTCCAGCCTCTTAGAGTTACCAGGGACACATCACATTTTTGTAATAGCTTTTCCAAGATATGATTCACAAAAAAAAAAAAGGCCACCAGTTTAGTGGTAGGTTTAGAATAGTCACTGTGTTGGGCAAACGTCACAGCCATCTAAACGAGATCTTTTCAATCATCCTGGAAATAAACCTAGTTTTATTCTCTACTTCCCACTTGCCTCTGCCTCTGACAACTCATTTACTTTCCTTATCCTGGACATTGGATTTGCTTAGAAGCACAGAACATGCAGCCTTGCTGCATCTGGCTTTGTCAGCTCAGCATGCTCATAAGGCTCATCCACTCAGTCATATACTTGAGAGACTCCTGCCTTCTTTTTCTTGATTGTAAAGTATCCACTGTGAGGATCCATTCATCACCTGGTGGGCATTTGGATTGCCTCCACATCTCAGCCAGTATCAAAACTTCGTGTGTGTATGTGTTTTTAGCTGTCTTGGGCAAACCAAGGAATCCATCACTAAGTTGTTGTGTAACTATCTTCCTGAGTAACCACCATTCTGTCTTCTGTGGCAGCTGCACCATTTCACACACCAGCAAGGCCCAACCAAGCCTTCTTCTACTTTTGTCTTATTACTGACACTTGTTCCCAGCTGCCTCCTTCATTGTCTTCATCCTAGTGGGTGTGAAATGCCACCTGGGGGTGGGGGGCTTTGGTTTTGAGTATTTATATGTACAGTGTTCTTTGCCACCAAAGGAGAATTGTTTGTTCTAGAATTAGATGGTTTTCATACACCTATAAAAAGTACATAGTATTTTTGTTAATTCCTTGAGGATGTCATACAGCGTCTTTTGATTATATTCACCCACTACCCTTCCCCCAACTTCTTCCAGATCCACTCCCACCTTCTTCCCTACCTCCAACATTATTCTTATTTTATTTATTTTTTTAAAAAATAACCCAGTATATCTGATTTGTACTACTGGCATACTCTTGAGTGTGGGACCATCTACTGCAACATTCCACACCATTTTGTTCTTTAGTGCCAGGTAGGGCTCAATCAAAGAATTGGAACCACCAAAATATATAACACAGACCCCAGGAGGCAGCTCCCACGATCCACTCCAGAGTAATAAAAGGAACGCCTCCGAGAAGCAAGGGATAAGAAACATTTTTATCTGAGGGTAATTAAGAATGAGTCTTTATCCAGTTGACTGGTAAAATAAGGAAACATATATGCTTCCTGATGGCAACTTTCTTTTACTTCATCCTAAAATGGTCTCTGACTCTGTCTCCACAAAGCTACACATCTTCACATTGCTGCGTTCTATACATACAGCTACATATCTTACCTTATATACGTCCGGCCATGCATCTCTATACACAGTTACATCTGTTTTCACGTGTCTACACATCTTTTTTTTGCATCCATTTCTCTTCTAAATATCCTTTTACACAGTTATATCTTCCTTGCCTCCACACAGCCATAGCTGTTCATCTCATATCCATAGCTCTCTCACCGTATAACACGCTATACTGTTCTTGCACACCCTCATACAGATTCTTACCTGACTTTTTTACCCGGCTTTATCTCTCACACATTCATTTATACACATATGCTTTACATCATTCATTCACCCAGCTCACTCATTCATTCCTTCTCTCACACTCTCTTTTGGATTCTTCTTTGCTGTCTCTCATTCAGCTCTCTCACTCACTGCACAGCTTTCTCCTCTCCATGGCCGCCTCTCCTCCCTTATCTCTCTCTCAGCACACACTCACCCTGCACAGTGTCATTCCTCCATTGCTGCTGCCTCTTACACACTCTCATTCATACACACTCCTTCCGCCTTCTCCCTCTCTCCACATGGTCAGTGCTTCCTGCCCCCTTAGCCAAACTCTGGACAATTATGTTACACTTTCAGGGCCCAACCCATTCTCATAACACATGAAGTCACACACTGTTCTTCTCAGGCTAGTTAGGTCACAAAGACTTGGCCTTGCATGTCACTTTCCCAGACAGAGACTAACACTGAAATTCAGAATTTAACAATAACAGTAGTAGGTTGAACCTCGAATGGTCAGGGTATGTGTGCAGAAGGTCAACTGTTACAAGGTGGGTATGTCTCAAACAGCCTGGCCTTGACTTAGCAATAAATAACACCTGGGAATTCGTCTTTGCATATTTCCTGCAGAAGCACTTTAGTCTGTTCGAATTTATTTTGAAGTTTAAGATTAGTCGACTTTGAGAATGAAACTACTGTTACTTTCCTGTGTCAGCGAAGAGGAATATTTTAGTATTTCCATACATCAGAATTATACAGCTTAAGCAGAAATCAACTTTCCTGACTACCCACAATTATAAGTGCCCAAAGATGTAATGTCATTGTCCACACATGTGATCCTGCAGCTTGCAGTCCACAGAGAAGGTGGGTGGGAAGCAGGAAAGAAGGGTGTGGTGTGGGGGGACAGTAAAGGAAACACACAAGTACCAGCTGTTGCCACCGAGGATGAGCTAGACCCCATTTTACTTCTTGGCCATCAGGGATATGATAAGAATATCTTGCAAACTCTGGGGTCTTTTATCTTGGGACTAAAGACATCACATGTGCAAGCACACCTGCATTATTCCTCAAGTAAATTTCATATGAAGCTTCTCTGCCATTCTTTTTTTCTCTGGTTCTTCAGCATTATACCCCAAGGGAGGCCATCCCCCCTGTGAGCGAGAAAGAGCTGTTTCCATAGAGACAAACTATTTACAGCTGTGGAGAGGCTGGACTCTCCCAGGTCTACCTACCTTATCCCTGGCTCCTTTCAGCCCCTCCAGACAGCAATTCCTTGCTCATCTCTGTCAGAACTAACATTCTGTCACTGACAGATACAAATTCTCTGGAACCTATGACTTCAGCACACCCACGGGCTTCTACCAACCCAAAGCTAAGAATGTCAGCAGACATCTTAGGCCTATGGAAGAGTCCACCATCCTGCTGTAATGGCGTCACTGATACACTTACTAAGGCACTCTAAACTCAACTCAATTTATGACTTTTGTTGTTCTGCAAAACCATGAAACTACTTTCATGTAACAAGGAGTCTGGGGTAACCTAAATGCATGTTCCTGGGCCACAGGCACTCCAAGTGGCTCCAGAGTAAACTGTCTCTTGTTCTTTTAAGGTGAAAACTGTAGTTTTTGTTTTGGTTTGTAATGTTTCGCATTAACATTACCTAGCTTCCTGGGCTGCAAACATGCCAGGCCTGGAGCTCATAACTGATCTTTGGGGTCACTAAACACCACAGTGCTACCTCAGGGTCCCCAAGACTGATTCTTTTTTTCATTTCCTCCACCCTCTCCTCTCTATTGCCCCTGTATCCCTGTCTTCCTTCTTTGGTCCCTCTTGACTCAAAATCAGACATTTTCTACACTTTTTATATTCTCTCTGATCCCCTTCCTTCTTCATAATTAACTCCAGTCAACTGGTAGTTAGTTAACCTGAGTTCATTTTAAATATACAGATAGAAGTGGGTGGAAGGTGATTATTCTAAATGGAAGACAATTGTGCTAATTACTGCTCTTGGTGCTGTGACCAGACACCTGAAGAGAAAGTCTAAAGGAAGAAGGGTCCCTTCTGGCTTACAGTGAGGAGCTCACACTGTCATGCCAGGGAGACTCAGCAGCAGAAACAGGAAGCAGCCAGTCATATCACATCTACAGTCAGGAAGCAGAGAGCAAATGGAAGTGAGGCCAAACTGGAAAACTTCAAGTCCCGCCCCCAGTGACCTACTTCCTCTAACAAGACTGCCTTCTGAGGGTTCCACAAGCTTCCCATCAACCAAGGCCCAATCATTCAGACTTCTGAGATATGGGGGACATTCCATATTCAAACAACCACAGCAATCAAGAAGACACTTGTCAAAAAAGAAGGAGGAGGCAGAGAAGGTGGAGGAAGAGGGAAGAAAGGAGGGAGGGAGGGAGGGAGGGAGGGAGGGAGGGAGGGAGGGAGGGAGGGAGGGAGGGAGGGAGGAAGGAAGGCCAACCAACCAAACAAACATGTTGTACTCCAGTGAAAGCATTCAGTGGAAGGAAGAGGTGATAACAGATGAAATATATGCATTTCAGGGCCTCATTTAAGCAAGGCATTGTGAACAATGTTAACTACAAGCTTTGATATCAGGTTGTATTTGGTTTTGTCAGTGTGAGAGATTAAACCCAAGGCCTGGATTCTATTACTGAATGATGGTCTCCTCGACTCTTAATGACTTATGCCTGTGATGGTGGCTTGATTGGGGCAGAACAGATAAATGACCACACACACACACACACACACACACACACACACACATATACATGTGCACACACATACACACTCATGCACAATACACAAACACACACATGAGCATACACATGAACACACATATACACACCACACACACATACACACACACACTCACATACACATGTACACACATGTGCACACACACAGACTCCACATGCACACACACACAAACATACATACACACATACATACACATACACACACACACACACACACACACACACACACACACACACACACACACACCTGGATTAGAGAGAAGCCAAGGTTAAAAGCAGCAAATGAGAAGGGCAGCCCTGTGTTCATGGTTGATGAAGAAAACACTGGGACCAGGAGGTCTGGAGTATGAGGTGTAACCAGCAGCAGGTCATGTTCATCGTCCTGAGGAAGGTTGTGGTGTGAGGACATCAGGTCCATCATTTCTGGTAGGTGCAGGCTGCCCATGGTCTCAGAGGGATACTCCAAAGACGAAGAGGCAGAGGAAAACAAAAGACTTCATCCTACAAAACCGAGTTAGGTTCACCTTTATCTAGAGGTGACACTGAAGTGACTTCAAGGCCTCTTTCCCCCCCCCCCCCCCCGATATTGTTCCCACACTGGTCAGTATTCTCAGAAGTTCTTTGAACTACAGAGTCTTGTTGGACAATCAGAAATAAAAGATTTAAAAGATAAATCTTTGGTTTAGATAAAAATTTAATGTGAATGGACTTCTGTGAACAGATAATGGGTTTCTGATGGAGTATAGAAGGCCTAGAGGGATGGGCTGAGAGACAAGGGCAAGATGCCATGCAGAGAGGCCAGAACTCATCACAAATGGCAGCCATTATCTTCTGCTGGGTGGGGACAGCCCAGGCCAAGTACTGAGGGACCTGCTCATAATGGCTCTTGAAGCAGGGTCTTCTAGCCTTTGTGCTGAGGGCTGATACAGCCTCTCTCTGCCCTCTGCATAGGCATGAGAAGCAGTCTCAGATTCCCGAAGCTGTGCATACATCCCATCTCTAGCCTGTGCTGAGGGACATCACCTGTCTTCAACAGAGCCTGCTGCTTCAGCAGGGAAGATCACTGTTAAGAAGAAACCCCTAGGGCGGGCGTTCTAAGGGATGTGAGATCACATGGAATTCATATGGTGAATTATAATACACTAGAGTGAAAGCTTTTTGTAATACCTATTATTTTTAGACTTTTGTTACAATGGATTTCTTGGCCCTGTCGGGCCAGAAGTCCAGACCCACAGACCCACAGACCTGCTGTCCCAGAGCGCCTAGCCACCCACTGCTGCTTAGGCCCTCCAAAATGATTCAGACACTTATATTAAGTTCATGCTGTTTGGCCTATGGCTTAGGCACATTGCTAGCTAGCTCCTTCATCTTAACTCAACCCATTCTATTAATCTGTCTGCCATGTGGCCCGTGGCTCACCTGTGTTCCTTACATGTTTCTCTTTGGATGCCTGGCTCAGTCTGTCTCAGACTCTGCCCTCCTTTTCCTACCTATTCTGATTCCCCACCTACTCCTTCTACAATGCTCACCAAGGGCCAAAACAGCTCTTTTTTTTAAAAGATTGATGTTCATAGCACACAGAAAGACATTCCCACATCAGACTTTTAAATTAATTAAAAAATTGAGATGTTTTGCTATATTTCTAAAGTAATATAATAAAGTAATAGGGGTTGCTAATAAGGAGAAATGAAGGTAAATACAAAATAGTAACTCATAACCTTAACCAAGAAGCCGATAATTAGAAATTCTTGCGTCCCGGTTGCCTTCAGAATAGTTCTGGGAACTTCACCTTTTCAAGGAAATATGAGGAAAGGCAAGGGTGAGTAGCATGTCAATAGATCAAACCCCTTCTCTGTCTTGGATTGAAGCATCATCACTGTGATTCTGGAGAGGGCCAGGTGCTTATCTGGGCCCTGGATAACGTGCTGCAGCCTAGCACGTCCCTGGGTAATGTCACCAGTAGGTTCAGCCATCACCTCACACTGTCTGCCTCTGCTTGCACACCCTGCTACAGGATCCTCTTTGGAAATCATCACACAGTTATTTAGGTGCTTACAAAATCAATCAGATCCCATGGCAAGATGTATTTCTGTGGGAGTCAAGCCTTAGACTCTACCTCATTGGGAGAAAACTGTTGCCATGGAAACCTTTGCTATTTTGTCAGGATGGAGCTGCATGGAAACAGGTTGATAAAGATATTGAGCAGAAGGGTGAAAAAAAAGTCAGACACGGTTAAATTCATTTTCCTGGGTAATATTGAGGATCCCTATTAGTGTCATTGTAGATAGAAATAAGCCTGTAAATACTGGATCTTAGTGAAGCAAAACTTAACCTAATATAGACACTAAGATACCCCAAAGTGTGTCAGCTTTTAGGATAAAATTGTGTTTTAGCTGAGCAGTGATGGTGCATGCTTTTAATCCCAGAACTTGGGAGGCAGAGGCAGGCAGAGTTCGAGGCCAGCCTGGTCTACAGAGCAAATTCCAGAACAGTCAGGACTGTTACACAGAGAAACCCTGTCTCAAAAAACAACAACAAAGACTGTGTTTTGGTTTGTTTGTGAAATGGTTGTAAGAAGGAGAGTTAAGGACAATGACTTCCTTGATACTGGAGCTTTTAAAATGTAATGTGAGGATTACCAGAGAGGAAGTTTATGGGTTTGTCATTGATAGGAATGGAACAAATGTCTCAAACTCACAGCAATGTTCCGTCCACGTGCTGTCCTTACAAGCTAGTGGCATCTCGGCCTGGCCAGAAGTAACTCCTGTGTGTTATAGGCCTTATGGTGTACAACTCTCAGGGTTGGTGAAGGTGTGGACAGAGATGGCATGGTGCTCCATCCCTCCCTCTGGAGTTTGAACTCTCCTGTTCCCCTGAAGAACTGCATCTGCCTTAGTTAGTTGTCTCATTGGTGAGATAAACACTTGACAAACAAGTGTAAGGAGCAGAGGGTTTGTTGTGACCTGCATAACCAGATGGTAGGGAACACATGGAGGCAGGAGCCAAGTTAGGTATGCTGTGTGCACAGACAGGAGGCAGAGGATGAATTCTGGCATTCACCCCTCCACACTTTTTATTCAGCCAGGGAGCTCAGTCTATCATGGTACCACCCCTATTTAGGGTAGATTTTTTCCCACCTCAATTAATTTAATCTAGATAATCTCTCAAAGGTATATACCCAGAGATTTGTATCCATGGTGATCCTAAGTCTCATCAAGTTGACTGTCAAGATCAAGGATCACAGCCATTCTTCCAAAAAGGGATGAGTAAAATCATGTGTTTGTGAGAGAGACAGCCTCTCAGGCAGAACACTGCCAGGTGACTAGGTTTTGAATATTTCTGGGTCTGAGTGGCAGAAGAAAAGCAGAAATTGGAGCATCCCTCAGTTCTTGGAGGTTACCTAAGGATAAGGGTGCTTCTCCTAGAACACATCCCAAAAGAATAGAAACCAGCGGGAAATATGAGAGCTTTACATAGGATAGAACTAGAAGGGTGGAGTTGCAGGGACAAGGTGGGCGCACCGGGAGAGAACAAGGGGCATGGTGCCTCAGTCTGTCCACTGACACTTTTGTTGGTGTAAATATGAAAACCAAGTCTACCTAGGATGGTGGGCCAACCAGGAAAGAAACCATATTCACATTCCATTTCTGTTGGTTTAAACTTTTCAATCAGTCTGGAAATCAGGATGAGTGAGTGTTTGAGGCAGCAGAGCTAACTGAATTTACTACAGAGTTTCTTTTGGCTCCCATTAGCTTTGAAGCAGGAAAGTAAAGCTAACTGAGTTTACGGTCATCAATGTACCCTTTAGCGTTGTGGCTAGTCTAGGTCTCCACTTTCTCTTCTGATTCACTTTTTAACTCAGCAGTGACAAGCAGTTTGAGGACAGATGGAAACCAGGCATTTGAAAGCTTTGGGTTGTCTCTTTGAGGATCTGCCTCATTCCCTATTTCCTGACTCTTTGTCTACCCTAATAAAAGCCTGAACAGTGGCAATACCTCTAATGAAGGCAGCAGTGCTCTCTATATGGAAGGCTTCTGGCCTTGTTTGCTTACTGTCTCTGTGATAAATATTGACCAAAACCAGCTTGGGGAGGAAACGGTTTATTTGGCTTCTGCTCCCAAGTTACAAGTCTAAGCAATGTCCTGAAGCTGAAACCATAGAAAAATACTGCTTGCTGGTTTGCCCTCAGGCTCATGTACAGCCCAGGCCTTGTTGGCATGCTACCACCTGCGGTATGCTCAGCCCTTCCTCATCAATCATTAATCAAGACAGTTCCTCCCAGACATGGCCACAGGTCAGCCTGATCTGAGCAATCCCCTAATTGAGAATCCCTCTGGTAATTTTGGAAAGTATAGAGTTGACATGCTCCCTATCTCCAGTTCTGAAAAAATGGAATGGTACTTTGCTATAAGTGGCTTGTAGGTTTTGTGCATTATCTATTAAAATTCAGAGATCAAACCAGAAAAACTAAACCCAAATAACACAACTAATCAGCTTGATAACATTTCTGCAGCATGTGTTATGTGTATTTATCCTGTGTATGTCCATCTGTAAGAGGAGAATATATTCTTAGGTGCCTATTAAATGTTTACTGGAAGTGATCATAAACATGAATCCATCCACAAAATGATGGGGTTCTGTGGACTAGACACTTTGAACATGATCAACTAAAACAAGTAGACCCCATGACTTCAATTCCTTTCCAGCAGACACTGTCTCTTCCCAGTCGGGCCCCAGCCTTCTTGGCCACAGGCTGTTTAACAAATGCATAGGCAGCTCTTTGTATGCCAGGACTTCTTCCAAATGCTTTGCAAATACCAACCAAGAGAATTTCCCCCTTAGCCAGGAAAAGATCATTAAGAAAGCCTGGAGAGAAGTGTGTCTCTTCCCCCAACTTAATATTAAATATCACACGGGCAATATTTTAGTGTAAATTTGAAAACTGAGATTCCATCTTCCAATGTTTTTATAAGATTTATTTTATTTTTATGTGTGTTTGTATGGGGCCGAGTATATATGTGTGTGTACCAGGAGCTTACAGAGGCCAGAAGAGAGTGTTGGCTCCCCTGGAACTGGAGTTACAGGCACTGGTGTACTGGGAACCGAACACCAATCTTCTCTACAAGAACAGCCTGTGCTCTTAATCTCTGAGCATTTCTACAGCTCCAAGATTTCTCTTCCTCCCCCTCCCTTTCTCCTTCCCTCTCTTTCTTCCCTCCCTTCCTTCTTTTTTCTTTTCTTTTTTCTTTTCCTACCAGACTACAAATGCAAATGTGCCACTGATACTGATTGAAAGTATTACTCTTAACCACCTTCTGTGGGAATGTAAATGGTAATTCCTCAGGGACAATTTTGGCAACTTGATTCTCAAAACTCTTTAAATATGAGTGTTTGTTGATAAAGCATGGCCGCCTCCAGAAGTTGGAATAATGTATAATATTCAAATAGTTACAACATAAATTTCATTTCAGCTCTTTGCAACAATGTGAAAGCAATCAAAACCAGAAAATAAGACATTAATTATGTAAATTGTGCTGACATGTAGAGTACATTACACTGCAGCTTTGAAGTTAATGGCATGGGTTCTGGCCCCAGACTGCCTGTCTCAGAAGCCCTGCTATGCTTCTTAAAAGTATTAGGACTTCAGAACTCTTAGCTGCCCTTTTTGATTCTATCAGCTGCAAAAATTGTCTCAAAAATCAAGTGAGACAATATATTTAAAACATTAGAAAAAGTACCTGGCATACAGTGAGTAGTGTGTAAGTGTTTTGTAAAAAGAGAAAGATATTACATTATTAACTTATTAAATTAATTAAATAATTAATAAATAAATAAAGTAATTAAATTATCAAGTTACATTAAATGAAAAAGACACCAGTTGCCCTTTCATTTTGAGCCAGCAATTGATGCTCTGTATGACCCCGGTTTTGATGATATTCATTACTTAGGGACATGTAGATCTGCATATAAAATATACAAGGTTTCAAAGATAATAAATATCAAGGTATTTTTTCCAAGGTTATTTGGTATGTTCCTGATTAAGTTTAGGGTTGCTCTCACAAATCCATTACCTAGTATTCCTGAAGTGAATTCTGTTTTTGTTGATGAGTTTCACAGTTTTAACATGTAACCTTGAGTCTGGAAGGTAGCCATGAAAACCTTCCTGTGTTAAAAGTACTACATCTCTACATTTGACTTGATTACATTGACTTGTAAAAGCACGCTTTTAATTCGTCACCAAAAGTCCTTATTTGTGTAACTGAACTTTTCTGTCTTGGGAGCTGAAGAATCATGATCCTAAGTCTGTTTGTTCATCTCAAAACTGTTTCCCATGGCATCAGACAAAAGAATGCTGCCCCAGCTGCAGGAACAGTGTGTACAGTGTGTGTGTATGGCAGCCTGGGAAACCCAGAGAAAATGACTGAGTCGGCTGGGGACAGCTCTCCACAGGAGAAGTCAGTGTGTGTTGAAAGGCAGGGACCTCCTTTCTAGACCAATAATATCCTGTATTTGCACACTGCACAGCCCAAGGAAGACACATTTCTGAGCCTGGTACTGAGTTGCGAGTACTTGGTAACTGCCTTGCAGCACGTTATCCAGCTTAGATGACCCACCGACCCATGTGTTCTTTGCAGGGTGCTACTGACCTCATAGCCTGCCTCCCATCTCTCTATTAGTTCCTGCTTTCTGTCACAGCAGTCTCTCAGTGCTCAGAACATGCCATACAGGGAGCCAAGGAGCCTAGCCACCCAATTTCACCTAAGAAACTCCATACCCTGGGCAAAGGGGCAGATTGTTTTTATTGTGCCTTGAGGCCAGAGTGGATTCTTTTATCTTAATGAAGAAAAAGCCAGATGTGTAGAAATAGGTCTCTAGTTTGAGAGCCTGCTGTCCAAGGCATAGAAATTTCTAAAATTTGGTGGGCCACAACTTTGCAGAATGTATCTCAAGTTCAAATTTTGACCAGAACTGGCTGTGTCTTGCAGGAGAAGCGGATTATCATCATAATCATCATCATTATTGAGTTTTCAAGACAGGGTTTTGCTGAGAGTAGAGAAGCTATATTTCTGGTTGCTAGACTATCCTAATAAATAGAACTCTAATTTATGATTATTTTTTTCAGTGTTTGTAACCAAACCCAAGGCTTTGTAGATCCTAGACAAGCATTCCATCCCTGAGCTGTACACCCAGCTCATGCTTTAGGGAAGCAGGGTCTCCCTGCATAACTCAGGTTGGCAGTGAACTTGCTACACGGACCAGGTTGGCTTCAAACTCTAGATTCTACTGACTCTACCTCCCAAGGACTGGGATAACTGTGCTTCCTCACACTAAGCTCCCTCACCCCAGCCTCTGTTTTCCTCCTCCTCCTTGTGTGTGTGCCTGCCTGCCTGCCTGCCTGCCTGTCTGTCTGTCTGTGTGTATCTGTCTGTCTGTGTGTATCTGTCTGTCTGTGTGTATCTGTCTGTGTATCTGTCTCTATGTGTCTATCTGTCTGTGTGTATCTGTCTGCCTCTATGTATGGATTTATCTGTCTGTCTGTGAGTATCTGTCTGTCTATGTGGTATTGTGCTATTGAGGATTGAACTGAGGGTATCATATACACCAGGCAAGCATTCTACCATTGAATTCTCACCCCAGGCCGATTTTCACTTATTCTTTTGAGAAAGGGTCTCACTAAGTTACCAGGCTCTCTCTGTTTACTCTCTATCCCAGACCACTCTTGAGCTTGAGTAGTTAGGATTTGCAGGCTTATGCTATCCAGGCAGCTATTTTATTATTTTTTCCCTAACACTGGTTACTGTCTGTCATGTTTATAATTCATAGACATTGCTTAAGTTAACAAATCATAAAAAGAAAAATTATAATTGCTTTCTGTATTAGTTCTGTTTCTGTCACAAAAAATGCTCAATATTGCAGTGACCTTGCTCATATTGTGTGGCAGGCAGTCTGAGGTTCTTATACATCAATCTCTGAGATAAGCCCAATGGTGTGCTAACCTCACCTATACCAACTCACAACTCAAAAATGTCTCTTGCCAACATTAGTAAGTCAACTCTATTCATATCCTATAAAATTGGCAAACTGACACAAATCAAAATAATTTTTAAGAGCTGATTTGCCAATACACCACTGATTTGCATGTGGAAGATGAAGAACAAAAGAGCTGCCCAATGTCTCTTCAGGGTAACAAAGGTCACATGGCTGAGGATGACGATGGGCAAGGACTCTACAGGAGGCACTGCAGGTCACTTGACAAAATTCGAAGGACTATAATTGACCAAAACCCAAATAGGGGCATGCAGTTAAGTGTCCAGTAATTTCTCTGTGAGTTTTATATATTCTTATAAAAAAGGGCATGATGCAGTGAGTGCTCGGATGTTAGAAGTGCTCCTGTGTTAGAAGCACCTCCCGTGCCTGCCTACCTACCACCATGGTCATGCTCTTTTGATATACTCAATGTTATTGTCCTTGTGTTGAGGGTGAGTCTGAAGTTTAGATCGGATTCCCTAGACTCACACTCTGAGAGTTGCTTAGGGGTGCATTGTAGGGATTTAATAAAGTTTCAGAAGTTTCGGAGATATCAGAGGGACTCTACCCACAGTCTATGTGGGGAGTTAATAAAAGCTCCAGAAGTCCCAGAGCTCTAACCACAGTCAGTCTAGGAAAATCAGAGAGTGGTGATTCAAACCTTTAATCCCAGCACAGGGAGAATCCTGGGAGTGGTGACCTTCACCCTTAATCCCAACTGAGTCAAGGTCACTTCAGATTATAGAAGGAATTCCAGGCTCCCAAGCAGGTGTGGTGGGGTGCCTTAATTACCGAAAGAGTACTCGGGATTCAAACACAGAGAAAGCCATTCCAAGGGAATCGAGGCTGAGGAAGCTAGAAGATAGCTGGGTAAGATTTGACTGTGGTGTTTATTCTCTCTAGTATCTCCAAAACTTCTGAAACTTTATTAAATCCCCACAGTGGATAACGGTTTAATGCTCTTGGCATTCTCCATCTGCAAGAAACTGTAGAAGCCTGGTTTGAGCAGAGTTGGGAGTTGACCTGTAGTGACCTCAGCTGGTCTACAAAAACTCTGCAGTTAGAATAGTCCTTCGGGACTGGATGGGAGGACCACCTTTATCACAGCAATTCCCTCTGCCAATTCCTAGTGCAACCTGTCAGCATCCAGAGCTTCCAGCAGCTCTGAGGATGCATAGCCGCTAGGAGAGAATTCTGGGCAGACCATCTCAGTGTCTGCTACACTTAGAAATGTACCCATGATTGCACAACTAGCAAAATGCTCCAGCATTCAAACTGATCCATCTGACTTTCAAGTCTGTCTTTTTAACTCTGGTGCTGTTAGTCCCCAATGCCCTATCTATTTGATTTGGTTGCTACTATCTGATAGAATAATAACTTTATGATGTATTTTTATCATTTAAAAATGAGTAAAAAATGGTACCTTGAATGTGAATTGTTGTGGAATAAAAAGAAAATGGGACTCCGCATTCACTGGCTTTTGCTGTGTGCTCACATACACAGGTTGACCGATAATGATAAGAGATTCCATGTAAGGGTTAGGCAGGTTAAAAGCCTTCTCTCTATTTACCCCATGCACAAGTCAGAGTCAGATTTATAATAAACATGGGGAGCCTTTGTAATGTATGAGAAATGGGAGGGCTGAAGAGAAGCTAGCATCCTCGCTCACACATGCTTCTAGGACGGAAGCTCATCACCCAAGGACTGCCGGGTCTTCCCGGGTCACAGCCCAGGTAAGCAATAGACAAAGCCAGAAACTAGATAAGCTGTGATGGAATCTTAGTAGGCAATCTGCCATTGCAGCAGAGAAAACAGCCTATCAAGAATTAAACACAACTTCCATTTGAGCTAGGTGACTGAAGGATGGGGTATGTGCTGGTAAGAGGAGATTAATACAGCCAAGGAGGCAAAAATGTTTAAAATGCGGTTAGACAACAGTTGGTCTGCATGAAACACATCTGGGCTTGCTTACAGACACTTATGAAAGTCAGCCCCTCTCCTCCACAAAGACTGGGAGACGGGGCTCTGTCTTCAGGTGATGGATAACTATAATTTTTTTCTGTGACTTTGGGTTTCCTCAGGCAAGAGCTTTAAGTGGAGGAGGGGTTCATCATAGGAATGTGATGCATCTTTGTTAGTAAGTCCTACAGACCAGGGCAAAGGCCTAATGGAAACAAGGCTTCTGGAGCCTTACTAGAGTCTGGGCAAGAAGAGAATCTTTGTAATGGTCAAATTAGCAATGAAATGGTTATGATTTAGTGTTGATTGTAAACTGGATGGAACTGGCACTTACCTAGCAGAGCAGCCTCCAGGAATGCCTTAGAGCAATGGTCTTGATCAGGTTAATCCTAGTGAGAAGAACCAACCTAATGGTGGCCTGCGCCTCTGTCCCCAGGCTGAGTCCCAGACTATAAAAAGGGGGAAATGGGCTGGTAAGATGGCTTAGTGGATAAAGGTACACGCTTTGCAAGCCTGGCAACCCAAGTTCAAGCCCCAGAACCCACAGAAAGAGAGAATAGAAGACACACACATATACCACACACGCAGGTACACACACACATACATACACACACATACACAGGTACACACACACAGGTGCGAGCACACTCACACACGTGCGTGCACACATACATACAGATGCGCACACACATCCACACATGCACACATACACACACTCACTCACACACACACACACATGCACACACACACACTACACTTGCTGAGTAGAGGTGGTTATTGCTGTCTACATCCTTATTGTAGTAGATACAGTATAACCAGCCACTTTAAACTCTTACTGCCTTGACCTCCCCACCACAATGGACTGTTGTACTTTCAAACTTAGAACCTAAGTAAACTATTTCTCCTTTAAGAGGCACTTGTGTTAGGGCTTGTTTGTCTGTCTCTTAAGCACAGCAAGAAGATAAGATAGCTAAGACAATGAGAGGAGTTTCTATACAGATTTTCCAGATTAAAAGTCCTCACTAGACAATAGGAAGAGTTTTCTATATGACTGTGCCAGAATAAAAGTCCTCCTTGGATCTACACACAGCTCAGAATCAGGTTAACAATAAACAGGGTAAGATTTGCTGACTATGTCCCTAGCCACAAGACCTCTGTGACAGCAGCTTCCCCCAAAGCTTAGAGCCTTTCACCCACTCTGATAGACTATCACACAAATGCAGACATTTCACACTCACACACCAACATCCCATATAGGCAAGCAATGAAGGAAGGAGGAGGTGGGCTCTTTTTCTTTACTTCAGACTCAAACAATGGGCCTCCTTCCAGGGAGACTTTGGTTATTCGGAGCATGCCCAAGTAATCCATCAGATTGTCTGTGGCTGCCTCTTTGTAACACTCTCCTTCACTTTCAGAAACCATTTCAAATTAAAAAACAAATATCCAGGAAATCCAGTGCCTCGACTTAGGCATAATAAACAGCCTTTAGAACTGTGCCTTTCTTCCTCCAAGGACACCCAGAGGAGGCCAAACACCCTACACTGTGGATGTGCACCTCCAGTGTACAGGCTCTGAGGTCCTGAATACAGAACACCTCTGCTAGCACAGGCTAGAATTCGAATGTTTTAACCAAACCAGATCAATAAGTAACAATGTTTAATCAGATATGGCTCAGAAAGATATCCTCTGAAAGCAACAAATATAAATCCTTACAATATGGCCTTTTCTGCTGATAAAAAGCTACCTGGCATTTTTCACCATCTGCTGCTGAATTCTGCAAATGGACAAAGCCTGGGGAAAATAACTATAGATCTTTATCTTATAAAATAGCTGTTTATCGAATATCATACAATTGTTAGCCTGATGGAGGGCACCAGCTTCTAACACAGACACTAAATCTGGAGGAAAGTTGATTTTTGCAGCTCAGTTTTTGTTCTGACACAGAAGATTCTGAATGAAGATAGAACTCTTTGTCTGCTACTAAATAACATTTTAAAATTTGTGTGTAGGAGGGTATTTGCACGCGTTAGTGTTGGGTGGGTGCACTTTGCATGTGGGTGCACACACATAAATGCACACGGAGGCCAGACCTTGGTACTACCTGATTTCCTCAATCACTTTCCATATTATTTTTCAAAACAGGGTCTTTCACTGAACCTGTGCTCATTGTTAAGCTAGGTTGGCTGGCCAGCAAGCCCCAGAAATCCTTCTATCTCTGGCTCCCTTGCACTGGGATTGCAGACATGTGTCACTGAGCCTGGATTTTTTTCTGTAGGTATTGAGTGCATGCTTGTACAGTAAGTACCTTTCCTACAGAATTGTGGCCAGACCTCACTATAGCTTTTTCTAAGCATATAACAGTACCCAGTCAACAAATCTTTATGATTTAGTAATATATATTACAGACAGGATAAATTTTGAAGTTGGAATTTAAAAAATCAGATAGTTTAATGTGTATGCAGACAAATGAATTTGACTCCTGCTTCCAAATCTCTAAGTGCATTTATACAGAGAGGAAAATCTCTGTAGGCCAGTAAACTTTCACTCATTTGGAAAAAATGAAGAAACATTAGTTCTAAGGAGAACAGTGAAAACCAAGCTTCTCCCCTTTAGAATTGGCTTTTTTTTTTTTTTTTTTTTTTTTTTGGCTGTGCATTCTAATGAGAACCTTTTTCTTCTTTTATTTTCTGAAATCCTAAAAGCAGTTCATATATATATATTTGTGAGCCTAGTCTTTAATGGTTGGGTCATCTCTCCAGCCCCTGGAAACAGTTCTTAAGGAGAAAATTTGCTCCCAAATGATGATATTACTAAGACATCATAAGGAGATGAATGCCCTTTTGCAAAATAGGCTCACTCTGCTCTTTCTCTTGTTTGTGCTGGTATACCTTCTGGGCATTGGAATAAACAGCAGAGTACCAGTCAACAAGTAGAATTTTTGTTTAATGCAGGAGGCCTTAAACTCTTAAATGGCCAGTAGCTGGCAGTGTCTATGAGATGGGATAAGTTCCTTAAGTACTGCCCTGTATTCATTAAGACCCCAATGACAAAATATTATTTCAATGCTTATTTTTTCCTTTTGGTATAATTCAGGCATAAGTTGCTTTGAAGTCACTTAGTAAAAGGCAGGGCCAGAATTTAACCCCTTCAAATCCTGATTCCTTTCTACTATCCTATATTGTTCCCATTCAGTATTTGGCCTGCATATTTTAAAGAAAATGCATTGTCCCCCTTCATATTTAATAGGACAAATGTAAGAGAAAAAAAATCACAGGACCAAGTGATGTTACCTTGAAGCTTTGTCTTTTTACTGAAAGGATGAGGGATGTGTTGTGTTGGTTTGAAAGACCCCGGGGGTTAGGGACCCCCGAAACGGACCTTTCCTCAGGAGGAGACCCCGGGACCCAAAGAGTGAGCCGAAACCACGGGTCAGATGCAAACAGCACGAGGTTTATTGGGTAGACACAGGTACCTGCGGGCCAAGCCACTGGGGGGGGGGGCTTGCGCGCCCAGCCCTCTGTTCAGGGCCTTTTTGTAGGGTTAGGGAAGCAAAAGCGTGCGTACAGAAACAGAAGCAGAAGCATAGTTACAAGGTTTTCATTGGCTGGTTTGAATGAAATCACCCGTTGAGGGGTGAGGGCCCCCAGGCTGCCATCTGGCCTGACCAAAGGTCCTGGTTATCACCCGCCCCCAGGCCTGCTGCTTGTTCTTCCTTTGTTCCTTATCTCTTCCTGGAATTCCTTCCCTGATCAGGCTGGGCCTGATCACGTAGCCAAGTAACTGCTTCCCCTCCCTTCCCCCTCTGCCCAGCTGACATACACTGTGAAAGTTTTTATTACTAAGTTTTACAGGGATGCTGGTGTCTCCAGCACCAGGATATATGTTTTAAGAGCAGGTTTTAAGAGCAGATGTACAGCCCACAGGGGAATCAGTTTATCCTTGGTTGGGGACTGTTTGGCGTCTGGCTCCTGAAGATGGCTCCTGACCACATTCCTGACCACATTCCTTTGTCTCCATCCCTGGCACCTGGTCTTAGTCCTAACTGCAGTTCTTCTTTTATCAGCGAAGCTAATCTTTACTGTCCTGTTAATATGTCTTAGGCAAGTTTACTTACTGTCCTTGCAACGTGCTGTTGCTAGCACTACTTCTTGGATAAGAGAAATTTGCTAAAACAAGCAAAAGGGAGGAAAAGGGAGGGGTCCTTACAGGTTGAGGAGAATGGTTTTTGACCTAAAGAATGAGAAGCCACTGCCTGAGGGAAATGGGTCTGCCCAGTCTGCTAAGTGAAGGAATATCAAAACTGATATATTGCCAATGGCTTCAAGGAATGGAAAACCTCAGCACAGGGCATAAGTGGCAGTTCACTGTTGCCAGTAGGAAGCACAGAACCCTGGGCTCTAACCCCTCCATCCTTATGGTATTGACCTCCTCTCTGGAAGATACTGATCTGCCAACCCAAAGAGGAGAAAGTACACCAACCACACCAATCTCAATTCAGCTTTCTCAGACCCTTTTTCCCTGGTTGACCTTCACCTAGGTCCCATTGATGAGCAGTTGGCTTGGCTACTTCAGCAGATGCCACCAAGGCTGGAAAGCAGTGTTTGCCTGGACACACTTTGCCCAGGAGGTTTGGTAGTGTGGAGTTGGGACAGGGTAGCCTTTGACCTTGGTTGGGATGCTGGTGGGGTCGGGGACATTGAGTAAATGCACTTGGGAGAAGGAGGAGGACATTGGTGGAGTAGAATACCCTCCTGGTCTTTGTCTTTAACATATTTGTGGTCCCAGAGCATCACACCTTCCTTCTTCATCTTGCACTTGATCATCTTTGTTATTTCTGCCCTCCACCCCCATCCCAGACCAGTGACACTTCGAGCTAAGTATTTCCAAAAGGAATCAACTCAATTGACTCACACGATTGTCTTCATTCATTCATTCATTCATTCATTCATTCATTTATTTTAGCTCTCACAAATGAAGTAAAAGATTAATGAGATGAGCTAGGAAGCCTTCGACCCCACCCTGTGGCCAGGAACATTTGCTGTGCTCAGGAGCCCAGGGAAGGACTGCTTGCCTGGGTACCAGAACCCACCTCCCATCTCAAAGGCCCAGACAAGAGCACTCAGAGCAGACTAACCGCTCCTGGGTTTGGGCCCCCCCGACTTTGAAGTAACCCCAAATGGTCCTGCGTGATGGCAGCTCAGGCTTTCCTTCCTTCTTTCCACAGAGCCAGCTCTCCCAAGCGCTGAACGGATTATCAGACAGGGCCAAAGAGGCCAAGGAGTTCCTGGTACAACTCCGCACTATGGTGCAACAGATCCAGGTATGACGTGGGGTTGGGGAAGGTTACGGGGATGGTCGCGGGGGGGGGGGGGGGGGGGGGGGGTGCAGCTCAGGCTGACAGCAACCAAAGCAGGGTGAGACCCTTTGATATGTTTTGAGGTTTGCCTCACAGAAATAACCTTCACTCTGCCCTCCAGCAAATTGGCTTTCTGAGTCACTATTTAACCTGTGTCAAACCAGGACTGGATTTTCATGTAAGCCAGCCTTTTCAAGCACCACACTCTGGTTTTATTGCCTTTTTTGGGGGGGGGGGGTAGGCACACCCGTGTTGAAACCGTTGGTGCCCTGGCAGTTTTGTCCAGTTTCTTCTGTTTTCCAAAGCACCGAGTTTATCAATCAGCCCTTTCTTTGCATTCCCTGGCACAAACCCTGCTTTCCTTTCTATCAGAGCGAAATGTTCTTTCCATATGAAAACAGTAGCAGAGTCTTTAAAGGGAAGGCTCCCTCCCACCCCAACCCCCACCATCACTCTACACAGGGCACAGCAAGCCCTTAAATGATTCCTCAAGGACTTTCTCTGAGAATTCAAAGGCCGTTGCCAGGAGAGCCGAAATTAGCATCCATAGGAGCTGATGCTTCATCTGATGCTGCCTAGGACAAAGACCCTGTATTGGAAGAAAATTGCTGGATTACCTGCCAGAGACCTTTAATAGATTCTGAATTGCTAATTAAAGGAACTTAATGGTTAAAGTCAAGGAAAAAACATTATAGCCAGCATTCAACTTAAATACCATGGGGCCACACTTCCTCCATTTTCTTGCCTCAGCTACTGTGCTCCATGCTGTTTGTACAGCACGAAAATGCTGTTCCCAGCATCAGCTGTCCTCAGTGTTGCCTTTGTCCTGCTTTTGCCTATCAGTCCTTAGACCTTATGCTGTCATTAAATGGTGACAGTGGGTGATTGTCATGTAGAGGACCCTTGTCTTTCCCTCTTCTTCTGCAAATTTAGTAACCCTTCCTCTTCCTCTTAGACCCCACCAGCCTGCAGAGCTGAGCACATGCAGTTCAAGGGATTTGTGTACCACCCCTACAAGCCAAAATACTTTATTGTATTTATTATAATTCAAGCTGCAGAGATGGTTTCTTTTGATAAAAATTAACTTAAGTAACAGATACCTTTTTCCATGTAAACCTAAAGCAAAATACACTACAAAACATAGTAATTTGGAAACACTCGGTGTGCTCTATGGACAGATTCCTTCCTGTCTCTTCAGCAGGAAGGACTGATATGCTCTGGTTTCTCTAACTACCTAAGCTCCCCATACACGTGCCTGAGAAGTGTGCTTTCTTGTTCAGGAAAACAGTGTGGAGTTTGAGGCCTGCCTGGTGGCTCAGTGCGATGCCCTAATTGACGCCCTAAACCGAAGGAAGGCTCAGCTGTTGGCCCGGGTCAACAAGGAACATGAACACAAACTGAAGGTGAAGGGCACCATGGGGACAGTGGGAAACAGCACAATGGTGGGCAGTCACAGGAGGGTACCATTCCTCACCCATGTGGTTTGGCCAGACAGGAACAAGCATGTCCCTTTACTATCCATTTACTCTTTCTGTTTCTTAATCAAAATTTGTTGAGTTACTTTTCTGGGCCAAGATATGCCATGGGCATGGAAATAACAAGATAAACAAAAATCTCTTCGTTCTTCACTCTCACCCAGGAGGGGAGAGTGCTATGCAAGGTGTCCAAGGAAAATAGGCTAGTTCTTTAAAGGCAAGAAGAGGGGATGGTGAATCCTAGGAACAAGATTGAAAGCTTAAATAAGGATGGCCACACATAGGTAAAAATGTGTTCTTGAGTAGGTAAATAGAATATATATTTTCTAAAATAAAATGCAGTTGCCTCAATTCTACCGTTCTCCTGGTAGAAGTTCCATCCAGAGACCAGGCCCTTCTCCTCAGCCAGCCAGTAGCGAATGTGTGCCTGTGAGGGTTAGAGAGCTGAGCAGGAGCACAGAGGAAGAAGGGATATGGCAGTGAGTCAGGATGAGCCTTGACCTTATGGGAGCAATGAGCACTACCCACAGACAGCTCCAGTACACTGGGCAAGCACCAGTCAGTCATATAGACATTTTAAAGACAAAACCACTGGCAGTTCTGTCACAGTGTGCCTCGTGGGAGAGCTGGCATCATAGCTCTGTAGGGGTGTGTGTTCATGGACACTGTATTTCTGCCTATAGGAAGAAAGCTGACGGGATGGTGGTATTGCCAGGCAGCCAGTCCTCAGGACTGATGGAGAACCTCTGTTGCTGTCCCCAGTTCTGATATCATTAGATAATGTCACTGTAGCCTTCCTATAGAAATGCAGAAATTTACTTTTATAGAAATCCTCAGAACATCCTGTACATTTGGAGGATTGTTGCGTGTGTGCATGCATGCGTGAGTGTGTGTGTGGGGAGGGTAGGTATGTGTGTGTGTGTGTGTGTGTGTGTGTGTGTGTGTGTGTGTGTGTGTTACTGAGGACTGAACCTACAGCCTGACACATTAAGCAAGCACTCTACCACTGTTCTACACTGCCCACACCCCCTCCTTTAAAAAATTTGAAAGTCTTGAAGAATTTCCCAGACTGCTTTGAGCACACTCTAGCATCAGTGGGCCTTGAACCCGTGACCCTTCTGCCTCACCTTCTGGAATAGCTGTGCACACAGCCTGTGTCACTAGACCTTGCTTTAAATTCATCCAAGCCACAGAGATGAGCCTTTGGAGCCTGAGCTGGATAGCTGGATAGCTGAGAGCTCAGTGCCTAGCTGTAGAATTTCAACCTTTTCTCAATGGACTCTCTTTTGATCAAACATTACAAACACTGGCACCACAGCAATGAGCACAGTGAGTGGTTTGTAGTGCTGTTCCATCACCTCATGGGTGACTATAGCTGCTCTGTATGGGAGAAACAGGCCAGCAACCCCTATAGAAGAGGGAATCAGAGATTTGGGAAGTATCATTGACCACTTCACATTGGCCAGCAGCAGGGGGCATTACAGGCCCCTGTGTCTCTTAGTTGGTACCAACTCTGAGGGATGCGGTAAAGGCTACCACCCATGGCCTGTGCACTAGGGTGATGCTCAGATGCCGTAGGTACTCAGGAATGACGCTCCCATAACTCCGAGGCCCCCCATGCTTCTGCTGCCTGTCCTCATCCCATGACAGTCCTTGTCAAGGAGGGCTGTGCTGCAGGCCACACAGATGCCACAAGCCTACTGGGCAGGGGACACTGGTGCCCTCATTTCACCCTGTTGAGACTTGGGAGGATGATGAAAAGAGACAGGTGGCCCACTGTTGCCCTTGGCAGCAAAGCTGTTCTGTCTTCTGTCTCTATGATTCGTCTATCATTTTCGGCCAACTGTGTCTGTCGCCACTTCCAAAGACAGGCACCAGTGCCACTGCTGCCATAGCTACTGACACCAGCCTCCACGGCTCTTTTGTCCTCTTCCCTTTCTTGTTGGCTTTGTCCACTGAGACGTGTGACAGAAGACTGGTCCCCAAACACAGCACTTCTTTGTTGGCTGTGTGGCAGTAATCTCATGGTCTTCCATTTCCAAGGGCTGCTCTTGGCTGACAAAGAGGCAATGTGTGTGTGTGTGTGTGTGTGTGTGTGTGTGTGTGTGTGTGTATGCGTGTGTATGTATGTATTAATGAATGTATATGAGTATGTATGTATGTGTATGAGTGTGTGTGTGTATATGAGTATGTAGGTATATGTATATGAGTTTGTGTACATGTGTGTATGTATGTGTGCATAATGAGTGCATATGAATATGTATGTGTGAGTGTGTGCATGTGTATGAGTATGTATGTGTGTCTGTGTATGTGTATGAGTGTGTATGTGTGTATATGAGTATGTATGTGTGTGTATGAGTGCATATATGAATATGTCTATGTGTTTGAGTGTGTATGTGTGTATATGAATATATATGTGTGTGTGTATGAATGTGTGTGTATGAGTGTGTGTGTATGTGTGTGTATATGAGTATGTATATGTGTGTATGAATGTGTGTGTATGAGTGTGTGTGTATGTGTATGTGTGTGTGTGTGTGTAGGATGCTGGGAAGCCAGTGTATATTTACAGGTCTCAGTGCTCTGCTCATGCTCCCCTTTGAGAGTGCTGCCAGCCTGAAGAGATGAAATGGTTCCAATGAGACAACATGGGGTCAGGTGGGGAAAAGCCTAGTTTCCGTGTTACAGAGACCAGGTTGGGTGAGAGGTCACACTTGTCAGAGTATCTCTAACTTTAGGGAATTCTGTGGCTTAGTTCTTTTTTCTGTATGTAAGACAAAATGAAGATAGTACTGCTCTCACCTCAGGGCTATGGTAAAGCATTTATCACGGTACTCAGTATGGAAATTATATAAGTACTTCCTGAGTCTGAGACACTGTAAAGCACTTAGCACGGTACCCAGTTAATCATGCTGAAGAAGTATTTCTAGGAACTTATTTTCCACATGCATTGTTCATAGGCAGAATTAACTACAGGCAATTATTCTCTTTGAACACATGGGTCTTTTTGTTTTTGTTTTTTAGTGGCCTGTGGTTATAACCAATCATTTTATGAAATATTTTACTAATTTCATTGTGCTATTTAAAATGTTTTATAAAAACCAAAAAGGCTTAGACAAGAGACGGGCAAGTGCAGCCATATTTGGAGCCTTTTGTAATGTGAACTGAAGTTAGGGATGTTCTGTGGTTTGAGAAGGGGCAGAGTCATTTATCTGTTTTTAGAAGGCAATAAATGGGAGCAAATGGCAGAAAGACATTAAAGACAAGTACCTTTGAATGTGTAAGAAATGTTTCTAGTTCATGTGTAGGATTAGTTGGGCAGTGTCCTAATGATCAACAGAGGAAGCCAGATGCTGTGTTACCATCCTACCCAGGTCCTGTTCTACTTAGTAAGGCCCCAAACTGTCCCCCTGTCCCTGACACACTCTCAGGAAATCTGTGACAACATTAAAATGTGCCATTAATGAGATCTATATTTTTTTATTTTATGAAAATTACACATTTCCATTTTCTTTTGAGAAGTTCAAAATATTGCCTGGAAGTTAATTTTGTCTATAATGCTTTCAGAATTTGAATTCATTCTAAAAGAATCTAAAATATATTCTCTTTCTGCCATTTTGATGATCCAGGTTCACTTGTACATGTTGATATGAATCCTCTTGTTAACCTTCCAACAGCGAGATCCCTTGAAATCAATAAACATGGTTGCCCACAATTATTTTAGTGAGGAATCTAATGTTTAATGTGTTTGTATAGTTGGTGAATTTGAATATCAAAATACTACGCAGCAAAGATGTAAAGATAAAGCTTATTGGGTTATGGGATTCAGTATTTGTGGAGGGCTCCCATGGTCCATCATGCTTCCTTCTGAAGTCTGTTGTACCACTGGGTTTTGTTAGAATAGTTACCAATATTCCCATCACAGTTTTGTTGTTCTTTACCATGCCATGTTCCAACTATTTTTTAAAATGATTAATTATATGGCCATCTCGCTAAGCAGGAAATCCTCCATCATAAGTGGTACTGGCTTATAAAACTGCTGAATTGGGCTATTTTCCCATTGTTTCCCAGCAGATGACCCTTTGATTAAGGAATGAGAGAAAGAAAATATAATCATACTCAAGAGGAAAAATTTAAGTAATTAGGTACAGTCACTGTCACTGGGAAAGGTGACTCATCCCAGACAAGCGCCAGCCCAGAATGATGAATGCAATAAAGTGAATGCAGGGAAATAGGCTGAACATTGGGATGAAGGCCTGTATAAAAACCAAGCACCTGCCCAAGATGAGAGGGGTCAACACTAATAATGTAACCAAAAGTATCGCTGATAAAAGCCCATCATTAATGCAGAATTCCTTCTAGAGTTTCATTGGGCAAGTTCTATGGTCCTCTGATTCCCACCTTATATGAACACAATTGAAAAGGTCTGTGCAGAGTTCCAACTGTCCCCACAGAATCATCAGGATGCCCACACACAACTGGGGCCCTTCCACAAATATGAAACCCACTTTTGAATGCCCCATCCCATTCTGGCAATCGGGTTGCCTTTGACGCCCTTTGCCTAGATAGGAGTGAGCATTCTTCCTCTAGAAGATGCATGGAGATGCCAGAATCACCCTATACAGCTCTGTGCCGCATTTTGTAAAACTTCATGTTGCAGCATTCTGATGCGGCCACCACTCGTGGTAAACATTCTCCTGCATGGACAGAATGCCACCAAGTTCTTCTCTCCCCAGGGCTTGGGCTTCTCCCACCAGTAACCTCTCTGTGCTAAGATACAATCTTCTATTCACCAAAACCGAGCTTCGAATATTCACTCAGCGTGTATTGATAAGACATTCCCACTTTAGAATAGAAACTCACAGCTTTGCTGTTAACATCCCAAGCTCTCCTTAAAACAGGTGTGCGTTTTACTTGCTTAATAGACCTAAGTGATCCCCTTAAATAAAAACTAAAAGCCTCAAACCTGTCTTTGTAAAAAAACAAAACAAAACAAAACAAAAAAAAAAAAAAAACAACAAAAAAAACCACTGTCAGGTAAATTCAAACATTCATACAGAGTATGGGATTGGAGATGGGGAGGGGAATATTTGCCTCGTGGGAGAATGATGGTATACAGCATTTTCTTTATTTAAATTTCTCTAAGTTTTGAAGGACACATTATTTTTTAAAGAATAAAATGGTAAATAAGATTCTACTGGAGACAGGGGCGGGAGAAAATTCAAACCAGAGTTCATCACCTGTAACTCCCAGTGAGGTGATTCAGAGTCTCATCAGTTGCTGGGTGGGTGTGCAGTAAAAAGCAGTGGCAAGCAAACCCTGCAGGCTTGAATCTTGAAAGCACACGTGCCTTAGATAAAACAGAGCAAGTAAGAAGTGCTAAGGGATTATTGTAGGGGAGGTGGAAGGCATTAAAGTATAATAGAAAGTAAAACTGAAATAGGAAAAAGAATATTATCATTTACTCAAACTGATGATGTCATAAGTGATAGCCCTTCAGCACTCATGAGGTGAGTGTGATTTAAAGCTAATCCAGAAGAATAAAGAAAGATTAAATGGGAGTCAGGGGTGGGAACTCAGCCTACTCACAGTTGGGTAAAAGAGTGTAAATTTTTGTTTAATAACATCAAACCTCGCTGTTATACCACATGGACCGGTGGGAGTGAGCAACTGACCTATCATTAATGGGGTCAGAGTGTGGTCAGAACAAGTGTAAATATACACTCTTCTGGGTGGCTTTATGCTACTGGAAAAGGCCGAGAGCTCGGGAAACAACAGGCTGTCCTTTTCCAAATAGCTGCCGGTGTCATGTCCTGGCCCAAGCATGTCCCCCATTACTTTTGCCGCTTTTCAAAATAAAACTGTACACATGATCAATAAGTATCACCATCCTAGAGAGACCACTGCTTTTCTGGTAAAATCCTCAGAGCTTTCCCTGGAATTACTGGCTACAGATCAATCCACCATCCCATCCCATCCTGTCCCGTGGGAACTGGGTTAGGCTCTGGTGCAGCTGAAAGCAGGGTAGGGGAGGGCATGTTCTCCCAGGACCTAACCTATTTGTGTCATTCCTGTGATTTGCACAGTAGCCAAGGAAAAGGGACTTGACGCCTGCCAGCAGCAAACAGTTCCAAATGGTTCTCTGGGGCACCAGCATCCAAGTCCAAAAATGTGTAATACAAAGAGAAAAACCAAAAACCAGCCTTGCTTCCTAGGAACTGACTTCAACAGCACCATCAGAACAAAAATACAGAATAATAAAAAGGGGAAAGAACAGCCTGGATAAAAAGCTAATGAGTAAAAGAGCTGAGAAAGGACTCGAGCAGAGAAATATATATACTTATGCCTGGGGTTAAGGAGATGGCTTAGTGCAAGTGGGGAGATCAGAGTTCAAGTCCCCAGCACCCACAAAAAATGCTAGGTGAGTGTGGTGGTTGGCGTCTGATGGTAGCAACTTGGGTGGCAAACAGTGGGATTCCCTACAGCAGCCTGGGTTGATTGATGATCCATGGGTTCACATGAGAGACCCCACCTCAATACGTAAAGTGGAGAACAGTCAGAAGGACATCTACCATCAACCTATGGTCTCCATATGCACAGGTGCACACATATGAATGCATGCTCACCACGCACATACATGCATTTTTTTTTATTAAAATTAAGATCTCTTGAACTTACAAAGTGATTATACTCTTAAAAGATCTAACCATCCAGCTGACCTCCATAAGATAGGAAATCTCAGATCAGGAACTGGAAGTCAATAATAATACATCCAAAAAGACACTGTTGTGAGAACCCCGTGACTTCATTTCACCACTGTTCTGATTGGTTGGCTGATGGAAATGTAACATGATAGAGACAATCAGTAGCTGAGGTGCCAATCCCCTTTCCTCATGCTGTAGCATCTCCAGCTGAGTGGGCAAAAGCCTAACACTCAGACAGCAACAAGCCCTAAATCAACCTTCCTCAAGAAGGAAAATTTAAAATCAGATATACAGTTTTAGAGTCTTGAATGGCATCCTTATTTCAGTATGTGCATGTCACAAAGTAATCAAAATACAAGAATAAAAGCCGGAAGTGAGCAAATGGACTGACAGAGAACTAGGAAGACATTAAATGCCCTGTAAAAGAGGAACAGGAACAATTGTTATTGCCCATTGGGATACTTACACAGCCAATAGTATTTACCACAATGTGGCAAATTCCTATGATATAGTATTGAGTGTGGAAGGTAAAATGTCAAATGCTGAGGTTGCAGCTATAAATAAGTCTGGTTCCAGAGAAAAACAAAAAAGAAATATCAAAGCACTTGAGGCTTTTACATCTGATAGCTGACATGATCCTCACCTATTTCCTGACTCTTTGGGGAAATGGGTATAATAATCCTTAGTGCAAAGCGACAATCAAAACTGAAAAGAAGAAAGGAAGTCTTTAGTAACAACCTTTTTCATATCATGCATAAAATCCAAAATACTGAAATTTTGGGGCTTTGGCAAAGTTGTATAAATAGCAGAGAAGCAAATGTCTGAGGTCCATGGGAAATCTCAGCTTCCGTTCCCTTGGTCAAATGCCACTCAGGATTCAGATCACTGTGCAAAGGTCACCAAGGTGAACACCTCTAATGGGAGAAACATCGTGCTTTTGTCACTGGGTAAAGAACATTCGAGAGGTAGAATGCGTGCTGGAGAAACATCCATGGAGGCTAACGCAGGCAGGCTCACAGGTCAGCAGCCAGGGCTGACCAGAGAGGCATTTCCAAATGGCACCTGACCGCATCTGTCATTTTTCTCTAACTCACTTATTGCCATCATCTAGATAATGTACAGGCTCCACCTTGGTCATCTGGTGCTCTCCGTCCATTCTAGACAAGACTTAATGAATGTCCATGGGGTGCAGGTGGTGAGACCCTGTAGACGAGATATCAGGCCAGGAAAGAGGGTAAGAGCTGTCAGTTGCCATACAGCTGCCCGTGTAGAAGCTGTAGCTCCCTTCCAGACAGAGCATGCCTTCACCCCAAGAGCAGTTCACAGGAGGCTTAACTTCACAGAGAGGAATGTCCCCAGGAACCTTAACGCATCAAAGTCACCAGATTCAGAGTTCTAACCTCACTATTCTGACTTACACATCTTTGCTGAACTGTTAGCCATTCCTGTAAAGACCCCACATCTGTGCCAGAGCCATTGGCCATGCAGAGAGAGTGGTACAGACTATGCTCATCTATTTAGGTCCAATTTCATGGTACACTTGGATTCTGCTTTGATGGAGTTTTCCAAAGTCCCAGCATGCCTCCCTTCTACCCTCTGCCATTTTGTACCTACTTTTTTGTTCCCTCACCAACCTCAGGTGGTCCGAGACCAGATCTCTCATTGCACAGTGAAATTGCGTCAGACCACGGGCCTCATGGAGTACTGCTTGGAGGTGATCAAGGAGAACGATCCCAGTGGCTTTCTGCAGGTCAGTATTGCTAGTTCTGCTTCCTATTTCAGATGTCCCCTAGCACTGAGTGTAGGACACACAGATGGCGCATGCAGCAACCTGGCTTACCACTCAGTGAGTGCGGGAGAGCCTGCTGCAGAACACTGACTTCCTGGGAGTCTCTGGCATCCTGTGCTACAAGACTTAGAAGTGCATGGGCTGAAGGAGCCGGGGACGACTTTTGTTCTTGTGTTTCAACCTGTAATTTCTTCCAAAGAAGGGAGTATTACCTTGCCTGAGAATCCGGCCTGCTCCCTAACAGTTTCGTTAGCAGCTTGTGTACAAGCTTCCCACCGGCTGCCTCCTCCTCCAGCTCAGTAAATCTATTAATTTTTTCAATGGTACTAGACAGGTTGTTTGGTTTGGGGCTATTTTTTTCATTGTCATTTATAAAGTGCTATGCTGTAACCTGGGGTTTACTTACATTTTTGATACCAATGACAAGGAGAGTTTTTAACTAAGCTAAGACACATAGATCTCTTCCAACTCATGTTCTGCAGGCAGCCGAGAGTGACAGATGGGGCTCAATGTTAGAAATGAAAGAAGTCTCTTCCAGAGAGTCAGTGAGAGTCACATGAATGTGGTGCAGTAAGATAAAAGAGGATGTGTAGCAGCCTCTCTGGTTTGCACCCCTCATTCCTGAGTTTGTCTGGCTGCCCACACCTTGAAACAGATGGGTAGAGCCTTGGATCTTATAGGATAAACTGGTTTCCATTGTATTATCATCTTCAAAGCCATCAGCATTCAAAAACTCAGGAATAAATGCATGAGCATATTCTAGGCACATCTACTAACTGGTTTGCACCTACCTTTCTGTTCTCTAGTGAACCTCAGGTGGTTCAGGACCAGAGCTCTCATTGCACAGTGAAACTGACAGACCACGGGGTACATGGAATACTGCTTGGAAGTACTCCAAGGTCCTAATTATTTATAAGAGCTTACTTCTGACTCAACAGAAATGTCAGATTTGCTTCAAAAACTGAGGGCTACCCTAGTTGTGACAGTCTTTCTCACCGAGCACACTGATATGGGAAGGGCATGAGGTTTGGTGGCCATGCTTCCAGAGTCCAGGAGCAATGTTGTACTTTGAACGTGACATTGTGTTTCTTAGGCTGTGGTCTTTGATGTGATTAGATTTCAGATGCCCTCATAAGGCGAGTTCACTTAACTGAGGACCAATGGGGGAAAGGCACACTCACTCCTAGGATGACCACAGACTTCGACTTGAGCCTGGACACCAGCCCTCTGCTGCAGTCCATTCACCAGCTGGACTTTGTGCAAGTGAAAGGTGAGGCCACATGATGAAGGTTCTGACATCCAGAGTGGGGCTGGAGAAATGGGCGCAGCAGTTACTGGGTGTAGAGGTACAGTCCTGTAATCCTAGCACTCAGGAGGCAAAGACAGGTACATCAGTGAGTTCAAGGCCAGCCTGAACTCCATAACATACTCCAGATAAGACAAAATTAGAATAAAAAAGAGGAATCAGAAGAGGAAGAGGGGAGGGGGAAGAAGAAATAGAAGAAAAGAGAGTATTCGTTACTCTCACGGAGGATCCATGTTCAGTCTCAGCACCCACTCCAGGCAGCTCACCTGTAAAGCACACTTCTGGCACCTGTGGGCACTTACATACACATGGCACACATGCACTTGAATGGAATCTTTTTAAAATCTGGAGTGACCCTTACCTCATCCAGGGAATGAAAACACCTCCATTTTAGCTGTGTGAGTTGAACAAGTCTGATACACTCAGATATACTCAACCACTAACTCTGAAAGCCCTGGAGACTTCACACTTCAGGAGCAGAGACACTGGAATACACAGAGACAGTCAGAAGGGAGGTCACTATAGATAGCTAAGACCTTCCCACAAGAAGTGGCCCTTAATGCCATGGCACTGGCATTGAAATGAACACTTCCTCCTGGATGGAGAGGGCAAACCTGGTGCTGAGCGTAGATGGGTGTGGTTGAGTGGATGGTAGATGGGTGCAGTTGGGTATAAGGTAGATGGGTGTGGTTGGGTATAAGGTAGATGGGTGTGGTTGAGTGGATGGTAGATGGGTGTGGTTGGGTATAAGGTAGATGGGTGTGGTTGAGTGGATGGTAGATGGGTGTGGTTGGGTATAAGGTAGATGGGTGTGGTTGAGTGGATGGTAGATGGGTGTGGTTGAGTGGATGGCCAGAAACTGGGAGAGAAATGATAATGAGATTAACTTTAAGATTACCTTATAGAACTAAAGGATAGTTGTTCTGTTTAAAGGTCTGTTTAAAGAGGGTTTTTTTGGTTTTTTTGTTTGTTTTAAATTGGGCAACAAAAGAAAGTGTAAATATATGTGTGTGTAAGTAATATATATGTAAGTAATATATATATTATGGTAATATGAAAGGTATTTCTGATTTTTTTAACTTCATGTTTATAATACATGTAGATTCATACAACCACATTAATCAAGATAAAGAACTATTCCAAAGCCAGGTGAAAAGGTGGGATCTCTGACCCCAGTTATGAGGATGCAGAGGCAGGAGGATCATGATTTCAGACCAGCATGAACTACATAGTAAGATTCTGTCTCAAGAACTAATCGGAAAGGCAACCCTTCATTACAAGTCAACCTGCCCCCACCCTCACTCAAACCCATGACAACCACTGCTCTGTCTTCCAACTCTACCATTTTTAACATTTTCTGACCTTTTTTGGAAATGGAAAAGTAGGCCAGGTGTGGTGGCTCTCCATGGTTTCCTACTCCTAGCACTTAGGAGGCAGAGGCTCCAGGTTCCAGGTCAGCCTGTTCTACACAGCATATTCCAGGCCAACAAGCATTACATAGTGATCCACTGTATCAAACAAGGTAGACCTAAGCCTTTCAAATGATTCAAAGATGAGAACAATAGTTTTCAGGGCCACAGAGGAGACTTAGCAATTAAGAATGCTTTATGCTCTTGAAGAAGGCCGGAGTTTGCTTCCGAGGACCCCATTAAGCAGGCCACAAAGCTACCTGAAACTCCAGCTCCAGAGGAACTAACGTCTTCTGGCCTCTCTGGATACTGCCTTCACCCACACATATACATCATTAAAAACAAAAGTAAAATCTTTTCTTAGCTGGAGAAATTTATTTGCATTCTTCACTTCTTAATTTAAGAATCCACATGATAAATAATTCCTAAAAGAAGATACTTTGCAAGTTGTATATGTTAGAGGGAAAAAATCTACCTACTTCTGTTTATCAGACAGAATCCGATAACCAGAGATGTGTTAATATGGTTAGAGCTGCCACTGTGTGGGCAAATTCATCCATGTCTTTGGCTCACACATCTCCTTTCCATGACCCTTTGCTCTTGGTTTCTCAGTCTCCTCATGTTTTTTAAATTTATTTATAAGGCATTAAGATGATTCCTTAACCAAGTTTTGAAATGATGTATAGATTGTAGGGCAAAATGTTCTATTGTAATAAAAAATGAGGTCATTTATGGAATGTCAGCTAAACAGACAGTATCCCGTGTGCAGGTGATTTTTTTTCCCACTTCCATTTATTCCCACAGCTCTAGAAATTAGGTGAGGAAATTGGGGAAATTGGGGCACAGGAAGCCTAAGTTACAGAAAGTGGGAGGGCCCACCCCAGGAAGTAGCTTTAGAACACACTAGTGTCGTTCCCAATCTGCTCTACAAATCTAGTGCCTCCCAGTGTAGCTTCTTTAGGCATGTGTATGTGGGGGAGGAGTCTAGGGGGTGTGTGGGTGTATGTGTCTGAGTGGATGTCTGTGTGTGTGTGTGTGTGTGCTCATGACTGTGTTTGTGTGTTTGTATTGCAACAATCTTTTATTGCTGTTTAAAGACTTCTCTGACACCTACATGGCAGTCACTAAATCACCTCTTGCAGAATATAGAGCCCTGTGTTAATTGTCCCCAGTCAGCCTCTGTCTAACTCTAATCCTTTCAACAAAAGACTAAAAAGTTATGTAGAATGGAGCATAAAAGAGCAATATTAAGGCTTTTGATGGAAGAGGGAAAACCCACATCAACCCAACTCAGTAATAGAGCTGGAGGAAGGAGAGTTAGAAGGTAGAAACTTCATGGCTTTGGTCTACTGGCAGAGCAGTCTGCACCCACACTGGCTTCCCTTTGAGTCCATTCCACCCATTTGTCTCCTGTGGAGTCTAGGCCAGGTAGCAGGGTGAATCCTGCAGCTGGCATGAGAACTGAGGTCTGTGTGCTGGACATCAGACACACTTTCCAAGAACAGTCACTTGTTCACTTAGCCATGCACACAGACAGATGTATGTGTACACACCGCTCAAGTCTGTACACATAAAGCGGACAAGCCACACTAAGGCTAAAATGCAGTGGCCTGACATTTCCTTAGGACATTGATAGAAAAGACCTTTCTTTGAGTGTGAGAGTAAAATTTCTGTTTAACACTTGGTCTTAAGTTAATTTGTTTTTTTTTTTTTATTTCCTCCCTGCCTTCTTAATTTATGTGTCTTGCTTTGTACTCATTAAGTTTAATCAATTCAGCGAGAGCCTGGTCCTGTTTAGTCTGAATAATTTTTACCTGTAAAATACTTGTGATGAAAAGAAAAAGCCAAAGTTTGTGATGCAGTATCAGCTGACTGGCTGCAGCTGGATCCCACCCCCTCCCACCCCTCCATTGCCTTTGGGATATTTGTTAGCACAGGGACAGCTGTTCCTAGTGTATTGTTAACTTGCTCATTTCTAAAGGAATTCTTAGTCCACCTAATGAGCTGCCCTTTCACAACTTGTCAGTAAAAACATTCCCCTCAAACTGCTTCCTAAGTCCAAGTACAAAAGATCCAAATTAAATAGCATCTAGAATAATATTATCATAATCTGATCATTATGAAATAACAATGTCAGTAGATGTGTTTTTTTAATGATGTTACATAGGCACGGTAGAAACTCAAAATATTTTTAAGTAACTTAAAGTATGCATTTAAACTTCTGACATTTTTATGCAGAAAATATCTCTTTGTTTTTAGACAAAACAATTTCAAATCTTCCTGGTTTTGAAGTCTTGTCAAAGATATTCCTTTGTTGCTGTAGAAGAAAATGAGTCTGTTGTGAAATATCCCCAGGTTTCTACTCAGGCGGCTGCTACTTAGCAAGAATTCATCTTCTGGGGTCACTGCCTCTCTAGATAAGGACTCTGTCACCCTGAACAGGTGAACTACATCTAGAACACTGGTCTGTGCCCTGTTCAGATGCCTGCACTGTTCTGGTATTCTTCTGGTTGTCCCATGATTAGAAGACCATTCCCCTCTTTCCAAACCATTGGGAGCTATGCTTTGGTTCCTTATCTTTAGTTGTATAAAAAGGACATGCCAAGTTTAGTCTCCTGCTTTTATTAAAGATTGTTTTAAGGATATTTTCCTGGAGCTGGAGAGATGGCTCAGCAGTTAAGAGCACCGACTGCTCTTCCAGAAGACCTGGGTTCAATTCCCAGCAACCACATGGTAGATCACAGATGTCTGTAACTCCAGTTCCAGGGGACCCGATGCCCACACAAAGGCAAAACACCAATGCATGCAAAGTAAAAATAAATAAAAACACACTCTTTCTAACCAAAAAGGCAAAGCAGAAAGGAAGAGGAGAAGAATTATTTCCAAATTCTTAATTGGTATTGTCTATTGTCTCCTGGTTAATGGGAATAGTTTTCACAGTCTTTTTGTAGTCTTCCAAAGGTTCTTCTGACCAGGTTTCAGGCATCTACTTTCTCTGAAGAACACCTTAGAATGGTGTGAACACATAGAACATTTAAGGCATGTTGCTAAAATTGATTGTCTGCATGTCAAATCATTCCCAGGACAAAGCTATGACCTAAATCTCCACCAGCCTTTTAGCACATAGACAGAATAGCTGTTAATTCCTTTAAGTGCCTCTCTTCCCCTGAAGATATATTAGTTTTCATTAATTCCCCTTGAATAAAACAGTCCTTGTTATATTCCAAGGTCATAGTCAAGGACAAAGAGATCTGAACAGACTCTCCTTTGTGTCACAGAGAAAGAGCTGCAAGACAGGGCCAGCGGAACCAGTGAACACACACATATGCACAGGCAATCTGTTCACATGCAGAGGCCTGGGGGCTGAAATGAATGCCCTCAGAATGTGTGATAACCATCCTTTCTTGTGGACTATGATAACTTTCAAGAAATGCCCTGTGTTTCCTCTAGGTCAGTAGTTTTCAAGCTTCCCAATGCTGTGACCCTTTAATACAATTCCTCATGTTGTGGTGATGCCCCAACCATAAAATTACTTTGTTGCTACTTCATAACTTAATTTTACCACTGTAATATAAGTATCTGATATTTGACTCCAAGGGGGTCACAACTCATACACAGGTTGAAAACTGCTCTAAAGCTTAAATGCCATTCATATTGTTTGGCCCCAGTAGACAGGAACCAAAGGTCAACAGAAAAGGTGATGTTGTATGATAGCATTCCTGACTGTTAGGTTTCAAACCTGGGACAACTGAGGTGCCTCTTTAACATGAAATAGGGTAACATAACACTCTCCAAAAAAATCAATTTTTCTAAATGTCAACCCTAAGTCTTAACTAATGTGGCTATAACTTTGACATGCTTGCTTTTTATATACATAATTTTGGGGGTAAATAAGGAATAGATGAAAATGGAAAAAAATAATTCTTAGCACATGGAGAAACATGTAACAGAATCTAATTTAGACATGCCGGAGTCTCTGTGTTGCCCTCTGCCCCCACCTGCTTTGCTCATTTCTCTACTGTTTACATCTGAGACAATATTGAGGCCTGAACATCAGTAACAGTTTTATTTCTATATTTTCTTTTACAGTCTTCCTATTGGGGACTCAAAATGAAGCTCCAGTACAGTATGAGGTTTCTAGCCTAACCTCAAGGTTTAGGACCCAGACCCGCAGACCCACAGATGTTTACAATAGTTTAGGGCTGATCAGCCTAAGGCCCAGGCATATCACTTGCTAACTCTCTACCCTTAAACTAACCCATGACTCTTGACCTGTTCAGCCATGGGGCTCGGTACCTTTTCTTAGAGCAGCATAGTTGTCCTCTGCTTCTTCAGGCTTCTCTCTGGTGTTCTGCCCTGTGCTTCCTGTTCTCAGAGTTTTTAGTCTGGTAGCCCCGCCCACACTTCCTGCCTGCCTTTGGCCCATCAGTGCTTTTTATTAAACCAGTGGGTGGGACAATTATTTACCATGAAACAACACAATACCCCTACACTCCAGTGTTTTAATTACATCAGGCATCATGTATTTTATTAATCACTTAATGCTGCCCTCATCTACCTAGTTGTTTCTACTCAGACATTGCAGGCATTTATATGATTTAAGTTGAAGTCATTTTGTAATATTATTCTTTGATTTTGCAATTGATGAAATGTACATTTGCCTGAAGCATGAATGAAGGGAAATGAAAGACTGATATGGAGCTTATGAGATAGTCCAAGGAATGGATTTATGATAGATCAAACAGAATAAACGTCCCAGGGAAATTCATCCATGTCTCCAAAAGCCCTCTGGACAATGGTTTAGCTAAATCCCACCATAAATATAAAATGTATTCTTTTTATAAAGGAAACATATTTTTAATAACAAACCCTTCACATACTTCAAGCTGCCTGCCCCCCCCCCCCCACGCAACAGTAACACCCAAGTGATTCCTGGTTCAGTGTAAGTGTTCATTAACTAGGCAATTCAGATGCTCTGGGCCCCTTGTGGCTGTAAAGGCTGTGAGCCTCTTAGAAGATTCTGCCCTCATACCATTGAAATTTGAGACACCCTGTTCTAAAATGGTCACCTCCAATTAACTACTCCCTAATTTGGTTTATTTAATGCTTGACTTAGCAATTTGGATCTTGTTCTGTTGAAAGTTTCCTGCTTCACATCATGTACATTGTAGCTGCTTCTGTCTCTTAGGTCGCCCAACATGGACCCTGTTTCCCGAATTGCTGTTAAGTCAACACTATCCTGGTTGAAATGACTAATAAGAACATATTTAACTCAGTGTATGATACACCAAGTCCCACACCATGGGGTGGTGCACCACACCAGGTGTTCCATAATTAACATTTCTTCATCTCAATGCAACTGAATGTAAATTCCAACCTGTTCTTACCTGTTATTAAAGTACAGGGCTGGGGCAAATGTTCTGGGGCTAAGAACATTTATTAAACATTTATATTAAAAATCTTATTAAATTCAATATTTATTTTTAAAAATAAAGCATATTGATGAGGGGATGGAGAGGTGACTCAGTAGTTAAAAGCACTTTCTATTCTTGCAGAGGACTTGATTCAGTTCCCAGAACCAATTCAGTAGTTTGCAACTGTCTGTAACACTAGCTCCAGGGTACCTGACACCTTCTGACTACCATGGGCAGTAGACATGCAAGGGGTGTAATGCATACATGTAGGCAAACCATTCATACACATAAAATAAAAATAAATACCTAAATTTTAAAAAATAATTGCTAAAAACATCGCTCTCAGCTATGTATATTGAGTTCCTCTGTTAGGAATTGGGATTGTCAACCAGAAAATTCAGCTACTTAATAGTCTCGAATAATATAAAAGAATCACTCTAAATTATAGAGGGTTTCTCACTCAGCTGATTCTCACAAGACTTGGAAACATCAAGAGTCCCCTGTCACACTCAGATCTACATCTGAAAAGAAGTGGACCTGACTTCTCACTGTTCCAAGCTACAGCTTCCATGAGAATATAATGGCAGGTTCTTCAGAAGTTTCAAATCAAGTGAAATGGCTGTGTTACTTGGCACCAAGTTTCAAAAATTCATAGTTGTTGCTGTTTATGGGCACAAGATCTGGAAGAGCACTAGTGAGTAGCTGGCTGGTGTTACATTTAGATTTCTGGGCCTGGCAAGCCAGAGGTCCAGACCCACAGACCTGCCACCCCAGACCACTTAGCAACCCAGCGCTGCTTAGGCCCTCAGAAATGATTCCAACACTTAACTTCATGCTGTTTGGCCTATGGCTCAGGCACATTGCTAGCTGCCTCCTTCATCTTAACTCAACCCATTTCCATTAATCTGTCTGCCACGTGGCCCATGGATCACCTGTGTTCCTTACATGTTTCTTCTTGGGTGGCTGGCTCGATCTGACTGACTCCGCCCTTCTCCTACCTGTGCTCTGATTTCTTCTCCTACTTTTTCTATGGTGCCTGTCATAGGCCAAAACAGCTCCTTTATTTAAAGACTGATATTCACAGCATACAGAAAGACATTCCTACATCAGGCTGGGTTGATGGAAGGATGGATGGATGGGTGGGTGGGTGGGTATATGGATGGATGGATGGATGAATGGATGATGGATGGATGGGTAGGTGGGTATATGGATGGATGGGGATGGATGGATGGATGGATGGGTGGGTGGGTGGGTGGGTATATGGATGGATGGATGGATGGATGGATGGATGGATGGATGGATGGATGGGTGGATGGATGGGTGGGAGGGTGGGTGGGTAAATGGATGGATGGTGGACAGAAACAGAGAGAGATGCGTGCATACGCATCTGTGTGTGTGTGTGTGTGTGTGTGTGTGTGTGTTTTCAAGCATCTTCCTTACCAGTAGGAAGCTTCTCACTTCTCATTACAAGCTAATGAAAGAGTTGTAACTCAACAGAAACTAGAATTGCACTAATTTCTGTTTAGCTTCCTCTCCAGTCCCAGCAACCCCTATCCTACAGCTGGAAGAGTGTTGCACCCACAACAATAGTGCTACACTGTCCTGGAAACAGCCCCCTCTGTCCACTGTGGCCGCCGAAGGATATATTCTGGAGCTGGATGATGGAAGCGGTGGTCAGTTCCGGGTAAGCTGATAACCTACTTATTAAGCAATGCCAGGGGTTCTCTTAGAAGATCTTCTGAGCAGTCATGGTCTGGTCCTTCCATCTATCCTGAAGGTGGACCACTCCAGCAGGGATTTCTTGTATCATCGAAAATGGATGGGGTCTGTCAAATCATCTTGCCTTTTGAAAAGACAGTTTAGCAGCTGTGTGGCAGGACCTACTTGTCTCTCTGAGCTGGGGCCAAAGACAATAACATATGTCTTACTTAGTTTCTATTGCTGTGAAGAGACACCATTACCGTGGCAACTCTTATAAAGGAAACATTTAATTGTGGCTGGCTTACAGTTTCAGGGGTTTAGTCCATTATCTTTGAGGTGATGTTCAGGCAGACTTGGTGCTGGAGAAGGAGCTGAGAGTTTCACATCTTGATCCAGGAACAGCAGAAGCAACTGTGTACTGGGAATAGCTGGAGCATAAGAGACCTCAAAGCCCACCCCCATAGTGACATACTTCCTCCAACAAGGCCACATCTCCTAATAGTGCCACTCCCTTTGGGGGACATTTTCTTTCAAACCACATGTATATGGTGCTTTGCTGCTTAGAGTTCACTAGATAGTCTGTGAAAAACCAGACCGCTGCTACATCCATGATGAGCCTGAAATATTAGCTGATACTATCACTACCATGATTTAATGCTAACAATACCATCAACCATCACCTAAGCCTTATTTCCTCTATGACAGAGTCTAATTTTTGAACTGAAATTTTTCTTACCTGGCAGATTCTTCTATAACAGACTCCTTATTGTGAGAATTTTTTTTAGTAAATCTTTCTCCAACCCCCTGCCCCTCCCACACACATGGAGCCTCACAGACAGAACTGGTAACTGGTGCCTAAAACGTATCACTTCCACAAGGTGAGGAAGTGCTAACCACATTGGGTTATCAAGACATGGCTGGGGTGTCCATGGACTAGTGATCTCTATGTGGCAGCCTCTCTGCGTGTGCATGCTTCTGTCTCAAACATGCTGTATTAGCCAGGGTTCTTTAGAGAAACAGTACTTGTAGAATGACTCTATAGAGAGATAAAGGGGATTTATTTGAATGGCTTACAGGCTGTGGTCCAATTAATCCAATAATGGCTGCCTATGAACACAGAGTCCAAGAATCCAGAAGTTATTCAGTCCATGAGGCTGGATTTCTCAGCTGATCTTCAGTAAACACTGGAATCCTGAAGAAATGGTCTCTGATGCCAGTGAAGGGATGGACTTGCTAGTGAGGGCAAAAGCAAGCAGGCAGAGAAAGAGGCTTCCATCTTCCATGTTTGCCAGCAGAAGTTATGGTCCAGATTAGAGGTGGATCTTCCCACTTCAAATGACTAAATTAAGCAAACAGTCCCTCACAGGTATGCGCAGCCATTTTAAGGTTTTAGTTAATTACAGATGTAGTAAAATTGACAACCAAAACAGCTATCAGACACACAAACACATGCGCTCACATATGCAGGCATGTACCCATGCACACACATGCTTACATGTACTTTACCCCACCCCAGTTTTTCTGAGCTTTTGTTCCTGTGAGTTCCCATGCTGGGACCCCTTCCCCAAAAGAATACCTTTCTGGGTACCTAGGCCCACCTCAGCCCTGATGAAGAGAAGAGACCCTACCCCAAAAAACCCCAAGCCCCAGAAGGCAAGGCTTTCTAAAACCTGGGCCACAAACTTCCAAGAGTAAAGCCTGTAGAGCCTCCTCTTCCTCACTGCTTTAGTTCTCTGCCAAGAGTAAATACTTTCAAGCAGGAAGTGTCTTCTGTGATTCTCATCAAGATTCTCTCATTAGATAGGAAAGCCTTTGTTCACATGTGTGTTGATTAGCATGAAAAAATTATCGTGTCTGGATATCACTGGCATCTATTGCCATTCCAAGGCCTCTTGCTCCTCTGGCTCCTTACACCTGTGTGCTGAGCCTTCCCCCATCCATCTCCTTCATCCCCACATCTTATCTGATAGGCCCAGATTTCTACCTGTGGAGAATTTTCAACATTGACACATAGAAACCAGCCCAAAGTTAAGATTTAAACTAACCCAACTCATTTTCTCACTGATGGGTTCCTTTTCCTGCTCTCCTTTTGCAGACATCACACCCAGAATCATAGCACCAGCTGCCTCCTCTCTCCCAAAGGCCCAGGATGAAAAGAAATCAGCTTCTGGTCCCCTCTAGGTGAACCATGCTCTCACATCTGGATCCCTCCAACAGCCACCATAGGAAGAGGTCACCTCTGTGTTAGGATATGATTCTTTCAAGGAGCCATCTAGTTACTCAGCACTGGCTTTAGAGACTTTTTAAAAATCTCAGACCCTACTTCAGGGACCTATGAGAACAAAAACCATATTGTAATGAGATGCATAGGTAATTCATAGGCTCAAAAGCTCAGAATCCCCGGATGAGCGAGTGTAATATGCAGGTTTTCCTCACTGCTGCGTCAGTGATGAGTTAGTGGATGGGCAGGCACTCCAATGCAGCCTAAGTTTGTAAAGTGTACAGCTGGGGACGGGAGCAAATGCATAACCGGTGCTGAAAATGCATTACACCAGGCTTTATTTTAAGCCTTTGAAATGTCACTCTCCATCCCCCTTCCCTTCTGTACTGTGGTGCAAACCTCCATTGCAATGGCTTTAGTATAATCCTTGTGATAGTTCCTGAAGTTAGCAACAGAGTTTACAGACTACACTCATGTTTTCATGTTTCTTAAAAATGGTTTTTGCAAACTGGTGGATAAAGGTTTTACATTTTCTATAAACACCAACCATAAGCATAATCTTAACCAAAGACTCCCAGTTATATATGATTTTTTAAATACTAGCTTCAGATCACTATGAAGCCACTGAAACCAACACAAATCTAAAGATAGATTGCCCTCACACCCATCTTAAAATGGGATTAATGCTCTCATTTTACAGATCAGGTAAGTGAGGCCTTAAGTGGTTAACAGGCCAATAATTCATAAAATTTAAGTGTGGAGCAGGCCAATACCAAAGCTGTTCTCCTAACCACTGTGCAGAATCCCTTCCTGTTCCTCGCAGGATTCACATTGGTGTCCTATTTTCTGTCGGACAGGAAGTGTATGTTGGAAAAGAAACAATGTGCACCGTGGACGGCCTTCACTTCAACAGCACATACAATGCTCGAGTCAAGGCCTTCAACAAAACAGGAGTCAGCCCCTACAGCAAGACACTGGTCCTCCAGACGTCTGAGGGTAAGGCCCTTCAGCAGTATCCCTCAGAGCGGGAACTACGTGGCGTCTAACGTGGCTGGCAGCCTGGAGGTAACCCCATCAGAGCCACATCCCTCAAGTTTTTCCATGACTTGCACTGTCTCCGGCCCCAGAGCCACTGTCCCTCTCCTGCCTTTAGAAGGCCCGTGAGATGTGGATGTGAGCAAACCAGAATCCACATCAGCAGTTCCAATGGCTTCCTTCGCTAACACCCTAAGCTACAGTGGAAGAAGCTGAACGTGAAGGCCTGAATGTGCCCCTGCTGTCTAAGATGGAGGCACTTAAGCTCTAGAGCAGGCTCCCATTCTCCACCAAGCCACATCAGTGGCCACGTTTGCCCAAATGATTCTCCATGTCTTTATAGCTCTTGCTTGCTCCTGACAGGGCTGGGATGTAGATTCTTTCCAGCTGTAGATCTGTATGACTGGAACATCTTTTCGGTGGGTGTGGGGTGCTAGAGCCTGTTGACCACTTCTGGCTTAACCAGCTTGGACTACTTCCTTTCCTACCCAAAGCCCAGGCCATCAGCACCAGCACTGAGATTTCCTGTGGGCACCAAACAGGAAGAGACCAGCAACTCTGCTTTACCTCGCCATGTGGGTCATTGCCTGTCCCTCTAGGGGTGATTAGGCTGCCTGGGGCCACTGTGTGACATTGTTTTGATAGAGGACATTTGATTCTTGGCTGTACTATAAATATGCTGTCTAGAAGAAGCTTGAATTTGGCCTGGTATAACCTCTCAGGCTTTAATGTGTTGCTTTTTATTTTACAAGCAGCGGGAACGCATGAGACTAAACCTATGAAGGGTATGTGTGACTGCTGTCAAAGTATTTTGAGGTGTTGGGGTCTTGTTTTAATCATGGAAGCCACCTCCTACCCCACTGGCATTCTCCACTACTAAACTCTGATGTTGACTTTATTCGAGATGTTAGCTAGAAGCACTATGGTGGTCTCTCCTACCGTCCACAAAACTCAGCATGTGTCAGTCAGTCACCCCTCAAATGGTCCACATGGTTCAAAACAAGCACAACTCCGAATCCCACAGTGAGGGCGGGCGAAAGACTCACAGCTGTAAAGCAATGGTTTGGGGAGCGGTGGTGGGTCTAAGTGAAGCAATTCAAATAAGAGGCTTTGAAAGGATCAAATGCTCACCTGACCTGTACCCACAGAGACAACAGTGACATGACATCTAGCTTTTTGCCCAGGCTTAACATTTTAGCAACTTTCCTTCTGGGATGACCTACCAGCCTGAGAATTGCTGTCTCTTTTTCTGAAATAACATGCTAAATGCTAAGGGCCACCAAGAGTTCTTTCTAGAAGCAATGTAGAAGGCCTTGATGGTGCTGGCCGCATTTCCCCGCGCACTGAAGGTGGTTGATGATATGGGATGTGCATGGAAAGAGAACAGAGAGAAACTGTGGCAGTGTTTTTATTGTTGTCAACAGAACTATAACGAAAACTGTTTCTCTTCTAACTAGATTATTATCTAACTAGATTATTATCTAGATTATTATCTTCTAACTCTGACTATTATGCTCCAACCAGTTACTAACATAACCACCTGAGTACTTCTGTCTGTCCTCTCCTCCTGCAGGAAGGTGTCATTTCTTAGTGTCTTTTGATGTTCATGAGATACCGGTGTCTATTATTAGTTACAGGATGTGGACCTGTGTTCCCCGGTACTACAGTCCCAGAATTGGGGGTCATTTTCTAAGTGAAAATAATGGAACACATTCTCTATGAACAAAGAGACTGTATTGTAGAAATACATTCCTCCATGAATTTTATAGATATTATGTGCAAATATAAGGTATGTATGTGACTTTGAGTCAACCCTAATCATCATGTAGATATCATCAGCATTCTCTGTTACTGCTCAGAAGTGATTCGCTCATGATGAAATAAAGTTTGCACACATACTTTCTCCACACTTTGGTTTGTTCTATTTGTTCTCCCTCATTTAAATAGTGACACAAGATTTCGGAAGTGAGGGGACATGTAGAATTTTCATTTCCAAAAGAGACTCGATCAATCCCTTACAATAGAGAAAACCCGTATCACTAGATCCTTTTTGGTTTCTAGAAGTCGGTGAGAAAATGTCATAGTAGATATCTGAGAATTCTGTTGTACTTATACTTTATTCTGTTATTTCTACAGTTTCTGGAAAGTTTACTTCGGAGTCTATCGCTTGTTTTATTTTGCTGGTTTGGGGCGGGGTGGTTTGTTGTAGCTTTCTGCTGTGATATGGTCTTTCACATTCTATTCAGCAAGAATGCATTTCGTTCTAAACTTCAGAACAAAGGTCTGTATCTAAAAAAGGTACATTTTACATGTGACAGCAAGTCTAAGTTAATGGCATATATGTATTACATGGGTTAAATCATTTGTCACTAACACTCTGTCACAAAACCTCCTGCTGGCCTAGAGGAGACTTTACACAGGAGGATCAAATGTGTGCATTATTACAAATTCTGATCGTTTTTTCCCTTCAGAGTCAACTGTTTCTATCTGTCTGTCTCTCAGAGAGTTTGGTAAATGCCCACAGTGCTACAAAGTGGGTAGAACGTGTGGAGGCTCTGTTCCTCTGCTGTGTGGAACTTCTAGGCTAGTAGAGGATGGATCTTAAAGAAACACACACATCCACAGAAGAAAGAAAGACAACATATATATAAGAAAAGTAGTCCAAAACCAATGCACTGTGATTTAAGCTAGTGGAAAAAGCAGTGTCACATGAGTCTGAGTTAGCTTAATCCACTGAAATCAGGTTTCTGAGGATGTGTCCAGGACTGGCACATGACTGAAACCAGTTCCAGATTGAAACCAAGTTATCTTGACTTAAGAAGAAATATAAATGTAAGCAACTGCTAACTTTACTGAAATGGGCCTGACAGAGTAACTCAGCAGGGAAAGGTGCTTTCTCTCTAGTCTCAGTGCTTGAGTTCAGTCCTCAGGACGCATAACTAGAAGGAGAGAACCAAGTGATTCCACACAGGCATGCCAGTGTCTCCCCCATACCACACACATGTAATTGAATAAATAAATAAGCTAAAAATTTTTGAAGAATTTTAATGAAAATTTAAAATAAGGCCCACAAACTTGGATTTTTTTTTGTTTGTTTGTTTTTGTTTTTGTTTTTAATGAACTCATTGAATGGCTACCCTGGTCGTGTGCTGCCTTTAAAGCCATTTGCAAAAAAAAAAAAAAAAAAAAAAAAAAAAAAAAAAAAAAAAAAAAAAAAAAAATTGTTGGAACCATTATGTAACAAGGCTTTCTTAATACACCATGTTCTGAAGCTCATTCTGTGTGACAGACTGTGGCCCCCACCCAAACTAACCAGGCAAGGCTGAGAATTGGTGGGGAGCTTCAGTTTATTTTTCCATAGTTTCTCTCTGCCAACTGAACCCATGGTACATTCTGTCTGTCACACTCTGGAGAGACTGAAGTGGAGCACAGGTAATATTCCAGAGGCCAGGAGCTAACTGTAAAGAAAGGTTTCCTGGGACCCCACTCTGCTGAGCTTCTCAAGGCCTGGGAGCTTTTTAGTGTTCAGGTCTGGCAGTCTCCTGCCCCCCCCCCATCCTCAGAGGACAGTATAGGATTGAAACCACTACACAAAACCTACTCTTTAACTGCAATCTCTTAACTCTGCTCTCTGTATAGAAGGTTCATCTGGACAGATTCCTGGGTGTAGAACTACTTCTGGGCATTTTGAGGCCCTTGACCTGTATTTCCAAATTATTTTCCAGATGGACTGTATACCAGGAGGCTGTCAATCATTCCAGAGTAGTTCTCAACTTGATTCTACTACCTTATAGTTTAGATTAAAATAATAGGTAGTTGCTTCTAAAAATAAAAACGTTTCTAAAAGAATTTGACCTTATTTGTTCATAGATTACTATTAAGATTGATTTATGTGTAATAACCACAGGAGATAAGTTACAACACATTGAGGGGAGGGCTAGTGAGATCCAAGGAGGTGGGGAGAGCATTACAGAAAAGATGCAGAGGGGGAGAAATCCAAGCAGACAGAATCGTGACAGACAAAGCAAAAACTTCCAGAATCTACTTTGAACCGACACCATCAGTAGAGTGGATCATTCTGAAGCTCTAACTAGCAGAGCATCTCAGTTACACCAGGAAACCAGCTTAGCCCATGTTCACAGAGATGGCGCAAAGTACAGCCCACTCCTTGGAATTTGGGACATGGCTGCTCTTTTGCACACTCCCTGGCAGCTTGCTCAGATAGCTGCATGTGGTACCACTCCTTTTTTTAAGCTGCCTGCCCTTCAGTCTAGAAACAAGGAAGTAAGAAGAATGGCCTCTGGTTAGCAGGGGCAAGGACACAGAGTCTGGGCTCTTTGGTTTCCAGGTGCCCAGTTTGCACTATGAACCCATTGACTCATTGCTAAGACCTGAGCAACACATTAGAGAAAAGGCTTGGAGCCAGATGTGGATGTGGAGACACAGACAGCCTAAGGGTAAAAGCATAAGGATCCCCCTTGGCCACAGGGTGCATTAAGTGAGTCTGTGCCACATGAGATCCGTATGTGTGTACATACATACAAGAAGATGGGGAATTGCTAGAGAAGTTGAGGCTGTTGAGGGCATTGAGCAAGGAGAAAAATAATGAGAAGAGATTTAAAAAATACACACACACACCACACACACAATCCAGAGTGCATTTTGGAAAGGTTTCTATCTCAAGCATTTAAAGTTGGCGTGTCTTGTCTTTCAGGGCCTTTAGTGGATGTAAAGCATATTCCAGGCTTTGTAGTCACATCATGAAGTAAACACAAACAAACATACAAACCAAAAACTACCAACTTGATTAGGTCTTACTTCATTTTGTGCCAAGCTGCTGAGAACATTCTTAATTGTCCTCAAAAAGCTCCATGAAGAATGACGGTTTCATGAAAGTCAGAAATATTTGGGGGATAGTGAGATACAGTGGAGGAAGCATATAAAACTATTAATTGTAGGGCTCAGGGGTGACTTAGTTCATAAAGTACAATGTTGCACCAGTTTGAAGACCCAGATTCAGGTTCTCAGCACCCACATAAAGAGCTAGGCACAGTGAGTGTCACATGCCTATAAGCATGGCAAAAGAAGGCGGAAATGAGGATCCCTTGGGACCACTGGCCAACTGATCTAAACCAGTTAATGAAATCCAGGTTCATTGGGAGACTCTATCTGCAAATATAAATGATGTGCCCACCTCTGACCTCTACATGCATGTGCATACACGCACACACTCCTGTTTGTTCTATGTTTCATTATAAAGTCATATATAAAAAGAATCATTCACCCTCAAGGCAGTTAAACACACTAAGTCTACACTACATCTCTGTACCTGTCACTAATGTCTAAACACCCATCCTGCTCTGCTGAGGCAATAGTATTCAAGCACCAAGTGTATTAGTCTCCTACAGTTGTAATAAGTTGCCACAGAACTAATGGTATAAAACAGCACACATGTGGCCCCCTAGGCTTTTGGAGATCAGAATCCTACAGGAAGGTGCCAGCAAGACCCGGTTCTTTAGGAACATTCTAGAAAAATATCTGGTCCTTGTCACTTCCAGCTTTTATCAGCCACCTTCCTTTCCTGGCTCACGGTCCTTTCTTCTGTCTTGAGATCTAGCAGTGTAGCATCTTCTAGCCTTCTTCTGATTCCGCCTTCCTTATGTAAGGACCCTTGTGATTACTGTGATCCCACGTGGGCAGCCCAAGATAGTCTCCTGATCTCAAGAACCTTAGTGGAGCAGCTGTCTAGTCCCTTTCCTTCTGAAAGGTAACCCAGTCAGAGGTTTCTGGAGTTACACATGAGGGTGTTTTTGGATGGATCACTAACCCATCTACCATGCCATATGAGGAAGCCGTTATCATAACCTATACGGGGAAAGTAAGCTTCTGAGGTATAAAGTCACATTTGAGACTCAGCTCCTTCAGACACCTAGTGCAGCGCACTATGGCACTGATGTTAGAAATGTGTTATTTGCTTTTACCTCCGGAAAGAAAGAGAACTACCCGAATCTGCCTTGTGTGTAAACACATCGTGCCAAAGTGAAGCTGCTTGTAGAGTTGCCCTGTCTGCTCCACTAGCCAGAAATAGAACACTGATGTTTCCAGAGTCACAGTAGACTTTTGTCAATATATATATATGTATATATAATATATTATACATATAATTATTTATTATATATATTATGTGTATAATTATATACATATCCTCTTTGATTTAAGAAGATATAGAAGTGGCTTCATTTTCAGGTTGGCTAAGTCCGGCAATCAGGTGTCTGTACATCCTCCAGCCCCACAACAGGCAAGTAATTAACCTAAAGAGTCCCTTTCCCACGTGTTACCATGGATGCTCTTGGCAGGAAGTAACAGTCATTGATTGGCAAGGAGAGAGAATGTCAGAGATATGTGAGATCCTCCAAAGCTAGTGCAGATGATGCCTGGGGCTTGACGCCAACCTAGACTGAAACCATCACAGAACTGATGATTAATAGAAGCTTTCTTGCCCTCCAGATCTTAGCTTGGAAAGTAGAGAAGGAAGTAAGGGACATAAGAAAGCCATGTTGTACATAATGCTGTATACTCCATTCAGTACTACCAGCTGTAGGCCCTGGCCACTGAAGAATTCTTAAGAGCCCTAGTGGAATGTCCACAGAGCCCGTCACTCCAGTATCTACCTGACCAGATGTTCAGCTCACAATGTCCTTTACATGGTAACAGCCTCTTCTCCCACACATTAGGAAGGTATCTTGAAATACTGAGTAGTATAAACAGAATCCTTTATCAATCTGAACACAAATAGCATGTTAAATATCTCTTTGTAGATTAATAATTTGAGGCCAGCCTAAGCATTTCATTTTAAACCACGAGTACTGAGATTCCTCCAATCCCATGTAAGCTGTAACCTTGTGAGGAAGAGAACCCGCCAGGAATACAGTGGCGAGGAGGGAACAGCACAGTCACTTCCCAGGGGCTAAGTACTCATTTCCCTTTCAGTTCCTAAGCACCGTTTAGATGATATCCCTACTTAGAGAATAAAAGATTCTTCCTTAATGTAATACAGGGTTTGTGGTCGGCACTAGATCATCCCTCAATCCTAGGTGACCTGTTATGCCAGTAGAAGGCACTCCTTGGTCCATGGCATGAACTTTGCCCTTTTTGTGTATTTCTAAGACATTAAAAAAAAAAAAAAAAAAAGTGTTGTCACTCTCCAGTTTTATCACCAGGAGCTGATCCTGTCAGTCCATCTCCAACCCCACCACAGCTAAGGATGTGTTCCTTAGCCTCATTAGGCTTCAGTTCTCTCATATATAAAACCACAGATCGCTGTGGCCTCACTTTGCAGTATGACTATAAAGCACCGTTACTGTATAGTGAATGCAAGTCAGACACCAGGAGCTACCTGCCTCCTCTAAGATTTTGCTGGGTCTAAAAGTTATGTCTATAATACTGAATACTCAGTACAAATTAAATATGTAAAAATTAACAGACATGGAAAAACACATGTACTCTGAATATTTTTTTTTCCCATGCCTCTGCTTTGTTTTGCCTGATGCAAAACTTCTGGGCCTCTCCAAAAACTTAATTAGAACTTTCATTCCCAGGACAAAATACTCAAGGTAGGTAAATTGTTCTTGACCAATTTGGGATAAATTTTACTACATAGAAGGAGAGAGAATGATAAATTTCAGGGTCCAGAAGAGAGAAATATTTTGTCCTTTTCATTTTGACAATACGTAGCATCCCAGGAAATTTCCTAAAATTTTTCATAAGACTGAATTGGATCCACCACCCTCTCTGTGGATCTAGAGAATGTGCTCTTCTGTCCTATGGAAATGTGTATTTAATTAAAGTGTAGGAATCATCAGGCCTCCTGATAAGAATTGTTGCTTATAAATAATGCTGTAATGTTCTAAATTGGAGTGGAGGACTGGGCAAGGAAGTATGCAGCCATTCTCAGGGTGCCAAGAGCTGGTCCATTCCTCTAAAAGGTTTTCAAAACAGATTTGTTTCTTACTACACAACAGCAGTTACTGCCACTCCTAAGAAAGCTTAAGATGGCACCTTTTGTTATAAATTATACACCAGTTGGACATAAATGTGACTTCGGCTGCTTGTTTGATCATTTGAGAAAATAGCCTACTTTCTCATGTACTTCCTTGTCTCTTTTTAAAGTCTTACCAAGTAGAGCTGACTACCTCACAGCTGCCTTCCACTGCAGCAGAACTCATTTTTCCTGCTGTTTGTCTCAGAGGTGCCTCCTTTTTGCTATGCTCTGAAAAGCAGCCCTTCCCAGGAGGCTGTGGCCCAGTGGCTGCTCAGTTTCAAAGCTATGCCCAGGGCTTCCACCAGGACACAGAGAAAGCTGGCTTAGGGAATGCTGTATCACTTCCCTCTTTCTCTTTGAGCCCCCAGAGCAGCATAGTAAGGACTGTAATTTATCAGGCTAGAGAGAGAATGTTGTACTTAAGATCATTTCCTGCCCTTGCAGAGGACCCCAGTTGACTTTTGAGACCCCATTATAGGCCGCTCACAGCTACCTGTAACTCTGTCTTTATGGGTTCCAATGCTCTCTTCTGGCCTCAGTGGACATTCTCACACGTGCCATACACATATACACATTTTAAAAGATGAAATAATTTACATACACAAATTATTCTACATCTTCTTTAATGTTTTAATATTTAGAAATCTTTAGTATTCTGTTCATGTTAGAATAAAAAATGCCACCCCTCAGAAGTAGAAAACTTATTGATGATAATTGATACATTTTTCTCTTGATTGCTAGTTTCTTTTATAGTCAGTTTCTCCCACCACTTCAGGCTTTTCAAGTACTAAATTCTTACACATTATCTGGCTCATGAGAGTTATCCAGTAAGTGTCGAACAAATAAGAGAAACATGATAAAAACAGGGTACATCACCTAGATCTTTTCTTCATGATCCTAGAAGTTAATAAAGAGCATGTTTGGTCCCCAGTGGGTTTTTGTTTTTTGGTAAATCTTGATTGCTTCCTTTAAGCAGAGCCTTCTGCTATCATCTGGGTCTCCACTCCAGGACCCAGTAGGAAGGGAAAGAAAGCCTAGGAAAGAACAACAGGAAACCATCAGTCCTTGACTGAGTTAATAAGCAGTATAAATGGACATGTTGTGCTTGAACACAGTTCTCATCTTAGACTTAGGTGTATGAGTGAGATTGAGAAGATGGTTCAGTCAGCCAAGTGCTCGTTCTGTAAGTGAATGCTTGTAATTCCAGCACTGGAGAGAGAAAGAGACAAGCTAATTGGAACTAGCCTAATGGGCAAACTCCAAATCAATGAGAAACCTTGTCTCAAAGTACAAGATGGAGGGTTCCTGAGCAATGAAATGATATCTACATTTGTCCTCTGGCCTTTGCACAATGCACATACATAAACATGCACATATACCAGAAAAGGAGGGGGTGAGTGTAATCGCCACCTTCAGCCATGGACAGACCTTTTTCTACTGGTCTTTCCCACTGATCTGCCCTTAGTAAAGTTCAATCAGGCAGGACCAGAGATGTGATACACACGATGAAGTAGTAGCAATGTCCTAAGACACTCCTTGTCTTTCTCTAGTGATTAGATAATGATGACCATTATCACAAAGATTAGCTTCCTAGCCTGTATTCTGGAAAACAAGACAAAAATTCTTTGTCTTGACCATAGAACATGAACAGCCAAGGAGCCTTCTCTGAAAGCTATTGAGATCAGTAGTTGTGTTTGGAAGAGATTCCTGCATCCCATAGTGTAACACAAAATACACACTGGGCTAGTTGCATTTATTGTGTTCATTGTGAGTTAAACATGCTTTGGCTAAATGAGGGCTTGGTAATAGTATTTACAATCTTGATATATTGTATTTATAATGATGCCTTTGAACTTATCCAGAGGAGCATATGATCAGAAAGAAAATCTGTATGTTAAAACATGGTTGGTTACGGTATCTACTTAGCTCAGAAACAGAGAGATTTAAAGAGGATTGATGACTAGCATCAATGTTGGAATCTGTCCCACTTGACCCTAGATAGTACCTGGTGAGTGGAACCCTGAAATGAATAGATCCAAGCCATAAAATCAGTAACTCCAAACACATGGTGCTGGTTGGAGATCCATCTTCCAGGGGACTTCATGGGAAGCCTGGTGGTCCCTAAGTGGCCTAAGTGCCCTCTGTGGGCCCATGGGAGAGGCATGGAGGGAGGACTGCCTGTTAGTCTGACTGGAACTAGGTGAAAATTATCTTTACTCTCTCCTCTAATTTGGAAAGTTCTCATAGCAAGGTAGTTTAGATTTTATGTGGTTTGTTTTGCTTCATTTTGCTCAGAAAAATGGGGCAAGTTCTCACCTGGTGGGGCATGTAAGATCGCAGATAAAAAAACAAAGAATGAATGGTTGATGAACCTCTCTGCCTGGGTAGAAGACAAGTTCATGAGTAAGATGAGTCAAGGAAAACATGGCTCATTGATAGGCAATCAATCGATAAAAGAATAGGGAAAAACCTGTCTTATTGCCATTATGAGCTCCAGGAATAGTAACACTCAGCACCCCCATATCAAAGTTCATGGCACTGATAATAAAAGGGTGAGTGCTCCATCTAGTCAGCTTAGATCTGATCCCAAAACTATGGGTAGAGTGCACATGTCTCCATAGGTGTTCAGATCACTGCTTGGAGATTCAGTGTTCTCGAAACCTCATCTTGTGTAACTGCAGTATAATGGGCTGACAGTCACATCTGGCAAAGAATGTGTTTTCAAGCAAATTCTTGAGAATTAAAAGTTCACTGGCACAAATACAATGAAAAATATCTTCTCCAACTAAAATGTCTTCTGCTGTGTTGCTTGGCAGTTCTGTGTGGTCACATTTCAAATCTTTGCATGAAACCAAGAGGTTAGTTTCCCTTTAAGTTGATTGGGACATAATTACGTGGGGGGCAGTGAGACAGATCAGCAGATATGGGTCCTGCCACCAACTCTGGCACTCTGAGCTCAGCCTCTAGGGCCCACAAGACAGAAGGAGACAACAGTGAGGTTGCCCTTTGACACCTGCATATGTGCTGTGGCTCTTCAATGTGCATATGCAAACTATATATGTGAAGTTTAGGCAGAAAACTTCACCATATTATTATCCTTGAGGGTATAAAGCTTCAGCCTCCTATTCTTTTCTATGATATTTGGCTTTTAAAAAATTAAACCTCTCCCTCATGGATAAGACTAAAGTCTGAAAAGCTAACATTAATGTTGTGGGTTTGAAAATTAAAACTTGTAATAGTCCTTCTGGAGCCTTCAGATAGGACTATTCTCTCTCTCTCTCTCTCTCTCTCTCTCTCTCTCTCTCTCTCACACACACACACACACACACACACACACACACACACACACAGACACACACACTTTTACTTGAACCTGCACAGTATAGTATTTTGATCAGAAAGAACTGTGTACAAAGACACACCTCTAACAAAACAGAGCAAGTCCCAGTAACACCCGCTGGTCAATGAAAACAAAATGCCTTGCTCAGTGAGAAAGTGTTTCCTTGGGATCTGGAGCCTGACATACCATCTGTGCTTCTTGAGTTTTCCTATTAAACTGAGATGAATGGACTCCAGCTGGTGGCAGAGTGCGCCCTTTAGGACATCCATGACTGTCATGTGAGGCCTTTCTGAGAAGCAGCAGACAGTTCCCACCTAGGCACTTTCCCCCTGCCCACACTCTGCTCATTATTAGAGAACTCTAATAAATAAGTGGTGTCCATAAAATAAATAAATGGTGTCCATAGAACATGAGAATAATTCAGACAATAATAAACAAGAGCGGTCCCATTCTGCAGTTGTCAGGCCTCTGGGGTAATCTGTATTTCTTCCTCCATGCAAAGATCGGGTTTTGAGGATTAAAATACTCTCTAAAAATTGGGAAAATGCATTAGTGAGGGAAAAATATTTCACAGCCTCTAAAAATTATCATCTCCTAAGTAGAATCCCTTTAAGAAACTGTGGTGATATGTTTTATAGTTAATAAAACCATTGTGAAATGCACAGAAACTTGGGGAATAGCTAAAGCCCAAAACAAACAAGCAAACAAAAACGGTGGATTTCCTCATCAGTGGGTAAAAGGTACCTGTAAGTCTCAACATTTTTCACCTAACAGAAAGGAAAAGCCTCCCTCATGCTTTTCTGTCACTAAAAGAGATATAAAGCAATTGCCAGCTGTGCTGGAGTGGTTGCCTGGTCTGGTTAGGGTACGGGCCCACTGAGAATTCCCGCCTCAGACATACGGTTTTGCTAATACCTGTGGGTGGCGCCTGTGGGCTGGCGGATCTTTGTGTGACCGCTTGCTTAGGTGGCCTTTGGGAACCTGGCACGGGCAGCCAGCAGCTGTCTGATCTCTGGTTTGCATTGATCTTATATTTAGACACAGATTCAGAAGAGCAGACCCTCCCTTTTCCAGTGCCTTCGGAAAGACTGCCGCTCCGTAGAATGAGTCCCTTCTCCTCTACCCTTAACCTACAACCCAGCTTCCCCGGGAGATCCTACTTTGATTTCCGATCCTCACCCCATCAGCTGAGCTTGCATTCTTCCTTGCAGTCTCTCAATGTGCCCGGTGAGCTGAGCTGTCAGATCTTCCCCTTCATCTCTGTGTCTTGGAGGCATCTCTGAAACACTTGTGTTGTTCTTGCCATCCGTGTGCGTGGTGGTGGTGGTGGGGGGGTGACCTGCGTCTGTGTCTGTGGCTTCCAGTGTGGCTGAGGGAGCTTCCTGGCATTCTTGTTTGTATGGTGGAACGACCCACGCTAGAGTGGAACGGGATGCACCAAGTTGTTCTTTTTTGCATCAGCTGGTAGCATCATGGAACACTTGCTCTTCATCACACGCAGCGCCATAGCATGGCACAGGCACTGGCTTAGTAGAGGCCATGGCAGTAGTGTGGAGGTTTGCAACCGTCTGTATCCAGAAAACCAGCTGTGTCTGGGAGACTGGATCAGGGCATCCAGCCTGGAGTGGTCTGATTAAACATAGACTCAAGAGATCTTTACTGATAAAAATAAAGCTAAAAGGAAAAAAAAATACCCATAGCAGAATACATCCAACAAAGCAGAAGGAGCAGAGAGCAGAAAATGAAAGCATTTTCTGCGAAGGCCTGCAGTGCACATGCTGGTAGGGCTGCGGATTCATTGCAGATCACTTTTTCTAGCAGAGGGCAAGGACCACTGTTAGCTGAATTAGAAACCTTTCCGTCATGATGCCTAAGGCCAAAGATCCTATAATCAAAATATGGGGCCTCAGGAAGTTGCTCACAGCCAAAATCTAACAGAGCTATGGTTGGTTCCAGCAAAGCTAGTCTCTAGTACTTTGCAGTGAGCTCTGTCTAGCAAACAGACCCTTCAAATTCTTAAAAGGCAGACCTATTTGATCTCTTCGGGACTATATTGTAATCACGGATACACATGATGCACATCTCACTTTCCCAAGGGTTTCTTTTGGTTTTATTTTATTTCTTTGGCTCATCCCACATCCTGGAATGAAGAAGGCCACAGCATGACCTGCAAAAAGGATGCAGGGACTTCGAGCTCCCTTGAAAAAACTGACATTTTTCTTGTGTTTTTTTTAATTTCTTCTTGTTTTTCTGTGCACTCTTGGCTTTTCCACATGCTTTGTTATGGAGCCCTCTGCTTGCCTCTAATGTATCAAAATACTGTTACAGTCTTTGTAATGTATATTGTCTCAAGAATAAAATGAAATGTGGGGTCTGGGTGTTTGGCGGGTATATCATTGAATCTTAAATGTATAATGTTGTCTTTAAACTAGTAGAAATATTCAGAATATTTGTGTTTAAAAAGACTTCAGAGGCACAATTCATTTACAAAAAAATATTGAAAGCCCTATTCAGATTTCACAAATTTACTTCCAAACCTGGATATGAATTTCAGTTTTAAAACTCTTTATATTCCATGCTTACTGTGCTCCAATTCATAATGAGGAATCGAAAAGATAGTTAGCAAAAGTTTGATATACACAAAAGTTAAACACAAGCCAGAAGACAATGAATTTATGCCAGAATAAAGTAAGCTGAGAGAAGGCTATAACATTTAAACTGTTCACTCCATGCTCTTTTATGGCCAGTCACCCGATCAGTCCTTGTGAGATTCTTTCAAGTCAGTGTCTGAACCTTCCAATTGTTTTAGAAATTGGCTTATTTAGGATAATACTAAATTGGAAATTTCTGAATGATTCTTTTCACCTGAGATTCACACTTCCTGACTAGTCCTCAACATCACTGGAAATTTAGGTCACACACCTGTGGACATTTTAGTCTGAAGCACTTTCCTCCCCCTTAGGCTGGGTTCACAAGGGCTTACAGAAGGTGAGAGTGGATGGAGGTGCCAGGAGCGATTCCTGTCAAGCCCTGAGCCCCGTACTGCCCCACATCAGCCCTCATCCCCTCCCTCAGATCAGAAAGCTTCAAATCAAAGCAACTCAGAAAGAAAATAATGATGCCACTGTTAATGATGAGGCATTCGCCAGCAGGTGCACTAGATCCACACTTTTTATATGTGGACTCTTCACCTTGGGCTCATCAGGGCAAACAAAGACTTTCTGTCATAAACTAGTTGGAAACTGGTAACCATTGCCATGAAGCAGACTTCTCTCTACACAATGATCTTTTCCTACTTCTTTTGGATGAGTTTTTCTCATCTTTAGAACAGGCAACCTCAGTTTACCAAATGTTAGTGTACAGAACTGAACCAAGAGGGTAATGGAAGTTGAAGCCGTGACATTTACATCTTGACAAAGCTTTTGTCAAGGTGTAAAAAAATTAAACTTTTTGTTTAGAAAAAGCACAAAAGCAATTTATACTCAGCAACAAAAAGGAACACAGAAGGGGGCTCTGGTTTCCTTTTTTTCTTTCTTTCTTCCTTTTTTTTTTTTTCATGAATCGTGCCTCTGGGGACTATATTCAGTTATGCTTTCAAAATGAATGCAAATAATTTTATCAGCCTGGTTGTCACTTCATAGCCTTGATGTGTAGTATCTTTTTATAGGCTGCAATTTTGAGACTCAGTCTACATCTTACTCTCAATTAGGCAAGTATCCCCACTGTCACTGTGACCTTGTGCCTGTGTGACGGTTGTGCTCAATGCCTTCTCAAAACAGATGCTGGCAGTTTTGTCGTGTCAATAAAAATTTCCAGTTGTCATTCTAACTCCATTATAACAGTTTCTCAATTTCTCAAGAAAATGCCTGTCTTTTTGTTTTAACATTATACCTCAACACCCTACCCTCCCACTTCTCACTCTCCCACCCCTACCCTGCTTTTTTCTACATCAAGGCAAAACACTCTTTATGGACACTAAATGTCAGCACGAGTCAGTGGCTGTTGTGTATGTGATGTGCTCGATGGAGCCCTTGTTGATATTAGTCTATCAAAAGAAACGTGCTTTCTCGTCAATGTCAATTTTGCTTCCTGTTTCTCTCCCCCATGCCTTTCATTGGAATGACAACAGTTGACATTAAAAAGCTGTTGGCAGGTATGGAATAACGTTATTCTCTTACAATCAGCATGTGAGGTGGCGGCAGGCTCAGTACTCTCTCCTCTCCAGACCACCCTTTGTAGGCAGTATGTGCACATAAAAACCTCACCCTCTCTGCACCTAACATCCAGATGCTTCTGCAACATATATTAGATGCCAGTTTTAGGAGTAATGCTTATCTATAAATTATAAATGGAGCTATCTGTCCCTACACCCAAGTCATAGTTGCACAGGAAAATTAGTTTATGTTGCTTTGTAGCTTCAAGATGTATGTGAGCAGGTTTGAGAGCTGAGGAGGTTTCCGGCACTTCTACCTAAGCGTATTTCCTTATTTCACTCAGTATGTTTTAGCCCCCTCCATCCAGGAGTATGGGTGTAACATCCCTGCCTCAGGGTTACACAGGCATCCCAGCACATCCCTTTACCTTTACGTCTCTGGTGTACTATTCTGTCAGTCCCAAGGTGAAGGGACTAGATGCCACTTCACTCCCGGATCATCTGGTTGGGAGTGCAGTCTAAGTCAGGTAAACCTGCTGAATCAGCCACCATGTGTCCTGGGCCCACTCCTGGTACAGAGAATCAACTCCCAAGATGTGCCCCATCTGTTCACTTATGATGACTCTGGCCCCAAACACTTCCTTTCTGCATGGTAGCATGAAAATGGGACACTATGTACGTGTCACACTCCCCAGCAGCATGCTACAGTACTGAGGCCATACTAATAACTCATGCCCTTTCTGCTGTTCTCAGTGGCTTGGTTTGCCTTTGACCCCGGCTCGGCACACTCGGACATCATTTTCTCCAATGACAACCTGACGGTGACGTGCAGTAGCTACGATGACCGGGTGGTGCTGGGGAAAACTGGCTTCTCCAAGGGTGTCCACTACTGGGAGTTAACCATAGATCGCTATGACAACCACCCTGACCCAGCATTTGGCGTGGCTCGCATCGATGTCATGAAGGATGTAATGTTGGGGAAAGACGACAAAGCTTGGGCAATGTATGTGGACAATAACCGGAGCTGGTTCATGCACAACAACTCGCACACCAACAGGTACCCTGAGCCCAACACCAAGCCTTCTTCATGGTGGCTTGGGGTCGAGAGGGAGGGCCCTAGTTCAGCAGCCTCTTACACAGACGCATTAGAAAGAACAGATGGTCTTCACAGAGAGCATAGGAGGTCCTGTGCTAAGAGATCTCTTAGCGTGGCCCGCTCAACTGCTTTCCACATTGCATAGAGGCAGAGTTGTGTACCTTCTCCTTGGCCCTTCATCGTTAAATTCCACACAGAGCTATAAAAGATAATCTCCAGGCAGATCCAATATAGACAACCCAGGATTCTAGAACCCAGACTTAGAACTTACCAGAAAAGTGTTTTTGGTCAGGGTACTTCATTTTTTTCTGAATCCCAATTTGTCAACCCTCCAAATTCATATAATAGTCTAAAGACTACATGGGATGAGATATGCACAGATGTCTCAGAGCGGAAGGACCTAGAAATGGAAGGCATCATCCTTATTGTCATTATCACCAGGAATGCTTCTCAGAATGAAAGCCATTGACTAAACTTGGTGGTAGGGATGCCTGTGTGGATAGCTTTAAACTCAACAACTCACTTGTTACTATGTGAATTACAGCACCCTGTTTGCAGAAGAACGAATGTCCTCTATCAACACAGTATAAATGGTTCTAGCTTAATATATCCCATAATTTCCTTTTCTATTTGTTTATGTTCTCTTCAAATATATTTTTTGCCTATTTTCTCGGGCCAAAGGTGTCTTTCTATGGACACTGATCTGTCTTATTCTCAAACATTCCCCCAGGATACATTCTCTTTGGCATCTCTGAAAAAAAAAAAAAAGTGTGTTCAGTGAGATCAAAGGAAGAGCAGGCCCGGCTCTCACTGTTTCAGCTCGTCACCAACCTTCCAATAGCCAGTAGACACTAGAGTTTCCCGCCCTTGGACATACTCTGTCCAGCTCCATTCACATCTGTCTTACTGGTTATCTCTCGAAGCAAGCACACAAAGCATTTATATCCCGATATCAAGGCTGATAGGATGTAGATAGCAGCTACCTTCAATGAGCCACATTTGGGGAGACTCTGTCACTAGATTTCCCCCATACCATCACCCATGCACTGTGTTTAGCCTCTTGATTGAGTGAAGGGGTCCATAAGAGCACCACCATCACAGGATGCAGGAAAGCACACTACAGAAGCTGAACACATCTGCTTGCCTGTGAGCTGCATGTCACTTGTGCTGTGTCTGACACATTTTTCCACAGTGAGATGTAGTTTGTGAACATGTTTGTGATGGTGTCCAGTCTGTCTGCTGCATGCGGGAGGAAAAAGTGATGCAGATACTTCTGTGCTTTGCTGAGATGAAGTGCGGTTCTGCTAAGTCTCAAACTAAGGAGGGCAGAGAGGTGTGACCATCCCTCTCTAAATGTCCTTTGAGATCATTAATTGCAGCAGAAGACATAGTTCTTTGTAAGATGACCTTTGTACTTGAGTTTCTGGAATAACTGTGTCTCAGGGAATCACCTTCAATGTTGTCATTTACAGAGAGACTTTAATGTCTTCTTTCAACTCAACATGCCAAAAGGTTAGCATCTTTCCAGAGTGCATTTCACTGCCTAATGGGAAATAGAAGGCTCTGAGTCCAGTAGCCCATGCACATGTTCTGGGTGCCACACCTAAATGCTCCTTTATTTTGACTTTCAGATTAGTCATTTTGTATTAAATGCTGTTAAATTCACACCATTTGTGCAAAGTGTGCAATAGAGCTGATGTACTATAGGAGCCAAAAGGCTACACTGGCCCTGGCTTCTGAATTCAATTTTCTTCTGCTATAGCTCAGTAGCAGAGATTCCCTGTGACCCAGTTCACTCTCAGCAAGGCACAGTAAACAAGGGGTTGTCCTGGGGTTGGAGGGGGTGGCTTTCTCCAAGGAAAATGGGAATTAGGCAGAGCAAAAAAATCTAAATCATATTTTCATATGTAAAGCACAGATACACCAAATATATAAATAGTATATAGTGTATCTAAGGCTTTATATTTTTATGTTAAAAGGGTTTCTTGGAGCAAAAATATGTGCAAAAAAGATAAGCAAGGAGAAAAAATGTAAACAGGTTGCAACATTCTGGTTTGGCTAGGCATGGTGGGGCAGGTCTATTGTCCCATCTACTTGGGATGTTTCGGCAAGAGGAATGTAAGTTTAAGGCCAGCCTGGGCTATAGTGGAAGTTCAAGGCCAGCCTGTCTCAAGATAAAAAGTAAAAATAAAATCAGTGGCAGAGCACTTGCCTACAATACATGAGGCCCTAGGGTCTATCCCTGGTACCAAATATCAAAAGCAAAAATAAAAAATGTCTCAGCAAACCCAAAGGAGGTGATTTAAGAATAGGAACAAGCTGATGAGACTCCATTTTTTTTTTCATTTCCTGCAGAACTGAAGGGGGGATCACAAAAGGGGCCACCATTGGGGTCCTCCTTGACTTGAACAGAAAGACGTTAACATTTTTCATCAACAATGAACAGCAAGGGCCCATCGCCTTTGAGAATGTGGAGGGCCTGTTCTTTCCTGCGGTCAGCCTCAACAGGAATGTGCAGGTCAGTACCGGGGATTAAGGGCAGCTTGCTCACCATGCTGCTTCAAAGTCTGCCCAGGGGCAGTGAAATCCTCACAGCCCCCAGAGGGATACTAACAGACCCCTTTCCATAACCACCACCCATAGGAAATTCTCTACCCTGTCTAACCAGGCTTTACTCTAGTTTTATCTCTAAATAGAATGACTTCAACAGACTGGCATGAAAGTCATTGAGATAATGCCAGGAAAGTACCAGGAAAGCCCAAGAAAGCAAACATGAGGCCCTTATCAGGAGGTAGGAAGGTTCACTCTATTACCACTGCCTTGCGCTGTTGAGCTGGGGAGTGAGGGCCCTGCCTACAAGTCTGTTACTTGTACTTTCTGGTAGATACAAAAGAACAGGCTTTTCTCATTATCCTTTACTCAACAAGATATCTACAGGGTCCCTTAACATGCCAGGTTCTGTTGTAAATATTTGATATCCATCAGTGGGAAAGAAAAGAACCAGGTGCAAACCGTACCCACCCTAAGCTTATATTCTCGTTACAGATATTAAGTGATATCCACAATGGCATTATTTATAAGGTATATTAGAGGGTCAGAGTAAGGTGAGGGGACCAGCAGTGCTGGGGATCTTAAGCCACAGCCTTAAGCAAGGTGGTCAGGGGGCTGACCTTACTGCAGTCACTGCTGATCTGAATTCTGAAGGACAAAAGGTAGCAGGCTGGGTAGTTTTCCAAACAGAAATCATAGCCCAAATTTACAAGTTTCTAAGGCATAAGGGTCTTTGGATAGGCAAAGAGGAACAAAAGCTAGTGGGTTGGGGCAGGGAGCAGTGGGGGAGGGGTGCAGGGAGCAGTGGAGGGGGTTCAGAGCTTGCAAGGAATGTGAGTGGTGCCCTACCAATCACTGTTAGAATTCAGGGCTTCATGACTCTCCTGAGCTGGCCCTCTAGTTACATACATAAACCTCACTAGCCTTAAAATAGGACTTGAAAACCAAAACCCTGTAAAAGATTCATGCCCCACCTACAGCCACAGCCTTGAAATTCTTTTAAACTAATTACTGTCTATGAGCATATTTGAGCTACACCTACCTTCCGGCTTCCTGCCAGTAGGTGGGACTGTCTTCGGGAGCTGGAATCTAATTCTCCAGAGGTCAGCCCGCACATCAGAAGACAGAAAGCTAAAACTTCTGTAGTAGCAAACCTAAGAAAGGCCTCATTCCAAGTGTTCTATCTTTTCAGCCATTTCCCTTCCAAAGGGTATCACACTAGTCCTGCTTCAGGCTTTCAAGGACGCTCTAGCGTCTTTAGACAGATTCTTGACAGGGATCTTACGGACAAGAAGGGAAAAGCAGCCATGTTTATGATAGCTTCTCGTCTTTTCTCATAGCTATTCGAGATAGTTTAAGGTTGACTAGAAATTGCCACAGCAACATAAATGCCCATGTTTCCTCCAAAGTCCTTTGTCCATCCCCCCACCAAAGGCTTGTCCACAGCTGGAAATTATGAATAAACTAAAATGTTCTTTGTCCATAGACTTGGGCAGTGGTCACTGCATGCAGGCCAAAGGCTTCACTACCTGCAGATGAGGGAGGGCCTTGTCTTCTTCAGCCATCAGAAATGCAGTCCCCCAGAATACCTTAAGTGGGTTTGGAGGCCCACTATGGTGACCAGGCTCTTACTGTAGCTAGAAACCTGCTAGAAGTCCCTTCACTGTCTTGAAGGTGAAGTGAATGGGCCCTTACTGAATTGAGGGCACAGCATCCTGCATAGCTTACAGTCTCATTCCCCAGGTCACACTCCACACTGGGCTTCCAGTCCCCGACTTCTACTCCAGCAGAGCCTCCATAGCCTAAGGGTGTGCTCTGGAGGCACTAGCTGTCCCTGAGAGGGACAGCATGGAGCCAGCAGCCTCAGCAGATGCAGAGCTGGTAGAAGACAGAAAGAGAAAGAGAACAGCTGGTCCTCTGCCATCTTCACCCTACGACGCCACCCTTTCCATCAGCCTCTCTGCATCACTTCCCCTGAGCTTCCTTCCTCGTTGAGAAGTTCTAACCCACAGAGGACCTCGGCAGCCCTTTGTTTCCACTTTCACATGTTGCTTTTCTTTAATTTTTTTTTAAAATGTAGATTGAGTTCGTTTTGTTTCTTTTCTGGTCATGTTTTGCTGACTTACCTACCTAACTGGCACTGCCAAGAGAAAATTCCCCTAGAATCTAGAAACATTTTTCTTAAGCTTTTGGTCAAACCAAGATGTTGTAGGAGAACAGGTTGGAAAGAAGTCAAATTTAGAATTTGCCATTTGACTCCTAGAATGTTCTTGCCCTATCTTTTTGTGAAGCAACATCAGATTTTCATGGCTACTTGTGAGGTAGGCAGAGTGCGCCTGGCATCCATAACTCTTACTATACCCTGAAGCACAAATATATTAGCTACACACATTCTCAGCAGGGTAGGAACTATTCAGATGGGCTCCAGATATTAGTCAGGCCAGGGGACTCAATGACATGATTCATTCAGTTAATACAAGTTTTTAATTAACAATTCTATGGACCAGGCGGACCAGGCACTGTTCAAGACACTAGAATTCTGTTTAGACACTGGGGAATAGCAAGGGAAAAGATAACCTTCCTGAAACGTACGTTCTGGAAAGAGAACAAAGCAAACACACAAATTCAAGTTGCTCTAAGTACCAAAAAGGAAATGAGAGTGTCATTTGACAAATCCTTAGACTAATGGTGAACCCATGCATCATGTTCAGCCATCACACTGAACATGGACCAACCCAATGCTTTTTCCACTGCACTATCTTAATTATGGTCTCTGCTGCTACTCATCACAGAGCCCTTCTTTGGCAGAAATGATATCAGCATTGTTACTCATTAATGCTGCAGTCATAACAAGCCTTAAAAAAAAAAAAAAGATAAAGAAAAAAAAGAATGTTAAAAACCAAAATGACCAGAGGGCACAGGTCCCAGTCACCATCCTGGGGTTCCTAAGTTGCAGACCACAACATTTGCATTCTCAGGACACATAACCTTCATGTATACTCTGTGCCTGTAACCAATGAGAATCCATCCACTCCCTGCTGACACAGCCTGACTTCCTAGGGAAACTTAGATAGGGTTTGGAAAAGCATGAGTGTGGATGTCATTCCTGGGACTGACTGCAGACTATCCATGCTTACTGCTCCTAACATGTACCTTCAGATGCTTTCGTTTGATGTGAAGTTTTACAGAATGCAGGACCAGTTAAACAAACTTCTGATTAGTTGCCAATACACTGAGCCAAGAGATCAAACAAGGGTAGAACATGAGAGATGGGGTGTGAAAGCCGACAGTGCTTCGGCAAACAGTAATCTGTGTAAATAGCTCATTCTCTTGTGCTTCATTCAGATCAACTGTCCCTACAATGTTTTTCTAGTTAGAATCTAATTTATTGAATGGGTGCTATCCTGTCTGTGTCTGTCTCGGGTTCTCATGGCTACAGAACACTGTTGCGGGGCAACACAAGTTTGATCTTTGATTTACGCTCCAATGAGATTCAATGGCTGGGCCGCTAGTTACTCTCTTTATTAAATCCACCCCACTGGTTAGAGTTCTAGTGACTTGTAACAAATAGTTTACACTAACTACAACTATAGATGTATACAGCTACTGTACTAGAAAAAAAAAAAAACCTGTAATTCCTGGTATGCCAATAAAAGGTTTTTATGAGAGGAAAAAAAAATGTCTCTAGAAAAGTTCTTTCTAAGTTTGTACATATTTGGGGAAGGGCACAATTCACTCTTACCAGGACAGGATTCATCTAGCAGAGTGTGACCAGGAAGCCAGTCCCCAGAGATCTTGAAGGAGAATGTTCTCCATGCATTTCAATGAGATCACGCCTAGGCCTCTGGGTTTTCCATATCCCCTAAGCTAACCTTGATATGAAGTGTGCGCCTGCAGAATGCTTTGGCATGTGCCTCCACACACTGAGATCTTACTTTGATAGACACAGACGTGCATTGTAGGATGTCAGTGAGTAGCCCTAGCTCCTGTTACTGATAAAATAGTTAAATGACACAGTTGTTCCCATGTAATCACAACACCACTGATCACCTTTCATTTTATTAGCTCTTTTCACTGAACCATCTTTATTTCTTATTAGAAGAGAAGCAGGGGGCTGGAGTAATTTCTCAGTCAGCAAACTACTTGTGGACCTGAGTTCAATCTCCAGAAGCCAAGTAAAACAGCCTAGTAGATATTCTATAATCCATGCATTGAGGAGGTGGAGACAGGAGGTGCCCTGGGTTGGGGGTGGGAGTTGCTGGCCTTCAGGTTTAGCCCACTTTACAAGTTCTAAGCCAATAAAATACCTCATCTCAAAATAAATAAATAAACAAATAAACAAGTAAATAAATAAATAAGTGGATGGTACCTGAGAAATGATTCCTGAAGGTGTTCACTGGCCTCCACACAGGTATGCACACACGTGCCTGCACACACATGTCTACATACCCATTTGGGTGCACTGCATACACACACACACACACACACACACACACACACACACACACACACACACACACACACACACGAGAGAGAGAGAGAGAGAGAGAGAGAGAGAGAGAGAGAGAGAGAGAGACAGAGACAGAGAGGCAGAGAGGCAGAGAGTGAGAGAGAGAGAATGTAAAAGCCACTGATCTGAGTTGCAGTTTCCCAGAATTGCATGAGACACACTGCCAGCAGCTGCTGCCCTCTGTCTTGTTGGGTTCTGCCTGGACTTTCCTTTGCCCCCTAATGGGGCATTTTTTTCTGTTTCTTTATTTGTCCTCTCCACGCCTACTAGGTTTTCTTCTCCTCACTACTTAATGAAACCCATTAGTAACTCTTTATTCTTCTCTGGTGCTAAGGTAAATGGACTTTCTGTACCCGGTGTTTTCTCATGGGAAAGATGAAATGACTTTTGGGCAATCATCCTATCATCTGGAAATGGTGTCCTTCCTTCTGCCTCTAATGTATGCATTTTTAATGTATGCACACATATACTTGCCTCCCAGATATAGAGGCGGTTGCTATTGTATCCATATTTCTGATTAAAATACAGGGAACAAGTAAGTTTTCAGATTACATCACCTTACAAACTTTATGGGCACACTAGAAACAGCTGCATACATTGCAGATACTTCCACCACGCCTGGGGACTTAGACAGTCACAGATCTTCCAATGTATCAACCTTAACTCAAACTACCTACATCTTTCATGTCTCTGAAGAACTAGCTGGGGGGGGGGGGGGTGGCAAACATGGAATTTGGAGTTCTGGATATGAGTGAACAAAAGCAACAGTGGAGACCTTTTGATTCCTAACTTCTCCACCCTGCCAATATTGAGTAAAAATCAAGGCTACTTGAACAGAAGGATTGCAATACATTGAGGCAATGGATCTGACATGAGATATCCTGAACAAAGAGATGATTTGTGAGGAGGAGGATGGATCAGGATGGTCCATGATTTTAGCCCACTATTCAGAGGACATGCATTTCATTCTCTTTGTCTTTTAAGTTAGAGTTTCACTACATTTGCCCCAGCTGACCTGAAACTCACTCTGTGGACCAGGCCAACATTGAACTTGCAAAAATCCTCCTGCCTCTGCTTCTTTTACTCCTGCTTGAGTTTACAAACATGCACAACCATGCCCAAAGCAATTTTAAACTTAAAAATAGTTTGTTTCTGGAAGCTTCTATTTGCTATTTCCAGACTGTGGTTGGTCACAGGTGACTAAAACCATAAATGACAAAGCTGTGAATAACAAATAGGGGCCAACGTGTCTGCACAGTGAATGAGGCACATGGGGAGAGTTCTAGCAGTAAGATAAAAGACACGTCAAACATAAAAATGAATTGTAAAGTAGCCTCTCTACTTTCAGCACCCTCAGGTGACTTGGGAGCCGGAAAGTCAACTGGCAGAATGCAGCAGCTGGTGGTGAATGTCTGGATTCTGGTTCATACCATGTGGGATGTCAAATAATGACACTCATCCAGAGTGTCCACATCCTTAAAGTGGGGGCGATCACACAACTGTTCTGAGGGTTTAATCAAATGATGTTAGATACTCAAAAGAGTGCCAGGCTATTCTGTCTCAAACTGAAACATCCTTCTAGAAGGAGCAGGATGTTTGTGAGACTCAAGTAAATAAAATTGCCAAGTCTAAGAATGGTAAAACAAAGATTCCCAAAGCTGCTCTGAGACTACACATGATATCCAGGCCGTAAACGGTTGCTGGGGAGTCAAGACTCTCACTCTGGCCAAGATTCTTGCAACTCTGAAGTCTCCCTGGAGCTCCTGGGAGGCAGGAGCTCTGAGTCAGCACTAATTCTTGGCTTTTCAGTGATGTAACTGCCTTTGAACCAACCAGGCTCCTGTAAGTAATATCCTGAACAGGCTGGAGAGATGGCTCAGAGGTTAAGAGCACTAGCTGTTTTTCCAGAGGTCCTGAGTTCAATTCCATGATCTATAATGAGATCTGGTGCCCTCTTCTGGAGTGCAGGTAGAACACTTAAAGAGAGAGAGAGAGAGAGAGAGAGAGAGAGAGAGAGAGAGAGAGAGAGAGAGAGAGAGAGAGAGAGAGAGAGAGAGAGATAACCCCATGAACTCACTGCCTCCCTAGGACTTGTTTCTTAAATGGGGTAAATAGATATCCTCTGACATCTTGGAATAAATGCTTCAAGGCTCTTAATGATTAGCAAGGTCTCAGTTGCGTGTCAGTAGTGATTCTTACCATAATATTCTGACGAAATATGTAGCCAATGAAGTTTTTACAACAGTAATCAGAAGAACATCTAATAGTTCCCAAGAACTACAGCATAGTTTTAAAAGGTTAACTGAAATTTTTATCACAAAGAATGAGATAAAGAATATTTCAAAATGGTGAAAAATATTATTTTGAAATTGATTAGCTAAGATGATCAAGATGGCATGGCAGATAGGGTTTTGCCATTAAGCCTGATGTCCTGAGTTCAAGCCCTAGGATCCATGCAGTGAAGGGAGAGAGCCAATTCCTACAGATTATTCTTTGACAATAATACTGACTGGTGTGCTCACTCATACGTACACTCTCTAAATAAGGAAACAAATAATTTCTTAAAATTAGAACTTGTTTATTAATTAGAAAGCATCATCTTCACCTAAAATAGTCAAAATATTAAGGCATCAAATATAAAACATTAAAAACTTTAGCCAGGTGGTGGCAGTGGAGGCATGGTGTTGCACACCTTTAATTTCAGAGCTACACAGAGAAGCACTGTCTCTAAACAAAGGCGGAATAAAAAGGCCGTGCAGTTTTTGCCTTAGACATGCTATTGGAAAGCTAGCTATACATCATCTCAGCTCAGAGGACACATCCCTGATGTTCTGAGTGGTGAAGCATCTGCTAGTGAGTCTTAAGGATAGAATCCCAGTGAATCAGATGAAGCCCTGAGGACCTGCCCTAGAGCCATCAAGATGTCAAAACAGCTCCCCCAACAACCCCTCCCCCCAACACACAGAAGCAAGCAGGATACAGAAGACTGGAGTGTAGTTTTGCACAGCTCTCCTTTATTTGTGTCCCCTAAGAAGTCTCCACCATAAGGCTTCGTTCATCCAGGTCTCCAATTGTACCAAGAGAAAATTTAGAAATCCTGGGCCATATTACTAGTAGAAACATCATTCAAAGACACCATAAAATAGAAAAATTGAGCAGTACTCATCCTCTCCCAAAACCTATCTAGCCCAGGGTCACATTTGTTGTGGTCTGAACCTTCCTCCAGCCTCCCCTACTTCACTTTTCCAGATGAAAAGGGTACTTGTTTTTTCAATTGTTTTTTGTATCTAGCATCTTTCCAATAAAAACACACTTCATCAACTGGACTGTGTGTGGTCTGTGGCTGTAACTCCAGCACTTGAAAGGCTGAGGCAGAGAGATCATAAATGTGAGGCCACAATGAACAACACCCCCCCCAATAAAACGATAATAATAATAATAATAATAAACTCTGGTTCTCAACCTCTGCTTTTCTTGAAATCACCTGTGAGATTAAAGCTGGGGCTGGGGAGTACTGAGTTGGGAAAGTAGTATGCTACACCAACAGCAGGGTGTGAGGTCAAGCCCCAGAGCCCACACTTAGGAAAGAAGAGAGCCCAGAACTGAGGCTACAGAGACAGGGAGATCCCTGGGCTCACTGGCCAGTTGGCCCAGCCCAAACAGCAAGCTCCAAGCCAACCAAACACCCTGGCTCAGAAAAGAAGAGTCTGGAAGAATGATGCCCAAGGTTCTTCTCTCACCTCTACATGCAGGATTCTACCTGAATTCACACACACACACACACAGAGAGAGAGAGAGAGAGAGAGAGAGAGAGAGAGAGAGAGAGAGAGAGAGAGAGAGAGAGAGAGAGAGAGGAGAGGGGGGGGGGGGCAGGCACGTGTGAGCATGCACACTTGCCACACCACCAATTTAATTGTTCTGAGATGCAATGCGGTCTGTGCTCCTACAAAAGCAACAAAGCTGGGAGGTATCATCCCATCAGCTGGTCCGTCCTGTTGTGTCTTTTGTACTGACTACTTCCTAAATACCCCTTATGAAGCTGGGAAGGTGCATGAAGAGATGGGCTTGGATCTCCACCACCAAATAAAAAGTGAGGCATGTACCTGTAATGGCAATGGAGTATAGGAGACAGGAACAGGCAGGACTGTAAGAGACTGTCTCAAAAACTGGGTTGGAGAGCAATAGAGGAAGATGGCCCTCCATTCACGCAGTGTAGATCAGCACACACTCACATACGTGCACACACACACCTGCACTCACACACACACTCACACATTCACAAACACACACACACTCACACACTCACACACTCCATCATGATACAACATAAAAAGATAAAACACAGTGCATATGCCCAGAACAAGCAAGTAGTCATATACTGGAAAATATAGTAAACTATGTATTAATATGTTGACCTACTAGTTTTTTTTTTTAATTTAAATGGGCAACTAGGTATTTAAATTGTTATCTCTTAGGATGACTGGTGAGGATTCAACACTGGTAAATACAAAAATTGTTATTATGCAGCTACTCTAAATAATGTCACTTTTCCTTTTGAGTCTCTTAGTCAAGTCTCCTTTCTTTTTTCCATTAATTAATTTCCTTTCAAAAGATCTCGTATCTGAGTCAAAATGTCATAGTGAGTTTTCTGCTGCTATAACAAAATGCCTAAGACTGTGTACTTATACATCTTAAAAAGTTAGTTTGCTCGCCTTAGGAGGCTTAACGCCCCAAATTAGGCAATCCTTTGGGTTCAGTTCTTATGCAGGGCCCCTTGGCTGTCTCCCATCATAGTAAGGGCTCATGCAAGAAAGGAGCTGTAGTGAAACAAGAAAGCAAGCAAGACAGGTTCAGAGCCCAGGCTTGCTGTTGGGTCTGCCCCACCTGTTGAGCAGTCCTGAACAGAGGAGTGAGAATTGATAGAGTCTGGAGACAGAAGTTAAAAGACAGAAATCGGGAGGGCTCTCAGTGAATACTGCAGCAGCCCCAAATTTATTTCTCATAGCCTTTTTATACCCAAAAAAAGGGGGACAAAAGACCTCATCCTCTCAAGAACACTATAGTTCAAGGAACAGACAAACATAAATACCTCCTTAACTCTCAAAACATCTAGTAACCACGTCTTTGGTCAGACATTCTATTATTCAGGCTTAAGAAGCAAAACAAGCTTGAACTCTCTGACCTTAAGTCAAGATGGAATCCAGCCACAAGCCAGAGTCTCTGCGGGCTCCCACTACTGGGATTTCCAGCACATCCAGAGTTCAGGTGCAGGTGTTCCCTGAGTCCTAAAGCCAGCATAAACCCCAGCAGTTAGACACACATGCTCACCATAGCGTGTCCCCTTTATGAAGACACAGCGTGGCATACCATCCGTATGCGTGATCGAGCATGACCACGTAAACTCTCTGTTTACAGGCATGCACCCTCAAAATCAGAACTTCTGTCCCTATGTCCTCTTTGCGCCATCTCTTCGGGGCCGGTTCACACTACGCGCCCCCTCCCCCTCTCTTCCCCCCTCCCCCATGCCACCGTTCTGCTTTAATAAATTCTAAGTGTCTTGTTGGTGTTGCTTCGTGATCTGTTCTCGTGTGATAACAACCCCACAGCTTGCCTTTTTTTAATGCAAGAACTCACACTTCCAGGAACTAACCTGGGTTGTAAGAGAAGTTGTCTCATCCCTTACAAAGGAAGTGTCCTTAATAACCTACCTGGCTGCCACCCACTGACCCCACTTTTTATGGGTTCCTCTACTGTAACACCACTACACTGAGGAACAAGCTTCCCTGCACATGAGCCTTTGACAGATGCATTCAAACCACACCCAGATTATACATTTTTCCGCACAAGAGTTCAAAAAAAACTCATTAAAATATATCAGATCTAGCAACTACAGTCTCTCAAAAGAAATACATGCATGTGTACAACAAAAAACCATGCACACAAGTATTTATGGCAACTTTGCTAATTATCTACAGTAGATGTAACTTGTCATGGTTTCTTTTCTGTTGTGATAGAACAGTCCATCGTAGGAAAATCGCAGCCACAGGAGCGTGACATAAATGGTCAGATTACATCCACAGTCAGGAGAAAAGAGCAATGATAATGTTAGCAGACTTGGAGGTCACAACCTGTGGCCCCACTCATGTCTGGTCACTGGTCCCCAATAAGCCAATTAAAAGAGCCCAATAAAGAGGTGGAAAGTGAATAAATGAATTTATCCAACATGACCACATTGGGAAGAGGAACAAAGAGATCCATTGAGCCCCTCAATCTAGTGTCAGGGTCTGGAAATGAGACTAAAGTTTAAATAGAGCCAAGAATATGCTCATCCGAGCAGATCCATCAAAGTGTAGGCCCACCCACCGCTGACCCGTGGTTGCCTGGGTTTCAGTCTCAGGTAATCCAAAAAGTTATGTGAAACCTCTTATTTTTGGGAAACAAGTTCTGCATCTGGATGGTGCCTTTTCCTTCTTCCAGCATGAGATTCCTGAAGGAAATTCCCATTTCTCTGGGCAGGGTAGGGATAGATCCCTTATTTCCATTGTCTAACAGTCAGATTGAAAACCTGTGTTTCTCTAGAATAGCTTCATCTCTGCCAGCTAGTTACTTCAGTGCATGCTAGTTCTCAGCAAGCCTTCTCCAGCCCAGGATCCCTGCTCAGAGAATGGTCATGCTCACAATAAGATGGATCTTCCCATTGGGTTAATTTGATCAAGATAATCTCTTACATTTTCAGAGGCTAACCTTAATCTAAACCAGTGGTTCTCAACCTTCTTAATGCTTCGGCCCTTTAATATGGTTCCTCATAATACGGTGACCCCAACCATAAAATTATTCCATTGCTGCTTCATAACTGTAATTTTGCTGTTATGAACTGCAATGTAAACATCTGATATATAGGATATCTGATATGTACCCCAAAGGGGTTGCAACCCACAGGCTAAGAACCACTGGTCTAGACACAGGTGTGCCCAGATGCCTGCCTCTTTGGCATCAAGTTGATAGTTAAAACTAACAATCACACAACTCAGATGTCTAACAAACAGTGCCGTGGTTTGAATAAAAATGGCTCCATGGGCCCATAGAGAGTGGCACTATTAGGAGGTGTGGCCTTGTAGAGATGTGGCTTTGTTGGAGGAAGTATGTCACTAGTGGGTGGGCTTTGAGGTCTCAGAAGCTCAGGCTGCCTGCTGATATGATGTAGAACGCACAGCTTCTCCAGCACCATGTCTGCCTGCGTGCTGCCACGTTTCCCGCCATGACAATAAAGGCCTAGACCTCTGAAATGTGAACCAGCCTCAGTTAAGTGTTTTCCTTTATAAAAGTTGCTGTGCTCATGGTGTCTCTTCACAGCAATAGAACAGTGATTGAGACAGACAATAAAACAGTACCACATTAATGTATTAGAAAACGACAACACAAAAACACGTGAATTTGACAGGCAAACAAAACTTGTCTACATAATACTGGATAAATTAAATCAGATGAACAGAGACATAATATAAGATTCAATTTTTGCAAAAAATAAAAACGGGCTCTGAGGTTAGGAGTGCTGGTTGCTCTTCCAGAGGTCCCGACAACAATTCCCAACAACAACGTGGTGGCTCACAACCGTCTGTAATGAGATCTTGTGTCCTCTTCTAGCAAGTAGGTATACGTGCTGGCAGGATACTATACACATAATAAATACATTTTTTTAAATGATCATAAAAAGTCATGACCACTTGCTAGGCTTGGTGGCTGTGCTGTGATTCTGGTACTCAGAGGCAGAAGCAGGGGCAACTTAGAGCCAGCCTGGAGCAGAAGACCCTGTTTCTGAAAAAATCATTTGCAGCACTAGAGATCAGTGCAAGTGACCAGAAGGAGACAATGGTCAGGCATTAACGCATCTATACATATTGTGATGCAAACTTAAGATTTTACATCTGTCCACAGAGGTGCTTTGCTGATATGAATCACCTCCCAAAAGAGGGTTTTCAAAGAATTATACATAAAGGGAAATATTACTTATTCCCATCCATCTACTAACACCACCAAGAACTGAAATGTTAACGTTATATTTAACACATGCGTCCATATATGTATTACATATATGGAATGTATATTTATTAAATATTCATGAGTGTAAAGCAAGACAGCCCATTAAATCCAGCACAAATGTCACCAATTCTCCCAGTTCTGACGAACTTCCAAGCTTGGTGTACAATATCCTGCATTTCCACGAGTTTCCAGAAGATGTCCTCATAAACTCCCACTCTGCAGCAACGCCCAGACCAACCCCCAACCTCCCCTCCCTCCGTTTGCGGGGCTCTTCCCTAAACTGTACCAAAGAAAGAGGTACAAAAGGCCTGTTCCTGCGACAGAAGGAAAAACAGCTCTTGCGAGAGCCGAGTGTTTGTTATAAAACCCCGTGGGAAAGGTCTCTTGGTGTTTGCTGGCTGCCGACCACAGCCCTGGGCACACTGCCTTCTAAGCGGTAAAGCCAGGGAACAGATCAAAAAACTGCCACAATCTGAATTACCCCCCCCCCCCCACACACACACAGCTAAAACCCCTTCCTGGGCAGGTTAGTCATCAGACTCCTGTCCTGAGGGTGAGTTCTCACCAGAGAGGCTTCTAAACCCTCTACAGCCACACACCGCTCTTCAAATTAGCAATGGGTGGAACCTGATGTCTTCTCTGGGACTCCACTCCCCTGATCACACTGATGTCACTCTGACCCGTTTGGCCAGTTCCCAGATGTGTCCAGGCTAGACGCCTGTGCTAAACATCCGCAGAGTCCCCCTTTACTCCATTATGTAATCCTGTCAGCCAAAATGGATGCCTGGGAGATCTGAGACATCAAATCTGAGCATTTCTTAAATCCCACTTAACAATATTGAATTTCTATTTTTTAATTTAATTTTCCCCAATGCTCTGCATTAGAATAAATTGTTTTGTTAGATTTCAATATATTTGAATCTAAGATTTTGAGGGAGAGACACCACTATCTACCTTATGCTCTGGGTAGAGTGGTAATAAATCTTGGTTTCTCATCTTCTGATAATGGGTCATTTTCTCTGGGTGTTTGGGGTATGAATATCCAGAAAGCAAGCTGTGATTAAAATTACAACTACATCCTGCTGAAGCCACGTGTGCATGTGGTGTGTTCAAAGGACAAAGTCCTCCACCTGCTGGTCTCAGGCTACTTCTGCAGCTCTCTCTCTCTCTCTCTCACACACACACACACACACACACACACACACACACACAAGATTGGGAAACCATTTCACCAAAAATCTAAAACAAAGTTTGGTGAGTGGAGGGCAGCCTCATGTTTTCATCTTAAACTGGAGATGCACTGTGATTGGAGATTGAGCATCATTCAAGAGGGGAGAAATAAAAGAAATATTATCATTCTCTTTTAAACAGATCCCAAGTCACTCCTTGTAACCAGTCTTCAGGTCTGGAATACTCATGGTGTTTGTCTGTTTGTTTGTTTACTTGCTTTAGCATTTTTGATGACCAATCTTGTATTCACTTGGGAATTTGGAGCTTCAAACAGTCTTAAAGTTCTTGATAGAGATTTGGACCTAGCCTTTTTGGTTGCTCGGCAACGAACACAGAGCCTGGCAGCCTATGAATGCTCATTCAATGACCGATTTGTCTATATTTCCAGCTGACCAATACTTTCAGATCTTTCATCCCGAGTGGGAGTTGACCACAGGAGAGCCATATTCAGACTGTAAAGTGAGCATGCTCTTCATTAGTATATGCACCACACCTAAGAAAGATCTGGAAGTACCTAAGACAAGACACACAAAGATCCTGTGTTTCTTCAGGGAACTCTCAACCTTGATCCTTGAAAATATTGAGAGGAACCTCTTTTTCTGTCTAAATTTTTTTTCTTTTATAGCTTGTAAGCTAAGAAAGATTACACTTCCACAGCTAAGCACCTTACTGTTAAGGCTTTAAAGATAAACATATCAAAGGGATGAGAATATTTGGCATTTATGAAAGTGAGGTTTTCAAGTCTTCAGATTTGCTCCCTCCATGGAGCAAAGTCCAACACACCAATCTGAGTCAGGCAGGAGTCTCTCTGCTTCTTATTTTTAATTGACTTGGTTGTATCCATTTCCTTGTGAAGCTGGGGAAGATCTGAAGGGCTCACAGACACTGAGCATCCCTGGTCCCGGGAGCCTCCTATGCTCAGTCCATTGGAAGCAAAGATCCAGTCAAAATGTGATTTCCAGAGGCAGTTTGCTCTCACAAAGGGCCTGAGACAACAGAGGAACGGGAAGGTCAGCCTTGAACATGTTGCATCACTGTGGTCTGTGGAAACCCTGTGTTTACCACACTTTTCACCGTTGTCCCTGTCAGGATTTGTTCATGTCTCTTGGTGCAGCTTTTCCAGAGTCAGTCTTCCCATTCATTCCTCCTTACATGGTTAAGTGGGTTTTTTTTTGGGGGGGGGGGTATTTGTTTCTTTGTTTTGTAGAAGCCGAAATCTTGTTGCATTCATAGGTAAACAGAAGGTAAAGCTACACTGTGCATGTAACTCAGCTGTACACAGTAACACTTATATATATATATTTACCCTCCAGTAAGGGATAATGTAATCAGTCCACTCAACTACAGACCCTTGGCAAGGTTCTCTAGAGCCAAGTGCTCAAGGCTAGAAGGAGTGGCTGGGAAGCCTCTAGCCCTGTACCTCTTCCTTTAAGGACCCACTGAACTAGTTTTCAGAGGGTGGCTGCTCCTATACCTTCCTAGGGAGGTGGTCCCTGTAAATACATCTAAGACCAGATTGCTGAGGCCCTCCAAGAAACCACTTCCTGTCTGGGGTCCTATAGCTGCTGCTCAGGCTCTTTCTGGGATGTAGTGTTCAGTCTCTGGATTTTCAGCTCTTCCCAGAGTACCTGGTGATCCTGTTTTAAGCAGCTCCAGGCTCCTCGCTCCAAAAATAGCAACACAACTACTCCCTTCAAAACCCAGTGTCATCTCACCCCATCTGCCTCTAATACTTGGCCACACAGTAACTTACATTTCCAACTGCGAAGCTCATGCCTTCCTTACAGAGTGAATACACACCGCCCCCCCTCCACCCTGCTAGTGTAGCTCCTCAAGGGAAACAGAAAAAGCAAACTTTGGGGGAGAAAATGAACACTATTTCGTGTTCCAAAGGGCATGTTTACATCTCAGTAATAACTTTAGCGTTCCCTGGCACTTGCCCACCCTTCTCTTTCCCAAACAAAGCTATCTTAAGGAATGAGAAGGTCAGAGCATTTCTTGATTGTACATCATCTGACATTGGAATCCCTGATTCCCTAAGGGTCACCAAATTTTGTACTGACATGTTACAACCAGCCACTATTTGAGGAACAGTTTGTACATTTCTCCAGCTTTTCTAGAACTTCCACTGGACTGTGCCTAACAAGTCTGGCAACTGTACTAACGAGCTATCAAATATGACAGGAAATGAAAATGACAGGAAGTGGGGCTTGCTCCAAGGTAAGCAGATACACTCAAAGTCACAGTCCTGGCCAATTACAGAGAAGGTGATTCGGGCAGTAGTCACCTGTGTAACTATTAAAGCAAGGCACTCAGCTGTCATTCTAAATGTTTAAACCAGCAGGGGCTGTGTAGCAGCGTTGTCTGTCTGATTCATAGATTAAATACACAGGTGAAGAATGCCCTGACTTCTCACTGAACAAAAAGTGCAGCTCTGATGTTACATTGTTCTTCCCTACTGGCCACGGGACCTGCATGTGGGGCCACTTTGGGCCATTTCCCTGGGCTTCAGAACTGATTAAAAGCAGGTCAAAAGGCCAACCAAGAGCAGCCCAAGTTAACAGAGGACACGGGTTAGCTGAGGTGCAGTCAGAATTCTGGCTTCCTGAAATCCCAAAGGTGTTTCAGGCCAGAATCTACACCCAAGGATGTGAAATCTCTGCATCTATTTATGAAGTGAACTTGAGCAAACCTGAGAATTTCTAAACTTTCGTTCTGTCACCCTAAAGGGGAGAGAAAGGCAGAAACTGAGAGGATCGTAAGAAGTAAGGTACACTGGAAACCTGAGGGCTGGAGTGGTGACTCAGCCCCGATCCCAAGAAAGACTGAGGCAGGAGGTCTTTATGAGTTTCAGGTCAGCATAAACTGCAGTGTGAGACACTATCTAAGAGAATCAGAAATAGGGTCTAGCCAAAGTCCTTGTAAACATTTTACATGCAGTTTTGGTGGCTCTGAATTTGGCATATGACCCTTCTTTGAGAAATGGTAGATATAAATTTATTTTTATTTATCTTCTATCTTTCTGGGATGAGCTTCCCAGTCACCTGCTCCAGAGAGTAGAACCACCAACCACCCCTAGGCTCTAGAAGGCCTTGCTCTCTCTATAGTCTGCACAGAGGCAGGGCTTCCCAGGCTGCACACAAAAGGCCAAGCACGTTCCAAACACTCCTCTGACAACTGATTAGCTTCAGAACTGCCCCATGGCAGGGGGGATCTTTCTCTGATTCTGGGAGAAGCCTATCACCTATTCCCTCAACTTCTCCCTCATGGGGTCACCCTTGGGGCTTCCCACACTCACTTGGACAGCCTGCTTCCCTCCTGACTAGCTTGCCCACAGGCATCTGCCTTATGAGAGCCTAGCATGTCTGACCCTGTCCCCAGTGTTTGCATCTCTGAAGACCTGAATCAACACGGGTTCCCACTGTTCTCCTCTGACAGTGGACAACTTGTCCTTTGAGATCTGGACAAACCTTCTAGCCATTCACAGCCTTTTCATTCAGGGAGAAGCCGTGAAGAAGAGGGCATAAGACAGGTCTTTGTTGGTGCTGTGAGCTTGTGGGCAACCTAAAGCTGCAGCCTTTTTAGGAAGCCATGGTTTCTGCCCTGGGAAAGTTTAAAGGTGAATACTTTAAAAAGATTCATCTTCTTAGTCCACTAAGTTACCTCTCACAGTCTTGAGTTCCTTCCCAGCCTAGGACACAAGGAGTAGGTGGTAGGTTTGGAAGGGAACTGGGGGCCATCTTGGTTCTTAAACATCACATGTCAGTACCTCCCACACCCTTTTCTTTCCTCTTTTCTTCCTCTCTTCCTCCCCTCCTTTCTTCCTTTCTTTTCCCCTCACATACCAACCTACATGGTTTTTCAGCATACAAATTTACTCTAACATAAAATTTAGAAAACAAAGTTTGTAAAAGAACATTAAATAGGAAATAATCATTTCCCAAATGGAAAACAATGGTACTAATTGCTACTCGTGTGTTGAAACCTAAAGGCTAGGGTCCAACCTTGCTTTCTAATTAAAGTAGATTAACTGATGCTAAAAACAGTTGAGAAATACTAAAAGAGCAAGCAGTTAGAAGGGGATGACTGTCATGTAAGGTCCAGTCTGCAGAGTACACACACACACACACACACACACACACACACACACACACACACACACTCCCTCCTCTTATCCCTGTGACTCTTTGGTTAAAGCATACTGTAAACAAGGAGTCTCAAATATAAGTCCTGTTCCCCACTGGGCCTGAAGCTTCTACTCAACAGACTCCCTAGTCACCAACTGTGACTGGGGGCTTCGGGCTGGGGTCAGTCCCCAGCCTGGGTCTAGGAGTCAAGAAACCCCAGTTCTTGACTTCGTTCTCAAAAAATAAATAAAAAGCAACTGGGGAGCCCTAAGGATCTGGGATAGGGCAGTGAAGCAAGACTGGACAACCTGGGTTAAAACACACAGACGCGCCAGCGTCGCCCCAGGAAGCTACCATGGAAACTTTTCCAGCTGAGAAATGGCAGCGGCTTTGCTGGACCTGGCTGTGCAGTCGGGCCGACGCCTCCAACCCCGCCCCGCACACAGGTCGGAAACTCCGCGCGCGCTACGTGACCGCTATGTTCCGGGAGCGGCCAGGAGGCGGTGCCCAGCGCCGGAGCGCCACCCTGGGGGCTCCCACGCCACCCCCGGGCGGTGGGATGCTCTGAACGTCGCGGGAGGGCGGGAGCCGGGCGAGGGGCGGTGCTGCGCCGAGGGGTGGATCCCAAACTCCCCAGAGCCTCAAAAGCCTCCCTGGAGACGTGCCGGGCTAGTCCTGCAGCGGTGAGCCCCGCTCTGTTGTCCTACCGCCCGCAACCATGGCGAAGCCACTGACCGACCAGGAGAAGCGACGACAGATCAGCATCCGCGGCATCGTGGGCGTGGAGAACGTGGCGGAGCTGAAGAAGGGCTTCAATCGGCACCTACACTTCACGCTGGTCAAGGACCGTAACGTGGCCACCCCCCGCGACTACTTCTTCGCTCTGGCGCACACGGTGCGCGACCACCTGGTGGGGCGCTGGATCCGCACACAGCAGTACTACTACGACAAGTGTCCCAAGGTACCCGGCGGAGGGTATCTGTCCTCCCTCCACACCTGTCCTCGTCCCCAAGTCTAGGCGGGCAGCGGGGCACAGGTCCTACCTTCCCTCGCAGCGCTGTGCCACCCGCACAACTGTGCTGTGCGATCCGGAGACCCACTGGTGGCAAAAGCCCGGGCCTCCTTCTTCCGTGAAACTTTGCAAACTTTAAGGAGTGCATACTCAGCACTTAACTAAGGAAGACCCAACGCCTTTGCGACGTGCTAGGCGCGGCTCCAGCACCCCCCCCCGTGGGGGGGGGGCTCGTACAGAAGCCCCGCCTTGGAGCTCGGAGTTTAATGTTTAGGGAAGTATAGAGTTCTTCTAATAGTGACCCCGCCTAGGCCTCAGGGCTGCCCAGCCTAACTGTGCAGGATGGGGGAGGTCCTGGGCCAGTCTGGTGAGCGAAGGCTAGAGTTCCTGAACTTTGTGATTCCTGCAGGCCAAGCCTGAGACTTACCTACAAACACCCCCCGAGAAAATACCCTCCTCCCTCCAGAGACCTACCCCAGAGATGTAGGAGATGCCACCTTTCATTTCGGGTGACCCGCTTTCCTCTCTGCCAAGGGCCGGAGTGCATTATCTCTGGAGGTGGTGGGAGCTACAGCATCTCATCTTGCCCAGTCTAGGTAGAGCACAAAACTAGAAGGGGGGGGGGGGGGTAGGGAGGAAGCAGTAGGGAGAAGGGACACAATAGAGAGGCAGCAGCCTTACAGAAGACAGTGGATGTTTGAGGAAAGGAAGCTGGAAAAGTTGGCTATGGAGTTATGTTGGAAAAGATGAAAGCAGACCCTGGAGGCAAGGGAAAATGAGTATAGACATTTATTAGGGGATTTAAATATATATATATATATATTTATAAACACCGAGAAAAGTTATCTCTACTGTTTGTGGCTGAGAGCTATTGACATTTCTAAGACTAAGGACTGAACTCCCACTCCCATAAAGATGCTTTCAAAAGGAAAGTCACTCTCTCCTCCAGGAGCCCTGCAGATTGCTGCTCAAATAGAACAACAGAGAGTGTGTGTCCTTCCAAATCTAAAGATGTGTAGAAAACACAGTGAGTCTACGTTCATCTACTGTACCTTTTTATTGGTACAGCATGCTTCACTTGTATTAAAATTTTTAGGGCTAGCACAGGACTTACCTGAGTTGGAGCCAGGAATTTTAGAAATACACACACACACACACACACACACACACACACTAGCATTTAGCATCACAGCACAGAGAGTTTTGTGCCTGCTAATCTTCCTGGCTCTCCAGCTAGTTTCTCCCAGAATAACTTTATTTTATAGTTTTGGGCTAGCCCTTGGATAATTTAATTCCTTGGCTTTGGGTTACAGATCTGTATACTTCATATTTCCAGCTGTTTTAGGCAACTTCAGGCACACCTGTATTTTCTGTCAGCTTGAAAAGGCACTGTATTTACAATCCCGTTGCAGTATAGGCCTGTGTCCAGCTGAGCTTCCCGGAAGCAATACATCCTGACTGTTAAGGTTGGCTCAGGTCCTTAATCACTTCACTGCCATCTTCTCCCATGAACCTCCCTTCTGTCTTACCTCCCACCTCCCATCACCTGTCTGTGTCTACCTCCCTCTACTCTCCGACTTAACCATTTCCCACTTGAGCCCCCTGCTCACCCACCACACGAAGTTCCCCACCAGCACCTGTCTCTAGGTACCACTCCTGCCTGCCCCGAAAGTCTCAGATTTGTTTGTTCAAACACCTGACATGATACCCAGACAGAAGCACACAGGTTCTCTGGTTAGGGCTGGGATATATAAAAAACTATTTTAAAATATTGATATTGTTATACCATCTTTATTCTGTCTTTTCAAGCCTTTTGCAACTGGTTTTGTATAATGTAGATACAGTATTAGTGGTTTGTGTATGTAATTTACAAGGTAAATGAAGATATTCAAATATTTTATTATTAGAAATGTGTAATAAATGTCCATAGGACATTAAGAAAGCAAAGGTCTGTTTTTCAAAGTCTTACATATTCTCAAACATAAAGTATATTTCCCTCAAAATATCATTTGTCAGAAATATAGGAAACCTAGCCAAGTGGTGGTTCATGCATTTAATCTCAGCACTAGGAAGGCAGAGGCAGGTGGATCTCTGTGAGTTCGAGACCAGCCTGGTCTACAGAGTTCCAGGACAACCAAAGATGTTACACAGTAAAGCGCTATTTAAAAAAATAAAAAAGAAAGGAAGGAAGGAAGGAAGGAAGGAAGGAAGGAAGGAAGAAAGAAAGAAAGAAAGAAAGAAAGAAAGAAAGAAAGAAAGAAAGAAAGAAAGAAAGAAAGAAAGAAAGAAAGAAAGAAAGAAAATAGGAAATCTCTTATAGTTGCTGACCTGTCATTTATAAAGACACTTTTGAGAAACTTATCTAGAAGAACCAGAAATATCTTAAATATTCTTAGGATGTTATTCATGATAATGGATTTTAAGTTGGTGCTGCTTTGGCCTTAAAAGGAAAGTCAAGAAACTTAGCACGGATGTAATAATCCCAGGGTGTGACTTCACAATTACAAGATAGATATTTTTACAAATGAGATTTGTATGGATCATTGAAACAGGAAAATGGGCTTTGTTCCATCAGAGAGAATAAAAATACACGTATAAAGGCTGAAAGGAGCTGAGCTAATGGTATCTGTGGCTTGATCTGCTGTTCGCTAGGCCTCATGCACAGAATCCCCAGCCTAGAGTAAGAGTAGGACTTTGGGGCCTAACTGTGCCCCAGAAAGATACTTTTCACTACATTCATAGACATCTATCTGATAGACTGGCAAGGGCCCAGAAATTTCCCCATATACATTCAAAGACCCCAGACAAAATTGCTGTGCTCTGGACAGCAGTATAAGATACCCAGGCAGAGCACAGTGTTGACTGTGTTTGTGAAGGTTCAGAATTCAATTCTTTCATAAGATGAGATAAGAAAGAGTGAAATTTCTAAGTTAATGTAATGATGATTTGTTACATGAACTTTATCCCCATCATCATCATCACCACCATCATCACCATCATCACCATCATCACCATCACCATCATCATTAGTAGTAGTAGTAGTATTTATTGGGTTTCTCAAATACTTTTATTTTTAGTTCTTCTTATCCTGTGGAAATGAGGAGTACCTAAAATTTAAAGTGATTTGACCAGACTGTGTTCTTCTGTGTCCTTTGGAGAACAGGGTAACTAATAGAGGGAGCAAAGTGTCCTGAAAGAGGGTTCCACAGTCAGTTGATCATTCCCTTAAATTAGAAAACTGTGCTTGCATTTAAAATGGTTTTGGGCAGGTCTGAACTTTGTACCTCTCACTTTTGACTCTGTTCATATTTACCTGACTTTTCCCATGCCAAAGGCAAATAGTTTCTAAGTCCATAGGGAAATTTACCATCTCATGAAAAGCAAATGCTAATAAGTTTTGGTTGGGGGATCTTCTTGCTAGAACTGCTAGGTAGACTTCCTGGGGCAGTTTCATTCCAAGGGTAAGTAGTTAGTGAAGAAGGAATATTCCCTAGCCACAGAGTGTGTGGGAGCTAGACTGTATGTTTCTTAGATGACAAGGATAGAGCCAACCCACCTGACCCTCGAAAGTGAAAGGTGTTGATGGAAGGCAGCCCAACTTGTTTGTCTAAAACATGCTTTATTAATGAAGTTCATGAAGGGGGAGGGCATTGAATCCAGTTACTTAGATATTTTCGTTCTTCCTGGGGATAAAAGATATTAAGCTAATTTGTCAAAAATAGTGTATAGCATGGTTTCTTCATGCTGATAGTCACAAGCAGGAGCCTCAATTGAGCATCAGTTAAAGTAACCCAAGATGGTTTGTCTTGGTGACTTTGTGTGGATTTGTGTTTTTATGTGTATTGGCAAGCATAGTTGACCTCATAGGAGAATGATGACTTTTCCTCTCCTTATTTCAGAGGGTTTACTACCTGTCTCTGGAATTTTACATGGGCCGAACTTTACAGAACACCATGATCAACCTTGGCTTACAAAATGCCTGTGATGAGGCCATTTACCAGGTATGCTGTCCTCATGTTTCTCAGACCTTCTTTCTCTACATGTCAAGTTCCCGTTAACACACACTCAACATGCACAGTTGCATGACAAGTTGCTTCTTCGGATAAGGCTATTAGAAACAATGAGAAATAAACCCAGACTGAAGAACAGAAGCCTGAGTGTAGTGGCACACACCGTTAATCTCAGCACTAGGGAGGCAGAACAGGTGAACCTCTGAGTTCAAAGCCAGCCTGGTCTGCAGGATGGAGGGAATGCAAAGTAGGGCTATCAGACATGAGGATTTCATTTTGTGATCAGAATCTTGGGTAGTTTTTCTGAAACAAATCACATTTTTAAAATTAACGTTTTAAAAATCTTCATTATTAGAATTATAAGTCTTATATTAGGTTTCTGTCTACCTTTCAAGAAATGATCAAAGTTTGACAGTCATTCATATATCAGACAATGTAAAAATGATAAGCTTTTGAAAATACATTATCATGTTTCTCTCTTGCCTAATGAGATGTAAAACACACTTCCTCTAAAGGCAGCCCTAACTTGTTCATTTATTTATATGGACACATCCAGCCCTTTCTACAAGTGTCTCCCCACCAAAACTGAGAAGTCCTTCACCTTTTTGATGTGACTGAAAGGAGCATATATTTACAAAGACAAATCTAAATGACAGGAAGGTCCGAATGTTCCTTTCATCAGTGTGCTAGGATGGTTCCTAGTGGGGCCTGCTACTTATCACTCAAGACTAGCATCCATCATGCTGGTTAGGTAGACCACTTCCGGCCAAAGAACCACTTCACCTCTCCTCCACTTCCCTTTTTGTACTTCCCCCAATACTAGCAAACACTTGCATGCCTTCTTTGGCATAGCATATAAGCATGACCTGCTTCTGTATGATCAAGGTTTAGAGTTTCTTCTTGATTTTCCAGTTTGCAACTTTTCAAGATCCTGAGTGATAATTAGCATGGACCATTGGCTACATAAGGATCCAGCAATCCCTGCTCACCAGGGAGCAAACTCAAAAGCCCCATCCTTGTGAAATGATGTAGAACCATGTTCCTATGAGATTATCACTTACATAAGGAAATAATGGGGTGGAAGGGTAGAGGGTCCTGAAAAGTGGCTCAGGGAGAATGTGGGCGTCACTTTAGGTAGTCCCTTCTCATGCATGTGTTTTCAATATTGAAATTAATTTCCCATGGAAAGCTATCCAAGGTAAAGGTGCCTGCAGCCAAGCCTGATGACCTGAGTTCGAGCCCTGAGATCCACATGGTTAAAGAATAGCATTGACTAGCAGGTTGTTCTCTGTTCTACAAGAGTCCATAGGGACAGGAAGGGGAGGAGAGTTTTTTAAAATGATCTAATTTAGGGTGGGGTATGTGACTTTCAGATAAGGCCACAGCTATTTCACCAGCAGACTACCCTTTAGTCAGGCCTGGTAAGACTATTATCTAGTCCTCAGGAAACAGGCCACTGGGTTTCCTCATAAAATAAGTGATTACAGCCTACTCACTCTGAGAGAACCCAGTGCTAGTGGCTTCAGGAGTGCAATCCTCAGCACTTTGGAGAATGGAGCTAGCAACTGTCCCCAAGTAGAGACAGATGGCTGTCTCCACTGAGCCATCATCTCACTGACCCCATTTTTTTTTAAGTAATAATAGCTAACATACGACGTATCTACCCAACACTAATGTCGTTGTTTTGTTTATAAAATACAATTTATAAATAAAATTTGACTCACAACCCTAAATTGAGTAGGTACTTTTGTCCTCTACATTTGACAAGGGAGATTTAGCAGCCTGTTTAAGGGTCAGTATCAAGGAAGTGGCCTGGTCCACTGTGGACATCCAGGATTCATGCTTTTCCATGCCTGGCTATTCCATCTTGAACCACTGGCACCAACAGTGGCCAGCTCTGCAGTTAATACAAAGTGCCAGAGCAAGCCTCCAGCAAGCTGACACCATATCAACATGCAGATCACCCTGTAGCTTGGCCAGTGCTTTAGGAAGCAGCCATTGTCTCCAGAATGGCCTGAGTGTGCATCCACATCTGATATTGCCCTCCTTTCTCCTCAGCTTGGATTGGATATGGAGGAGTTAGAAGAAATTGAAGAGGATGCTGGGCTTGGCAATGGTGGTCTTGGGAGGCTTGCTGGTAAGTGACAGCAGGGATGGGTTATTGTCGGGGTGACCGTGCTTAGAAGAGCTACCAGCTTCTTGGAAGAAAGAGAAAACATGTCTCCTCGGTAGATGTGTTTGTTCTTGATTTTCCATTGTCGGCTGACCAACACCACAGAGAGGCGAGAACTTGTAGAAAAGAGATGTTGCTTAAAGCCTTTTCAGACATTGCTTAAACCCCAGTGCTAACCAGATCCTTCCTGTTCACTTAAGGGTTTCCAAAGTCACCCGTTTACTTCACTGCTGCTTGTTTGTGGCTGGGCAATTCCCATAAATTCTAAGTCTTACTTTGCATGCTACAGTTTGCTGTTTTGATTGGCTGCTGGATAGTGATATTATTAATATACCTCTTTTCATTATGCATCCAAACTGAGTTCTCTGCTTTATTTGAAGAATGGCTTTTCAGCAAACAGAAAATTAAATATTTTAAATATAATACTAGATCCACTTACTTTGACAAAATACTCAGCAGTTTAAGGAAGGGAGGGTTTAATTTTGCTCAGAGTTTCTAGGTACAGTGGGGAAGTCACATTAAAAGGCTGCCTGAGGCAACTGGTCATGTGCCACATCTACATCAGGAAGCAGAGGGGAAGAAATGTTTATGCTCACCCAGCTTTCTTCCTATTTATTCACTTCATGGTCCCAGACCATGGAATGATGCCCCTCCCCACCACCACCACAGTTAGGGGAGGTTTTCCCACCTCAGTTCATGCAAATAATCCCACACAGGCATACCCAGAGATTTATCTCTTGAGCTATTCCTGATACTGGCTGACCCGATATTAAGCATCACACCCTGTAACCAAGCATCTCCACTCCTCAGGAGAGTTTCTCCAAAGCAAACAAATGAAACACATGCACAAGAAGATAGCGAAACAGCAGGAAAACATTGTCACAGTGCGGCTTCTAAAACTACATTAAAAGTAGCCTGCCCACACTTGCCTCGTTGGGGAACTTGCCTGTGTGAATGGCCATGCTGGAAGGCAGTTCCTTTAAGACCCATACTGAGTGATGCTATTTATTATCTTAGAAAACTAAATCTTTTCTGAGTTATGTATATAGAGAGACATGGCAGAGTTTGAATTCAAACACTAAGTTGATGCCTGATGACTCCCAGAAAAGAGCCTGGACTTAATCAAAAGGGATGCCATCGAGTTCTCTAAAGTCTCTTATTTTTACATCCCTGACTCAAGTTACTAGAAAGTCGTTTGCATCTGTTGCATTTTGTTGAAGCCTTTTGTAGTACAGCAGGGCTTTAGTGTGGCCACTAGCAGTAAAATATTTCTCTTTTACTACTTCAGGTAGGCTGTTTGCATCATCCTGTGAAGTCACTCATCTGAGGGTTTCCCAGGCTTCCTTGGGCCACAGGGAGGGTGACAGCACAGGTGGAAAGCCTAAGAATGGGAATTTGTCTGTTTTGCTTTTATGTAAATCCCAAGCTCTTCGATATTGGCTAACACTATTCTCTCTGCTCTGGACCTGCCATGATGGTCTTACTCCTTTGCTGTTTGTGAAAGTCAGGAAATAGAGCATCAAGTGAGGCTGAGGAATTCTCAGATGTGAAAAGTCAGAAGCCCACCTGTTCAGGCTCTAAGGATGAACTCAGGACTGAGGGAATGCCAGAACAGCCACAGGTCAGACAAAGCTGGTTATGTTAGGCTTACTTTAGGCTTAGAGCTTTGTGTTTATGGCTCTGTCTTAGGGTTAGGCCCAACCTAGAGCCTTACAGCTAGAGTTACAGATTTCCAGTTTGAATTCCTACTATAGGTTTTCTCATTCTACAATTGATATGGAATGCCTTTCTGTATGCTGTGAATATCAATCTTTAAATAAAGGAGCTGTTTTGGCCCATGACAGGCAGATGGGGGATCAGAATAGGTAAGAAAGGAAGGGCGGAGTCAAAGTCAGATCAAGCCCAAAGGAGCAACATTTAAGGAGCACAGGCGAGCCATGGGCCACATGGCAGGATGGATTAATGGAAATGGGTTAAGAGAAAGCTAGCAATGTGCCTGAGCCATAGGCCAAACAGCATGAAGTTAATATAAGTGTGCGTCATTTTGGGGAGGAAAAGCAATAGCAGGCAGCTAAGCGGTCTGGGCTGCAAGTCTGTGGGTCTGGACCTCTGGCGCCCAGGGCCAAGAAACCGTAATGTAACATACGACAGTTCAAATTTCCAAGAGGGACAGTCAAATTAATTTAATCCTTTGGAGTGTATCCACACACTAGATAGATTCCTTCTCTGTGTGCTGATTGGCTCTTTTAGATTTGATGCTCTGTTATTGGGTGAGATTTGAAACTCACATAAGGAAATCATCAACAGTGGCATGATGAGCACAGAACAAGAGCTCTGGATGTTAGGATTGCTTTATTCAGCAGCTCTATTGCACCAGGATCTGGGTCACTCTAGTTCTCTCTCACCTCTTCCCTCCCCTCACAATGCAAAAGACAAAACAGCAAGGAGACTCTTGCACCAAAGCCTGCTACCCTCAGCAGAATTTCTATTATTTTGGGTGAATCAGATGCTGTTGCTGCCAAGGCTAATGGCTGTCACTGGTGTAGAATTGCTACAAATGGTTAAAAGGCTTAGATCAGTGAAGCAGGGATCAACACTTCCGGGAGCATACAGTCACTAGTGTCCCAAGAGCTATGGAATTTTATTGGTCAGCTGGGTGCTGTCTCACGTACGTTTCTGTTTCTTGGGGCTAACAGTTCAGCGGGCAGTCATAGCGACAGTTTGCCTTGGAAGAGCAGCTGTGGGCGCCAAGAGTCAACCTACCCACTTCAGGTAGCATCCATATTTGCTCTCAAACAGTGCTATCATGTGTTGCATGAATCCTAATTGGTATTATAATGAAAACCAGGAGCTAGATATGGGGGTAAATGCTATAAGATCAGAAGATACGGAGAAACAAACCACTGGAGAAACTTCTCACCACTATTGAATCCTCAGGCTGAAAGGAGAAGATCCTGTCTCCATGAATCCTCAGACTGAAAGCCCGAGTCCTCAGGCAAAAGGGAAGGGATGTGCAGGGTCGAATTCCTGTCTCCTTCCGCCTTATATTCCTTTCTCTGCCCAACCATCTACTTCCTGTCTCAACATCCCCAGTGCTGGGATTAACAATGTGTGCTATCACTGCCTGGCTGCTCTGTCTCTCCTCCAGACTGGATTAATCTCTTGTAGTCCAGGGTACCCTTGAACTCACGGAGATCCAGACAGATCTCTGCCTCCCGAGTGCTAGGGATTAAAGGTGTGTGTTACCACTGCCGACCTCTGTAGTTACTCTGTGACTGGTTTTGCCCTCTGATCTTCAAGCAAGGCTTATTTCTTAGATTATGAACAGTACATCACCACAAGTATAAGCAGAGTGGTTATTCAGGATGGTGAGGAAGGCAGGACATCTATTTTCTCTTAACATTTTTACATTTTCTAACTTCTCTGTGGTAGTAATTTTGTAATTAGAAAAGATTATTTAAAAGCCCAGTAAATTCCATGCAGCAATACCTGTGCTCAAATACAAATGTTCCCTGATAGAAGACTGTTGTATGGCCTCCATATTTTTAAAAGAAAGAGTTAACATTGATGCTAAGCTTGCTGACTCCATCTTATTGCTTTGTTCACATGGTCAAATTCAGCCTGCTTCCTGGACTCCATGGCAACCCTGGGACTTGCAGCCTATGGATATGGCATCCGCTATGAATATGGTATCTTCAACCAGAAGATCCGGGATGGATGGCAGGTACGCACACCATCTTTTATAGTCCTGTTACTTGAGCCTTCAGGAGTTCCTCCTTTGTGCTCTGCAGTGTGCCTTTCCTATAGTATGGCTACTGATTTCTCTGGCATTCGGCCAACAACAGTCTCGGCTGCCTGAGCTGAGAGCCTGTCAGTATCATCCACCTCCAAATCCATGACACCTGGCACAGTGCCTGGCTCATGGCCCATTTCTTAACCTCTTTAACTCAACTATTCCATCTATAAAACAGAAGCAATAGCAGTATAAATGCCTCTTGTGTGATGGTTAAAGAAAAAAAAAATCTTCAGGGATGGAGAGACAGCTCAGTGATTGAGAACAGCTGCTCTTCCAGAGGACTCAGGTTCAATTCCCAGCACCCACATGGCAGCTCATAGCTGTCTCTGTAACTTCAGTTCCAAAGGATCTGACATCCTCACCAAGAGTAAATATAAGTAAAGCACCATTAAATGATTAAATCTTTACAAAGAAAGGAAAATTGATCTTCAATAAATCACTCATGAGGCTCTGCCTATAGTGAATACTCATGATTTGGAGTGGCTGCCATTATTCTTGGGAGCAGGGTAGGCTTGGGTTTTGCTGCATTGAGAGTGAAGCCTTACAAGGGAACTCTGAGAGTATTTACCACAGTGCCCTGACTGTGGATGGCTTTCCTGTGCAGCATTCCATCTCAAAGCTTGCAGAAACACAAAAGAAGGTTTGTAAGTCAAAACTGTGATCTCAACAGCAGGCCTCCCTGGGAGGAAATACATCGCTAGCATAGAAAACTGAGTGTCTTCCAAAGAGGAACTTCCCCAGATCAGTGGCTGTAGATTTCTCCATAAAGTGTGGTGCTCTGTGATAAAACGTCAATATAACCATCGCTGCTACATGCTTGAGTGGTTTATCAAAATAGAAAATCATTTATGTTGTTTGTGGAGAAAAGGGATCCAGAATTAGATAGACAAACTGCAGCTGTCCAGGCGAGGCCAGGAGGGAAATAAATGCTTGAGGAAGGAAAATACATCAGGAGCAGGAGATGTGGCTTGGTGGTTAAGATTAACACTCTTCACAGTCTTGCAGAGGAGCCAGGGTTCCAGAAACGTGACTCCAGTTCTAAGGGGGTCTTACTTCTTCTCCTGGCCTCCACAGGCTCCTGTGTGCATGACATTCCCATGGATCACACAAACACATAAGTTTTAAAAATAAATAATGTTTCTTAAAAGAAGGAAGGAGAGATGAAAGAAGAAAGAGCATGTACCCAAATCATCTTTGGAACATAGTGCCTCGGGGCATGTTTATTATTGTCCCTTTGTTCTTCTCCATGTCTCATATTCCACAGGAAATGTTTGCTTTATGAGTGTAAAAAGCTGTAGAAATAGAAGAGTTGATTTTCTTTCCCAGAGAAGCGTCTAGAGTTCCTTACTGCACACTGACCTTAGCAGGGATTTTTCAGTATGGCCAGCATTTCAATGCCACGTCACAAATGACTCGTGCATCAACCTCTGTCCTGAGTAAACTGTGTGGCGCTCACTGTGTTCCAGACTGTTTAAGACTTTCTTTTCTTAAATTTTTGGTTTGGTTTTGGTTTTTTCAAAATGTGGTTTCTATTGCCCTGGCTGTGCTGGAACTCACACTATAGACCTGGCTGGCCTCGAACTTATAGAGGTCCACCTGCCTCTGCCTCCTGAGTGTTGCCATTAAAGGCATACACCACCACTGCTAGTTTGACCTTATATTTCGAAACAGGGTCTCAGTGACCCTGGAGCTCAGTGCTTTGGCTAGTTTGGCTGAAGAGCCAATCCTGGATCTGTTGTCCCCATACCCTCTCACACAGTGCTGGGATTACAGATGCTCACCCCATATCTGCCTTAGATGTGAGTGCCAGGGATCCAAATTAAGGTTCTCAAGCTTTCCCAGCAAGTGCTTTACCCACAAGCTTCTAATGAGCTAGAAAACTTCACAAATGATGTATAGTGTTGGCTTAATTAATTAATTAATTAATCAATCATACTATACCTTCTTGATACAGTGGAGTGATTGTTTTAGTCTTCATATTGCTTATTATGAACCAAAATTAGTCTGTTGTCCTGAACACACTAATAAGAACTCTGGTTAATTTTTTGTTAAGAAACAGTTTGTTATACATTAGCATAGAAACTTGTGGAAAGTTGAAATTCTCAATAAAATTAATTCCTTACTTTTTAGTACAGAGCATCTTCAAAATGAATCATAATGCATAGTTTGTTACCAAGTCAAAGTTCCATAAGAATTAAGGTGAGCAAAGACTTAAATTCTCTGTACCTGACTGAAATGAGCTCTAGTAAGAGGCTGTTCTCTAAGAAGCATTTCCTAGCTCATTTTGTACATTCCAAGCACCAGAATATTGACTGAAAACGTCACATTGGACCATGTGGTCCAGAAACTCAATGGTTAGCCTCCCTAGAAGACCTCCCCAGATGTGAAGACATGGGCTCTGAATCATAGAACTGATGGCAATCTTAGCTCTGTCATCTTCTTTCTGGGTGACCTCGAGCTGTTCTATTTCCTCGTCTCTGAAGAGATGGAAATCATGGTTTCCTTCTCTAGAGTTGCTGTGAGAATTAAATACAGTAATACGCATAAAACCCATGTAATCATCGGTAGGATGTTAAGACAGTAACACAGACAAAATGTGGTTGGAAGACCCAGAGTGCTTTCTTTGTATGGCAGAACTCTTGAGTTTCTGTAAAAGGTATTTGTGTTGTGATATAATTGAAGGGCTCGGACCACGTCTTCTGAACAGTGAATGCTAAGCCATGTTCATTTCCAGGTAGAAGAGGCAGATGATTGGCTCCGTCATGGAAACCCTTGGGAGAAAGCTCGCCCTGAATTCATGCTGCCTGTACACTTCTATGGAAGAGTAGAGCACACCCAGACTGGAACAAAGTGGGTCGACACCCAGGTAATCAGGTGCTGTCAGGACAGGCGTTATAGCACAGTGGGCATTACACCAAGCATACAGTGTGCAACACTACACAATATCAAGAAGTGTCAGCTAGGTGTAGTGGCATATGCTTTTAATCCTAGCATTGGGGAAGCAGAGACAGGTGGATCTCTATGAGTTTGAACTACACAGGGTTCCAGGATAGCCAGGGCTATGTAGAGAAACCCTGTTTCAACCATCGACCCCCCAACAACTAAGAAAGAAAAAGAGTGATGTCTTGTGTATGAAATAACAGGTGAAATTGTATGAATAAGCCTGCTTGTTCTCCTCAGGATGCCCATTTCTTTAGGAGAAAAGGGCACTGAGGCCTTCCCAAGAGGGAAGTGACTTACCCAAGGCTAATTGATTTACCAGGGCCATTTACAGTCAGCTTGATCAGATCCTAATTGGCTCGGTAGTACTTAGCCGATTAGCTCTCTGGATGTTTAGTTCTCTGATTTTAAAAACATCGTTGATACCAAAGTAGAGTAATTTTAAAAGCTTTTGCTCAGCTAATCACTGTACATTTTAGTACAGTCTTTTCAAAAGACGGAGGGAGGCTTCAACCCATGGCACAGATGGTGTACAGGGCTGGATCTGTGATCTGTGGTCACTTCTTCAAAAGTGATACTGCCAGTTCTTCAAGGGAATTTTCTCTAGAGTGAGTCTTTGTCTCAACATTCAATTTGCATATGGCCCTGTTACTGAATCAAGTTCTTTGGTATCTATGGTTCTCTGTCATCCTGTCTTCTGGTGAATGATCCCATTCTCTATTGGGTTGCCTTGTCCAAGCATCACAGCTCCATTTGGTGTATTTGCTTAGTAAAAGTGATCTCAGGCTGGTGTTTGTCTTAGTCATTCTTCATAACCACTTAAAACATGTGAAATGTCTTAGCATATTTCAGCAAACCTGACTTATAGCTGATTTCTTTTTTTTAACTACTGGTTTATTTTACTAATCCTGAGAGGGAGATCCAAAGTTCAGACTTATAAAAAATGTTTCCTATCTGAACATAAAATTACGTGGACATCAGGTGACAGGTGAGGGAGCCAACACAAATGTAATGATGGAGGGTGTAGACTAACTAGTGCTTGGACATGGGGTAAGGTTCTGCTTATTTTGTTTTCCATGTCTGACCACGGTCTAAGTTACACTTGATCACAAATGCTGTTGTGAACTATAAACAGACCAGTGAATCCACTCCAAGAAATTTCACACTTGCTTGGCATTAAACTAGTATGTGGCATAGAGTTTGGTGCCTGCAACTTCTTTAGCTTCTGATCTATCCAAAATTACACATATTACACAATCAATCCCAGAAGTGTTCTGCTTGTGCTAGGGGTCCTGTGGCATATCCAGAGCACCTTTGGATATTTTCAAGGTGAATTCAGATATTCGATTACAAAGCATTTGTTTCTATATCCAGAGAAGCAAGGTTGGGGGCCAGAGATGATATACATGAGCTGGCCAAAGCCCTGAAGGACTTTATCGATGAGAGAATCATCTCTTGGATCAGTCCCACATTTGTAGCTGGTGAGGTCACATAGCATGAGGCCGGACATGCTCTGAGCATGCAGGGAATGACTTCCAAGAAGTGGAGGAGCCAGTTGCTTGCTGTTGCATAATTCATGCCCGCAGGGAAGTGGATACCAGAGAGCATTAGCTGTGGAAGTGATATGTGAGGAAGATGAAGAGGGGAGGCAGCAGGGAGAAGGGGAGGTCTTCAAGGTCCAGTGGTGCCACCTATAAAGGAGAGTTCTCAGTGTTAGCCTGCAGCACCACTCATGCTGGGGGTTAGAGCATACCTGTTGGAAACGCTGCAGTGGTCCGGACATGTTGGCACATCCTAGAAGCAACACACAGCCTTGGATTCAACTATGAGGGGATGAGTTCTCTCCGAAGCCCCTGACAGAAGATCCAAGCTGGATGTTCCTTGGACTGCCTCTCCAACACTAGGGGGAGCAGATGGGCAAGTCCTGTTTAAACCCAGAGTCATTCCCAATCCACAAATGACACCTGACTGGTGACGATGTGCTTTAAAAAACATCTGCAAAGACTTTTACTTCTTTATGAACGATATTCAAGTTAAGGGTGATTTATTACACGGGTCACAGTGAGTGGGTGATGGGTGATATCCCTCCATGCAATCATCCTGCCTTTCTCCCTCCTTGAACCTTGATTCTGGGGAGACAAAGGATAAAAAGGGGTCCCTTTTCATGTGAATTGTCAATGTCCTGTGAAACAATCCACTTTCTTGTCCATCTGTCTGAATTGCTATCACAAAAATGAGCTAGATTTCCCAAAGTTGGCATCTTGAACCCAGCTCAGCTAATTGTCACCTGACTTGGCAGATCACTATAGGGGTCACTGAAACAGCTTTTTACAACATAAAAACAGTTGGCTAGCACAGCATTTTAGATGCCTTGTGTGATGTACCTCCATCACGGTTGAATTTTAGCAGATGTGGCCTCAGATCATGGGTGACCTACAAAGAGCCTGCCCTGTCTGCAGCTTCCCTTCTGTGGGTCACATTCACATGCATTCATTTGCTTATACACCATGATTTCTTATCTTAAACCCTTTCTATCAATAATGCCTCAGCAGTGTTGTAGTAGTTCTTGTTGGGACCCTCGCCCCATAAATAAGGAAATTATGATAGCTTGGCCTTTAGCTTAGGCCTACTCCCAACTACTCTTAAAGCTTAAATTAGCCTGTTTCTATTCATCTATTTTCTGCCATGTGGCTTTTACCCTCTCTCATTTTGTGTCCAGCTCCTTCCGTGTCTCACTGGTGTCTAGACACATCCTCAGAGTTCCTCTTTCTCCGGGAAGGCCTGCCTGATAACCTCCTCCTGCCTAGCTATTGGCCATTCAGCTCTTTATTAAACCAGTCAGAGGGCACCTTGGCAAAGACATGTCTTCACAGTATACAGAAGATTATTCTACAACACGGTGTCTCTCTCAGGGCAAGGAGCACATGGGAATTGAGCATAGAAATACTATGAGGGACCAGCAGTCCTGTGACTTCCTATACTCTCTTTGGTCAGTTTGACTTAGTGACACAGTCAGGAACAGAGATCACGGCAATCCTCAGATCTGCTTCATCCTCACACCTCGGAAACTGTGTAACTTCTGATGTTTATCCCCACAGGTGGTCCTGGCTCTGCCTTACGACACCCCCGTGCCTGGATATATGAACAACACTGTGAACACGATGCGCCTCTGGTCAGCTCGAGCACCTAACGACTTCAACCTCCAAGATTGTACGTGCAGCGTGGTCTCTGCTTTCTTTGTGTACACTGCATATTGATGGCTGGGTAGAGACAAACTGAGGCTGAGAAAAAAGCCTCGAGTTTCTGATCTTTGGTGACTAAGAAGGCTTTTATTTACTTATGTATTTATTATAGTCGTTAGTTTATTTTTGTTTTTTGTTTGCTTGCTCATTTATTTACTTATTTGCTTACGTTGTTTGTTTATTGGCTTTTGGAGACAGGGTGTCACTATGTAGCCTTGGCTGGTCTGGAACTCACTATGTAGCCAGGCTAAAAAGCTGGTGCTTGAACACACAAGAGATCTGCTTCTGCTTCCCAAGTGCGAGGATTAAAGGCATGCACCGCCCTGCTTAGCTAAACTGGTATTTTTTGCTACAAGTATGGAAGACATATTTTAAAGCCAAACTTGAATCTGGCCTTGAGCTCCCTAGAAAGACCAATTTATTGAAACCCTCTTAGATTTTCAGAAGTCTTAGGAATTGTGCATGGTGGGACATCAGATGAGATCAGGAGGCTTGCTCCAACAGTGGCTGGCTTGTCTACTTATGGTTTTCTACATCCCTTTCAGTTAATGTTGGAGATTACATTCAGGCTGTGCTGGACCGGAACCTGGCTGAGAATATCTCCAGAGTGCTCTACCCCAATGACAATGTGAGTGACTCAGGGCCACCTCATCCAGTTTACTTCCCAGAACCTCTCCAGTAGCATGTAAAGTTCATGTGCAGAATAAGCTGTGTCCCTTCTGTCACTTTCCCTCCCCACTCAGGTAAGGCAAACAAAGTCCACGAGATCACATTTGGTGTTTTGTTTTGATTAGTGGCCCCATCAGTTGGGGAGATCCATAGATGTATTTCAGAACAGAACCTGGGTATAAAAGATAAATGAAATGCTAAAAAAAAAAAAGAAAAAGAAAAAAGAAAAGAAAATTTAAAAAAAGAAGAAAAAGCCTGGTTTTGTTCCCAGGTAGAAGCTGGCAAAGTTGGGGAGACCTCACCTCCCTTTCTGTCCCCAAGCTCAGGGAGGTCATGGTGGTCCTAAGATCAGAGAGCATGCCTGCCTTTTCTGCCACTGCCTTGGATCTTTAAAACTACGTCAGGTTATCTTAATGATAATCTAAAATCTCTGTCCATCTGTCTGTCTGTGTATGTGCAAGCATGCATCCACCATGACATATGTGTGGAGGCCAGAGAATAACTTTGGATGTCAGTCTTGCCTTCCTTTTTTGAGATGAGTCTTAGTTTCTCTGTCTCCCTTTCTCTCCCTTCTTTATTTCTCTCTCTCTCACACTTTCTCTTGTTGTCCACAGCTCTATATACCAGGCTAGCTTGAGCTTCTGGGAATTCTCCTGTCTCTACTTCCCATACCTGTAAGAGCACTGGGATTACAGACCACTCCTACTCTCTGCTTCATGAGCATTTCAGGGATCCACAATCAGGTCCTCACATTCTCACGACAAGGGCTTTAAACCATTGAGCCTTCTTCCCAGCTCTGGTTTTGTTGAGACAGGATCTCTACCCTAGCCCTGGATGGCCTGGAGCTCACTAAGTAAGCCAGCCTAGACTTGAACTCTAGAGGATGCTCTTGCCTTTGCTTCCAAGTATTAGGGTTGCAGATATGTCCCAGTGTGACCAGCTTAACAACTTCATGCTTGTTTGTGTGGAACTAGATCTGCAGAGGTCACTGCAAATTCTTAGTTGACTCCAGCCTTTTTCTGGTTTAAAATCATGTTCTTAAAGATGTAATGATTCTTAGGGTGGGATTCAGGTATCAGCTGATAAGATCCAAGGATGCTTAACCAGGGTCCTGAAAGTACTTTTGGAAGCAACCAGATTAGTACTCAGCTTCACAGTGATGGCAGAAACTGGGGCCTCGGGGACCAGGATGCAGTTTAGGCTGGATGTTTATGTGGAGATAAACTGGAGAGTCTGCAAGGGAAGGAAGGAGAAGCAGATGGATTTGTGGCAAGGTTTTCAGAACCAATTGATATGTGTTATTTTTCTTTTGGAACAAGACATATTATTGACAGTACATTTCAGAGAAATCGCTAACCCAAGAGCAAAATATTGTTCCCTTTGAGAATCAGAGTATGAACAGGTTCAAGTCCACAGTCTTCTAACAGCCAACCTCAGGCCTACAGAATTCTGTAACTAGGAGGGGCTACCTTCTGTTAGAACCAAACCTGGCTTGACCTGGAAATACTCATCTATAGTAATTAGCATAGTATATTAAATTAGCATGAGATTAAAAAAAAAAAAAACTTTTGGGTTAAAGTAGCCTACAGCTTTCTTGGAACTGTTTGATTTCCTTCAGAGTGGGTTCAAAACTTTTTTTGTGCTGTGGTTATAAAAACAAATTAATTCTTCTTCCTAAATATGGCCATAGCCAGTATCTAGACTTCCTTTCTACCAAGGATTTTTCTACTCACTGATCGCCACCCCTAGAGATCTGTGTGATCTGCTTAAGGCTGTGAGAGGCTTCTGATCGAGTGTCTGTAGACAGAGTTGGAGGGATGCCTGACTTCCTTCCAAATCGGTCACAGTGATCTGACTCATCTCCCCTGACCTTGTCCAGCAGTGAGGGTCCAGGGGCATTAAATGACCACCTTGCTTCTCCTACCCCCCATCAAGTACCTCCAAGAACGGTTCTGACCCTCTCTGTTTATCTCACAAATCCTGACTCATCTTTAAGACTCACATAAAGAATTACTGGACTGTCCAGATTTTCAAAATACTGTTTGGAAAGACACATTTGGAAAGGCAAGCAGTCATTCATTTCCATGAAGTTGAAACTTCATGAGGTAATAGAAGTTATTGCTACTTTATGATTTTTTCACGCCCACAATTGTTTGCTTGAGCCCCTCCCACTTCTAAAAACAAGCTTAAGCCTCATGTCCTCACATCCACTCCCCCACCACAGAAATATGTTTCCCATCCAGCTCTCTAAGAGTGAATACCATAGTCTTCACTGGGCTCCTCACTTGGTGTTTGCCAAGTGTAAATTCATGTCACTTTCCATCATTCAGAGGGCTTGTGTCTGCCTCCCACTGAGATCATTGGTATAGGTTTCTATTTCTTCTAGTTCTGGGTCAGCTCACTGTGTCTTGTATTCATTCCTCCAGGCCTCCTAGGAACAGGCATTGGTGAGCTGAATTTTCTTGAGACTTTGTGTCTCAGAGAGTATTTGCATCCCGCCCACACTGGTAGTTTGCCTAGATATGGAACAGAGTCTACTTTTATTGCTTTTGAGTTTTTTTATTGATGAAAAGTACGGTGTAGTATTGATAGGTTAGTTTATGTGACTAGTCACCTGATTCTGCTGAAATCACAGCAGTTGACCATGTTCTACAGTTTGGTTGGGAGAAGACTCAAGCTTCTCAACACTCAGCATATCAACTTTCACTCACTACCTGCCCAACACAGTTCTCCTTAAGAGATAGATCATTGACACCTGGCCTTAACTGTGCCCATAACTGGTGACTTAGCGTCTATCTCCTACAAGTCTTACTTCTGAGTTGGGAATGGAAATGGCTCAGTGGATGGATTTCTTGAGGTACAGGGTCAGCTGTCCCTTAGGCAGCTCTCACATGACCTTTCTGTCAGTCTGTTCCTCTTTCATTCAAAGAAGTGCCAATTTCTGAGCACCCCCATCCCTGCAGGAGAGCTCTGATATAAAATGAAGTACCTCATGACTCTTCTTTACCACCAGGCCAGGAGATGGCTTCTTGGGTTCTTCTGACTCAACTTCTGCACATCTGCCTGTTTCTCGCCTTCAGTAGGTGTTACAGGGCTGGAGGGATGGCTCAACAGTTAATGCCTGCAATTGCTCTTGAAAAGAACTGGAGTTCTGTTCCTGTTGCCCACAGTCAGCTTACACCACCTGTTATTCTTGATTCCAGAGGATCTGCTGCCCTCCTCTGGTCTCTGAGAGTACTAAACACACACACACACACACACACACACACACACACACACACACACACACACACACACACACACACAATTAAATTAAAAATAAAAACAGACCCTTAAAAAAAAAAAACTCTATCAAGTTTATTTAAAAACAAAGCAAAATGTTACTATTCTATCTCCCAGTCTGTTTATCTTTTATCTGAACACTCCCAGGAGCCCTTACCTGTCACTTGAACAGTTTTCAGGGAAGCAAAGGTTAATTTTTTTTTTTTAGTTACCATCCTCCCAGTTTCCTTCATGTTCGTAGGCAGGGGAGACTGACCACACTTTGGTCACAGCTCCACTGTGACACACTCTTACTCAGTTTCCTTGGCTTGAAGTTTTTTGAAGGGAAGGAGCTGAGGTTGAAGCAGGAGTACTTTGTAGTGGCAGCAACCCTGCAGGATGTCATCCGACGTTTCAAGGCCTCCAAGTTTGGCTCCAAGGATGGTGTGGGAACCGTGTTCGATGCCTTTCCAGATCAAGTGAGTAATGAGACTGGCCATAGGCAAGGCCCACGGGAGAGGACTTCCATCAGTTACCTTCTCCCAATGGTCAGACTGTTAGGCAGCCAGAGAACAGGTTTTATTCAAACATCTTCCAGGAAACAGGCGTTTTGTTCAGTCAGCAGTGGTTCTCAGTCTTTCTATCACTCTGACCCTTTAATACAGCTCCTCATGTTGTGGTGACCCAAACCCATAAAAATTATTTCATTGCTATGTCATAACTGTGATTTTGCTACTATTATAAATGTAATGTAAGTATCTGATATGCAGGATATGTGAGATGAGCCCCCAAAAGGGTTTCGACCCATCAGTTGAGAACCAGTGGTTTAGCGCTTCTTCCAGATGTTGGTAAGGACAGGAAGCCCTGGGCTGTCATTCACCTATCACATCTTTTCTCTACCCAGGTAGCCATCCAGCTGAATGACACACACCCTGCCCTCGCCATCCCTGAGCTGATGAGGATTTTTGTGGATATTGAAAAATTGCCCTGGTCCAAGGTCTGAACAGCTTGGCTTCTTTATCTTTAAAGCATTCAGAATATCTGGGTTGATGGACTCCTGGAAAGCTCCGTTGCTTCTTCTCTTCAAAATAAATTTCCATTGTTAGATTCCCACAGTTGAAGAGTATATTTTTGCCCCAATACCGACATTTCACAGGAAATAAAACTAAAAACTAATTTAGCACAGCAGGCCAATGGCTGCATTAAGGATTATGTTGTGTTGAACATATTTCGTTCTTCAAATGATTTGAAATTAAATATTTTAGACCAGAAGACAGCTAATTAAAAGCATCCCCCCGCCCCTCGTAGCTTTAATATTTATCTGTGTATGAGCATGAGGTGTATGTGCTTACATGTAGAGGCCAGAGAGCAACCTTGGGTACTGTTCTTCCAGGGCCACCTACCTGTTTTTCGAGACAAAGTCTCTTATTAGTCTGGGACTCATCCAATAGGAGGTTGGTCAGTGAGCCCATGGTTTCCATGTTCCCATGCTCTTGTCTTACATAGATGCTGGGGGTCAAGCTCAGGTCCCCATGCCTATGCATCAACACTTTAATAACTGAGCAATATCCCCAGCTGGGGACATTTTAACATACTTTAAAAATGTAGAATTTTAAATACACTGTGTGTCTGCTAAATGTACTTAAAGTTTTATTCCCCAACTTTGAATATTTGGTATTTAATAAGTAAAAGACATGTAGTGATCATCAAGTCTTTTCTTTCTTTCTCTGAAAAATTAGAAGTATAAATACTGTCACCCAGACTATTTGAAGACCCAGGGGAATCGAGGATGCCTGACTATGCACATTCAGAAACACCTGTGGCACACTGTGGGTGTTGAGACGTGCTTAGCTCTGTGGGCATGTGCACTGAAGGGACAGACTGACCCTCTCTTCCTGCAGGCATGGGAGATCAGCAAGAAAACCTTCGCCTATACCAACCATACAGTGCTCCCGGAGGCCCTGGAGCGTTGGCCGGTGGAGCTGGTTGAGAAGCTGCTGCCTCGGCACTTGCAGATCATATATGAGATCAATCAGAAGCATTTAGATGTAAGTCATTTGGAAAGACGTTTGGCTCTCCACAGAGTGCTGCTGTAAAAATGTGTCCAAGATCGCACAGTGGTCTCCCTTCCTAAATAAGGCCGGGTGTCTTCAGTCACTGATGAAGTGGGGCTCTGGTAAACCTGTGGTTTTGAGAGTGTGAAATGGAGGCCTGGCATTTCCTCAGCTAGCTCTGCTCTCTGTGGAGGTCTCTTCTCCCTCCATCAGAGATTTTGCTTGGGGCATAAGTAGCTTTGGGGGCGGCTTTAAAAAACCCCAGTGACCAGTAAGATCTTTGTCTTCCTTTGACTAGAGAATCGTGGCTTTGTTTCCCAAAGACATTGACCGAATGCGGAGGATGTCTCTAATCGAAGAGGAAGGAGGCAAGAGGATCAACATGGCCCATCTCTGCATCGTGGGCTGCCATGCAGTGAATGGTGTAGCAAAGATCCACTCGGACATTGTGAAGACACAAGTGTGAGTTAAGATGCTGGAGCTGCCAGCCTCACCCAGATCCATAAAAGTGATGCTGCTAAGAAGAGCATTGGTTGTGCTTCCAGATGAGAAAGGGCCTGGGGAATGCTTTCAAATATTGTCTTGTATATAGAGAACTGGTTTCTTTAAAAAAAAAAAAAAACAAAAAACAAAAAAAACAAAAAACAAAAAACAAAATGCCTTCTCTGTACTACCCTAACTCCACATTTATGAGCAAAAATGAACTATTCTGCTGAAAAACTTGGTATATATGTCACAGCCAGGAAATCAGATGGAGGTGGCTAGATTTGGGGTAATTGTTTTGAATTGCAAATGAATCTCTTCTATTTAAAGTGACAGCCACCCTGGCTGCTGCCAAGTCCTCTGTTCACCTCCACTTACTTTTTCTGAACTTGGCTTCTTGAATATAACTCTGAACTTTACCCAGCAAGTAGGACTCTGCCCATTTCAGCCCAAGCCAGCGGGCATGTTTTTTCTGTCACCAGATTCAAGGACTTCAGTGAGCTAGAACCAGACAAGTTCCAGAATAAAACCAATGGGATCACCCCCAGGCGCTGGCTCTTACTCTGCAACCCAGGACTGGCTGACTTGATAGCCGAGGTAGGAATGCTGAGAGGAAGGGCAATGGGGATGGGGAGGAGGGTAAGGATGGGGAGGTGGGTGGAGATGGGGAGGTGAGTGGTGATGGGGAGGAGGGTGGGGATGGGGAGGTGGGTGGGGATGGTGGAGGGCAGTGGGGATGGGGAGGAGGGTGGGGATGGGGAGGTGTATGGGCATGGAGAGGAGGGTGGGGATGGAGAGGAGGGTGGGGATGGTGGAGGGCAGTGGGGATGGAGAAGGCAGTGGGGATGGAGAAGGCAGTGGGAATGGGGTAGGCAAATGAAGGAACAGAGATATCACACATCCTACCTGTGGCAAGGGCTGGCTTCTGAGTAAGTGGCTTATGCTGCTGTGCAGGGCCATCTTTTTATTTTATTTTTAGTTACGTGTTTATGAAAAGAGCATATGCACATGGGTGCAGGTGCCCTTAGAGGCCAGAATGACATTTCTCTTAAAGCTGGTGTCATGGCCAGTGGTGAGCCTCCTCATATGGGTGCTAGCAACCAAACTCAGGTCCCCTGCAAGAGCAGTATGTGCTCTTAACCCTCAACTCCCCCATCTTGAAATTCTTCCATTTGGAACAAGAGTTGTACAAATTGTATAGCTAGTCCTGGCCAACAGTATCTCTGTGACACACAGAGGATAACAAAGCTCAGAAACACAACAGAACCTGGTTCTTGGTCACCGTTGTATGTTAATTTCTTATATTTAAAGTTCTTGCCACACAGGAAGCCAACCCTCTTTTGTGAGTGAAACAAACAATTGTGTGAACTGCTGAGCATGAGAACCACTTACCATACACTCGTAAAAATTGCTATGATGCTGTACCATCCCAAATTAAGATCACCTTTTCCTTTAAATTGATAGAAAATTGGAGAAGAGTATGTGAAAGACCTAAGTCAGCTAACGAAGCTCCACAACTTTGTGAGTGATGACATCTTCCTCCGGGAAATAGCCAAAGTTAAGCAGGTAAGGCTGCCAGGTCAGGGCAGCCTCAGAGTTGAGGTTGTGAGTTCAAACAGACACCCAAGGCCTCCAACTAAAGACGGCTCTGGCCTGTTCACTCTCCACAGGAAAATAAGCTGAAGTTTTCCCAGTTCCTGGAAAAGGAGTACAAGGTGAAGATCAACCCATCCTCCATGTTTGACGTCCACGTGAAGCGGATTCACGAGTACAAACGACAACTCCTGAACTGCCTGCATGTGATCACCATGTACAATCGTGAGTTTCCCTGGAGCACCCACACTAGCCCGCCTTGGGGGTGGAAGCAGCAGTCTCAAGGTAGGTCCCTATACCTCCCCAGCAATGATCGTTCATTCCGTCTATATCTCCATCTTTTGAAGGCATCAAGAAAGACCCTAAAAAGTTATTTGTGCCAAGAACAGTCATAATTGGTGGCAAAGTAAGTTGGCTGAATTTCATGGGGACTTACAGGCTCTAATCTCTTATTATGTGCCTTCATCAATCGATGCTTCTTTGCACACACTGCTGTTCTTCCCCAAGGCTGCTCCAGGATATCACATGGCCAAAATGATTATAAAGCTGATCACCTCCGTGGCAGAGGTAGTGAACAATGACCCCATGGTTGGCAGCAAGTTGAAAGTCATCTTCTTGGAGAATTACAGAGTATCTCTTGCTGAAAAAGGTAGTGTCCTCATTGCCAGGCATAGGGAGGAGTTGGGAAAATTATGAGCTTGGTAGGGAAGACTGGTTCCAGGGAGCTAGAAACATGACAAATGGCAAAATAAGGAGGCTTCTGAGATGACCAGAGTGACCCATGAGCTTGCTGTCACATGATCACATTTGCAAATGTGTTCCTACAACTGGAGAGCTTCTGATGCTGGAGATACTGAAGTTTGGCCAGGGTCCTCTGCAAACGGGAGGAAAGGTTTTCAGTTGCCAGCCCAGGTTTTGCAAGCGAACACCAGCTCCCCAGCTCTCAGATGATTCTTGTCACTGGGTAGGAGAAAGGTCTGTCATTTGTTCACGATGTGACAGCAAATGAGGGCAGACATGATGCTGCCAAAGCACGAGGCTTAGATGTGCACTCCAGAATCAAACACAGAGTTCCCACACAGGGGCAAGCAGGCAGGAACCCAGTGTCCCTTTCTTTACCACTGGGACCTTTCTTTATTCACATTTCATGCTGGCAGAGAAGCCACCCACCAGCCAGTGCCAACTGGGTGTTCACCTACTTCCAGCCTGCAAAAAAGTAAAAGTCAACTTTTTCTTTGTGGTATTTTGGGGTCCCGTGGGGTTACTGCTTAAATGCCTTTGCATAAAGAGAAAGGAGCCAGGTTCCTAAAAATACAAATGAGTACATTTTGACAATTAAGCTCTCAGAATAAGGCAGACTCGGGCTTGTCCTCTGTGGTGACGCAGCTTGGAGGTTCAAACAGATCTTATTGGGTATACATGTGGCTGAAGGGGCTGAGCTTGGATGTCTAGTCCCAGGCACAGAACACCAGGGAAGAAGTGAAACAATTCCGTCCCTGGGAACTTTAGGAGCCAAGAAATAGACATTGAAGTAGTTTTTATAAAGTAGAAGAATTAACTGTGGAGAGATGAAAAAGAAGAAGATAATGTCCAGCTCATAACTCAAAGCCATTAGATGCTCTTAAAGTTTGTAGGCCAAGAAAGAGCAATGCACACAGGTACATAAGGGTATGGTAGCTGTGTCCTGGGTCAAGGAGAGAGTGAGCCCCATCCTTGTATATTCCTGAAGGAATGCCGGGTATGCACATGTTCATTGTCAGCAACAGGCCCTGATAGATCAATGCTCCCATAAAATTTAGGGTCCAGAGAGAAAGAATCACCATGTTGACATGGGTTGTTTACAGTCATTCCAGCCACAGATCTGTCGGAGCAGATTTCCACCGCAGGCACCGAAGCCTCTGGGACAGGCAACATGAAGTTCATGCTTAACGGGGCCCTGACCATCGGCACTATGGATGGGGCCAATGTGGAAATGGCAGAGGAAGCCGGAGAGGAAAACCTGTTCATCTTCGGCATGAGGGTAGATGATGTGGTCGCTTTGGACAAAAAAGGGTGAGAAAGCCACCCCCTTGGCTGAGCAGGTCACCTCACTGCTCACTCATACAGGCATCCCACCGAGGCCTGATCTCATAAGATGTAGAGACGGAATATCTCCCATGAGGAGTCATACCCTCCTAGTTACAGCAAGCCTTAGCTACACAGCCAATGTAACTACAGGATGCTTAGGACAGGTGCATAGGCAAGTTGCCATGGTTACCAGCCACAGCAGCTCAGTGAGTCTTCCAGCTTCCTGTGTCTGTGATTTTTTTTTCTTTTTTTACTTTGATCAAAAGAGGAAGCCATATCTACTTGGTTGTTTTGTCAATAAGTTAAACCAGTACTTGGCACTCCCTTAAGATATCTGAATGACAGACCAAAACATGGCCGAGAGTAAAGAGAGGCATGCCTCAGCAGCGTCTGTCCTCATTTGATATCTAATTGGTTTTATTAACCTGAAGTTCAGATGATGTTAAATATACTTTCTGACCCTTAGAAGTAAGTTTCACTCAGTAGCATCAAGTTTATGAATCCAAAAGCTTTATGGGTCCAAAGAAAGCAGCTGGTTCTCCTCACACCATGCTATCTAGAGCCATGGTCTACTTTAAAATAAACCTTACTGTATTCTATCGGATTAGACTAGGATTTTCATTATCTACTGTCCATAATGGTTTTGATTATACAGGATGGATCAGTTGGAAGGGGATAAGTTAGAATCTAGTATTTTACCCATGTTGAAATCTATAATGATGTATATAGATGCTGGTGCTTCTTTGTGTATTTTACAGTGACTGAGGTATCTGGTGTCCTGCTCATCACACACACCAATGCAGCCTTTTATCTCTCATCATCCATGTTTTTGCTACAGGTACGAGGCAAAAGAATATTATGAAGCCCTCCCAGAACTGAAGCTGGCCATCGACCAAATTGACAATGGCTTCTTTTCTCCCGCTCAGCCTGAGCTCTTCAAAGACATCATCAACATGCTGTTTTATCATGACAGGTGGGTTCCTACATGGTCTGACTGATGCATAGAAAAGGGACAAAAACATCTCACACTAGCAGCAACCCAGTAGTGTAATTTAGCACAGACCTGTGATCTGATTAGCCATCATAACCTTTGGGGCAGGGCATCTTCCACAAATGGTTAAAGCTTGAGAATAAGAATCATGCGGTTTTTTCTTCTTCTTCCCACTAATAAATTCAGCTCTCACAAACATACACATGATGACATATTTGCATATGGGAACCACAAAACGATGATACTCTTGTTGGTAAGCTGGGCATGATTGACAGTTGGCAAAAGAGGGTTTAAGATGACTTCTCTGTTCATGAATGTGTTCTGTCTGCTTTTCTTCCAACCTCAAACATACGGAAAACAAATACAGATTTAAAGTCTTTGCAGACTATGAAGCCTATGTCAAATGTCAAGAAAAAGTCAGTCAGCTGTATATGGTGAGTATATAATGGGTTTTAAATAGGTTGCTATGGTTTGTTCATTGTTTTCTTTTTATGAAATCTAAATAACAGAGCCCCCTTGACCAATGAAACCTAGGGAAGCATGGTAGAGTACTTGCCTAGCACATACAAGGCTCTGAGTTTGACAGCTTCCTCCCACAGAACCACCAAAGACAGAGAGAACTTTGAGATTCCAGTAACAGTTGTAAACTTTTTCATCGCTCCAATTTAAAAAGAAAATCACCAGTGATTTGTATTCATCAAGCACTTACCGTGTAGCAGGCCTGTCCCAGAAGCTCAGGATACAGGCCTCAGAGGTGGCAGGGGTCTCTCCATCCTAGGCTCTGGCCCTCTTCCCTGTAACCACCTCGGGTTTCTTAACCAGAGCCATGGTCACCAAGGCTGCTCGTTCAAAGTACAGGTGACAACTTTCCCTTGCTCACAGCGATTCTGACTGGTGGTGGTAGAGTCTGCCATCGATATTTGAAACACTTGCCAAGATTATTCCAAGACCGAACCACAGTTTATTTGGATAAGAATTGACCTGGTGTTCTCTGAAAACTGAAAAATAAATACCTCCCCTGGCCCAGTCTTGTGGTGGGACCCGATCACTAGAATATAAATGTACAGAAGGAAGAGAGGGTTATATATAACTATTTAAAAAAAAAAAAAAACCAGGGCTATATGAATAAGCCTCTACATGCAGTTATGCATTGTCAAATAGCCCCGGTGTATGTCTTGCAAAAGCATGGAAGAATTATCAAAGAAAGGAGTGAGCTCCAAGTAGAGACTCCAGGTGGGCTTTGCAAACATTCTTTCCCATTCCTTTCTCAGGGTAGGTGGCAGGCCAGGTTAGCACATACAGTCACCCTAGACAGCCATCATCTTCTAGGCTGCGTCAGACCCACGGTCAAGGCAGTGGCTGCCAGCAGTGAAGTGGGGCTGGAGCTAAGCATCTCGCTGGCCACTTCCTGAACGTGGATGGGAACAGCCCGTGCAGCCCCAGGAACTCAGGGGAAGAACAGCTGCCTGAAGAAATAGAAATCAATGAACAGGGGAGAAAATCAGGAACAAGAGTGAGGACTAATGTCAAGGACAGTCAGACATAAAGGGCCTTCCATTACAGTTATGCCCAAAGCCCAAAGAGTGTCCATTGGCGTGCAGCATTTACTGCACGCCTTTTCTTTTCTTAGTGCAGATTACAGCTTTCTCCTCTTTATGGTAATTAGTAAACAGGACGTGCATGGGTAGGAAGCCTGCCTCCATTTTTATTTATTTTTTTATCTTTTGGTTTTACAAGATAGAGTTGGTTGGTGGGTTTTGTTGTTTTTTCTTTTCCAATGCTGGCTGTTCTGGAACTCACTCTGTAGACCAGGCTGGCCTCAAACTCACAGAGATCCACCTGCCTCTGCCTCCTGAGTGCTGGGATTAGACGCATTGCACCACCGCCCAGCTTGTTTTTATTTTGCCTGAGCGAGTTGTCATGCTCCATTTTGGCATAGCTTAGAGTATGATTCTCTTTTTTAAAAAAGTTTTCCTAATGTGTTAACCATTTTGAATGACTTCCAATAAACTCAGAGATCTTTCAAGAAAAACTGTAAATTAAATATAATTTTATGTTCTTTTCCAAAAAAATGTGGAATTTTAAAATATGTTTGGGAATAAAACCTTAGGTCACCCCATTTTGAAGCCCCAGTGGTGTTGTGGGGGTTCAGAACAAAGCTAATGGCACAGGCCTTCAAAAGGAACAATGCACGCTAAGTAGGTCAGCCAAACTTTCCACTGTGCTCTTAGCCAGTGTTCACTTTTTGAGTCATAGGTTAAACCTTTTCAAATGTCCTCTCACAGATAATAAATATTAGTCCCTTTCTCCGTCTTTAGGTGGAAGAGAAGTTTTATTTATTTTTAAGGTTTAGTTTTATTTTATTTACATGTCTATGTGAGTGGATATCAAGTGTGTGCAGGTGCCCATGGAGGCCAGAAGAGATAACTGGATCCCTCAGAGCTGGAGTTACAGGCAGTTATAAGCTACTCAGTATGGGTTCTGGGAACTGAACTCAGATTCACACCTGAGCCATCTCTCCATCCCAGATCTTTCCATTTATAATAATGCATGAAAAATATGATTTACATGCTAAAACACTAGGACCCTAGTATGATTACCATTTAGAGAATTCCTATCCACAGATTCTCTCTCCTTCTCATCCCTCTCTCCCCTTCCTCTCTGTTCCTTCTTCCTGTCCCTCTCCCCCTTTCTGCCACCTTTCTCTCTCCTTGACCCTGTCACACACCCCTATGTTCATACTCCCCCTCTCTCTCTTCCTCACTCTCTCTTGAGAGTCTCTCTATAGAGCCCAGGCTGGGTTGGAACTTGAGACCTTCTTGCCTTAGCCTCTTGAAGGCTGAGATTACAAGTATTCACCACCACACCACACCCATGGTTTCCCTTAAAATGAAAAACACCTTGTCATCCCTAAGAGAAATATACTTTGAATATGAAGAACATATAGTCTGGCATTTATGTAGTCAGGCATTTATAAATCATGCTAGTTTGTTTGCTCTATGAAGCGTGTCTGGCCTGGTGTTTGCCAAAGCTTGCCAGGCACACAGGCCCTGAACTGTACATGTTTATGTTATTCACAGAATCCAAAAGCTTGGAACACAATGGTGCTCAAAAACATAGCTACCTCAGGAAAATTCTCCAGTGACCGAACAATTAAAGAATATGCCAAGGACATCTGGAATATGGAGCCTTCGGATCTGAAGATTTCCCTATCCAATGAGTCTAGCAGGGGATCGATGGGGAGTGTATTGTAACAAGTCTCTCAAAAGGGAATGGCCTCCTATTGAACTTGAATATTTTTATAGCTTCATTGATTCTGTTTTGTTATTGAATAATTAGTTAAGTGTCTCTCGGAACAGAAAGGAAAATGTATGGATGTATTAGAATTAAAAATAAAATGTTGACTTCCAGTTGTTGATCAGTAGCCTATTAGGATTACTTTCCTCAAAAGTAATCAGCCAAAAAACTGCTCGGACCATTTAAAGGAACTAAGGAAAAATATTTTCACTACTGTCAGAGTCCACACTCCAGGCTGCTGTCTCGGTCCTTTCAAGCTCTCATAACAGAAGTTGATAATCTAGTTAATTTACAAATAACATAAGTTTAATCTCACAGTTCTGGAGATGAGAGAAGTCTCCAAATTCAAGAGGCTTACAGGTTCAGCGTCTGGTAAGATTTTCTGGTTCCTAAATGGTACCTTCTTTTCCTGTCTCAGCAGACACTGACATTCATACACGAGCAGCCACCTTACTCACAAATATCCCCAGCAGGTTTCATAAGTGGACATTTATAGATGCGATTAGATCATATTAGATGATAAAGAACTTTTATGCAGCTTTCTTTATTCAAATGGCAGGTAGCCTGTGGAGGTATCAAGGGCTTCAGCTCATCCACGTAGCACAATACAGTTTTGCATAGAGAAACCACTCAGCTCTGGTGACATTTGTGCCATATCTTCATTGGAGATTTCTGCTCTTCCCAGGCCTCATGCCCACTGCTGGCTCAGGAAGTCTCTGCAGAAGAAGGACTTAGATCAGCTCACACTTGGTCTGAATAGCCCAGCCCTGCTCTGATGGACACAGCCCTGCTGGGGCACAGCTAATTAAGTCACAATTAGCAGGAGTACTTCTCACCTCACACTTCTCAGTAGCAGGGGGCTATTACAAAGATGGTTGTGCTGGAAGCCTGGAGGAAAGATAACCATTTTGACCCTGTCTTTGTTCCTGTAGGCGCTGTGTGCAATTTCATAGAGCTGTGGGGAAGCAAAGACAGTTAAAGGTGGTGATGCCCTGCCACAGATGTCCTGGTCTGACTTTCCTAAAAAGGAAAGAAACCTCAAAGTCTCTCATCAAGTCAGACCCTAGACACCCCCCCCCAGGTCTTCCATTGGCTGTTTCTATAGCTAAGGGCCAGAATGACCATGACTAATAGAAAATACTGATGAACTCATAATTTCTCTCATTACAAAGGGCTCAAAAATTGATATGGGCCCACTCCAGCACAGATGTGTTTAAAGGAAAACATTAGAGGTAACATGGGGTCCCATTTAGCCAGAGACCCCAGGTGAGGGGCCAGCATCTACCCCTACCCAGCTGAGGACACTAACACGACACCTAGGTCAGAGAATGACTCCAGGACTGTGCAGCATCCCCTGTGACGTCAGAGACCATTGAGTGTTAACCAAAGACCAGCTGGATGAAGATACGGTAAGAACTCTTGGGCTACCTGCTTTCCGAACTCCAGAGGCACTGTCCTGTCATCTTCTCCGTGCAAGATCAGAAGCGGGGAGGACAGGAGCTTCACACTAGGGGCAGATGGAAGAAAAGTGCCCAGTTTAAGGATTCAACTGGAACTTTTACGTTACGGTTTTATGACACATCTGCCCAAAGCACAAAAAAATGAAATCTTCCTTCCTAGTAACCGCTTCATTCCCATCCATGTCTCCCCGTTTGATTTGCTTGTACAATTGAATTGAATTAATAATCACTTCTATGTGAGTGTTAATACTGAAGAAAGTACACACTGAAATAATGGATTTGCAGGGCATTAGTAGACCTTATCTTTGTCTTTATTATACTTCATTGTGTAATGCCTCAAGTATTTTAATTAAATGTCTACAGAATAAGACGAGAGCCTAGTGGATAAGAGCCCTATCCTGGCTTCTTCCTGGAACAGCTCACAACCATCTCTAACTTTAGTCCCAGGGGGTCTAATGCCCCTTCTGGCCTCCTTGGGTACTGTACATACATAATACACAAAGTACCCACACACCTAAGATTAAAATACATCTTTTAAAGTCTACAAAACAAGATAACTCAAAACAAAACTACCACAGAACCCGAGGCCTTCTTGTGGCAGTTTATTTACTTCCCCCCATAAAAGTAGAATGTGGATTGCAGCGCAGTTTGCCAATGCAAAAGGTTGCTGGCATGCAACCTCCACTCTCAGGGCTCGCTCAGATACTTCAGTATCCTTCCAAATTCATCATCACTAGAGGTTACTTCTCAGAGTGATAACTTTCTCTGAGAGCCGAAATAGAAAAAAAAATATATTAACAACTGCCAATTTGGAAGCATTTTAAAGATTTCTAATCATTGTATCTATTGATGGGTAGGCTGGTTAGTATTATCTGGGTTTGGGCTGCAGGGGGAATAAGACCTAGCAGTCAGGGATCCCACATAGACTGTTAGACTAGCCCCTAGCAGCCTTTCACAGGGCTCATAAAGATGCATCTTTAAAATGTCAGAGAAAGTACCGGATTGGAGAAATCATTGACTCAGACATAAGGAGAACTAGAGATCCTGAGATGACTAGGACTCTGCTCCAGATCACTTGCCCATGTCCTAGAACTAGTGTGAAATCCACAGAGAAGGAAGGTCCCCCTGGCTTCTCATTTAGTACACCATGGCGGTTACCCAGGAGTGAGGTCAGCATCTCGGTGTGCTTACTTTTCATCACTAGGGTAGATGATTTTGTCTTCTTTAAGGGCATCTATGAGTATGCGTAAACATCCTGGTAGCTTCTTGAAAATCTAGTTTTAAAAAGAAAAACCAAAGACATTAAGGCTTGTCCCACTGCCGTCTAGAATACATGGCTGCAAGCTCTCAGAACAACTTTCCCAAGCAGGCATGCAACAATATCCTCTCATTTTAAACCCCAAGTAGTAATGGAATGGCCACTCCACTTGCTAGCCACACTAAATGTTAAAAACAAACAAGCAAACAAATAAACAAACCATTTTTCAGAAGTAGTTCCTGTAATTGAAGAACTTGGAGGTGAAAACCAGAAATGAAAAGAGAAACAAGCCATATATCAGTTCACTTTTATTGCTTGCATCTTCCTATATTGCTTCATTTCAAATACATGTGACAGTCAAGCTCTTATTCCTCTGTTGACAAGGGAGCAGTAATAAGCAAAATCTAAAGCTTGCTTTGAATGCAAGTTTAGGGAGTGGCATTCAGATTAGGCCTATTCTCGACAGGAATTAGAGAGGCAGGTAATTGGTTTGAGAGCATTTAAACTCTCTAAATGGTTGAAAGTGGTTTGTATTCTGATACTTAAAAAAAAATTCAGATTTTCACAAGGGCCACAAGACCCCCAAATACACCAACTAGCATTATGCACTGTTGGGGGAGTGTTAGCATCTAGCTTTAGTCTGCTTTTGTCTTCAGTACCTTCCATTAGAAATCTGTCAATCTTGTCTAAGAGTTTCCTAAACGTGTAGAACTTGACTAGGCCCAAGCCACTCTGCCTTTGGACCCGTGTGGCCCCCATGTTTACTCTTTCCTCTGTAAATCAGATTCAGCGCTGCTTAGCCTAGCTCCCTCCAAGGATGTGGGGATGCTCAGAGGCTCTGCAGAACTGAGTGGCAGCCTCTGCTCCCAGCCTTTTGGCTACATCTGACTTAGCTGCCTTCTGCTTCTATATTACCAACTCCATAACAACACCTTTACTTCTGCCTTTCTCTCAGCAATAGACCTCTGGATGTTTCCTTTATGGGTCTAAGCTCAGATGACACTTCCTTTCCTTTTATATATATTAATTTTTGAGATTATACCTTAATTAAAACACATCTTCTTTCCATTTCTTCCCTCCAAACCCTCCTACAAACACAGTCTTCCCATTTTCCTTCAAATCTGTGGCCTTTTTTAAAAAACTAATTATTATTGTATATACATATGTATATATTATACATATAAACATATATTGTATATGTTACATATATAATCTTTAATATATAAATTACATATGTGTATATACATATACATTACTAAATATAACCTGTTCATTCTGTGCAACGTTACTTGTATGTGCATATGCTTTTCAGGACATTTTTTGGTAGAGGTTTTTCTTCACTAGGTATGAAGTCTTGCTTTCAACATTCGCTATGACACCAAACTGCCCCTTTCATGGCTAGTTAGCATTCTCATATTGGAACTGGTTTTCTGCAAGGATATAACTTCTTCCCTGGTAAGGGGTGCACAGGCATTTCCCACTTCTGCTGTTACCCTCAAAATCTAGAAGACTTCCTGGTGTATAGATGTTCAATAAATACTTGCTCAAGTTGGAATGGATCTTTTTATGCATTATCCCCATGCACACCTTAAGCGATCAGTCATTTCTCCTCAGTAGGTCTGATTTTCAGGTTTCAATCTTGGGATAGAGTTTTACAAAGGAAAGACCAGCAGAGTCTCACAGGGTTCTCCTACTGTAGCTTTGAAGGGAGGGTGGGAGATGTAGCATAGTAAGTTAGACATTGCAAAGAGACAGAAATGGGCACAGAATAGACAGGCCAGAAAACTTTACCTTTTTTTTTTTTTAATGGAATCTCACAATGCCAAGTTGGTTTTGAACTCATGATCCTCCTGCTTCAACTTTCTGAATAGCTTATATTATGGGTACACAGGAAAAAAGACTATGTTTATTTAGAGTGCGTGTGTGTATGTGCACATGGAAGACGGGGGAAAACTTGTAGGAATGGGCTATCTCCCTCAACATGTGGGTTCTGGGCACCAAAGAAATCATCAGCCTTGGCATTGCTGCCTTTACCAGTGAACCGTCTCGCTTACCACTTTTTTAAAAGGGAGAAAAAAATCACTAAAGCCTGCCCCCTAAAGTGTGCTACTTCCTAAGTGTTACAATTTGTTTGTTTGCTTGCTTTTCCAGTCTTTTAGAAGGTGATTCACCATCCTGTAGGGAGTTTAGTTAGCAAACTGGCACAGGATAGGGCAGCCAGCATCAGTAAGTATGTGCCTGTTGCACCCTTAGAGTTCAGTCCTCCTGATTTGAGGGTGGCTCAGGGTCTCAGGGTCTGCCTGGTCTGCACACTTTCCAGCCTCTGAGACTGATCTGCATTCAGGTGTGGGCTCTCTCACACTGCCTCTCCTCTGTCTTCTCCCTCCATGCCCACCCCAAGGGCCAGCTACGAGGCTCTTTTCTTTTTTGGTGTCTCCTGAGTCCCTGCCCCACCCCTGCCCTCTGCCACACCTGATACTCATGGGGGGTGGGGAGTTCAATAAGAGAAACCCTTCACCGATTCCTCTAAATTCTGAAGGAGTAAGAAGGAAGCAGACTGAAGTCAATCTTTCCCATCCTTCCTCACTCCCTACCAGGTGAGATGCCCTTAGACACTAAAAGGTCATGTGGTTACCACCATCCCAGACCACAAAGGCAGGCTCTTAAATTGTCTTTCTGCCTCCATTTTTTGTAATAATACCAGATAAACATTCTTAAAATGCCAATGGCATGAACTCTGCAGTTTCCAGCCTTTGGGGATGCCCTAGCATGTGCTGAAACACCCTAGCTTAACTGTGAGCCATCCCCATGTGCCCCCCACTCTTCCACACCAGAGGCTGCTTCACCTCTGCCTATTGCCTGGACTTAGGATGCCTTTAAGCCTGACTTCTCCTCACCTATGTGCAGAGATAAGGACAGCACATAGAGATATGCTGGGAAAAGGATGAGTGTGGAAGTGATCAGGAGCCTGTGCAGAGACCACACCTGCCTCAAAGTTTCAAGCTCTGTTTCCTTGGTGCTTTACCTTGTTTTCTGAAGAGTCATTTAGATCTGAGCTCTTTATAAGCTATATACACACACACACACACACACACACACACACACACACACACACACACACCAGAGTACAAAGCCATCCCCTTTTCTCCAATCTCCCTGCCCTGAAATTACCATTGTGTGCACTCCCCTAATGCTCTCTGTAGTCCACTCTGAAAGAGATTAAGATGGCAGAGGAACAGGTCTTATTGGTACCCTACCAGCAGCTGGGTACTTCCCATATAGTATCTTACGTAATTTATTTTGTTTTGTTTATAACAATCTTGTGCATTAGGCATTATCAACCACATTCTTTTTTATTATTGGGAAACTCAGAGGAAGAGACAATTTATGTGGCAGCAGGGTGCGAAGAGCCATACAGGTCTAGTGGCAGAAGCTGGATTTGAACCCAAATCTGGATTTGTGATCATCACGTACACCATCCTAATTAACAAGATGGACTGAATCTCTGTGGTCATTTATGACTTCTGTCATGTCCTCTGTCCAACCAGAGCATGATGCAGAGGACCTGTGCCTGTGTCTTCCTCTGCTTATGTCACATCCCTTGGTAGCACTTACCCAATGGTAATGATCAGGGGATAGGACCACATGTGAATAGAAACAGAAGCCCTCACCCACTGAGTGCTTACTATTCAGGCATAACTGTGCTTGCTTTTAGTGTGTTTGTATAATTGATTTAACTGCCACAGCAAGTTTGAATACACTCTTTTTATCCCAGTTTATAGAAGAGATAACTAGCCTATTTAAACAAAAATTAGTCCAAGATTACCCAACTGTGAGTACTAATTCAGAAAATCAAATCTGAACAGTGAGACTCCATCCAGAGCCAGGGTTCTTAAGGACTTAGAAATGTTCCAGGAGAATTCACTCCTAAGTTGTGGAATGCTAATTACATCAATCAACTCCTGGCTTGCAACTTTAAATTGTACTGAGGTGCAAAAGTGGTACCCATTGAGCAGGAACTCTAAGTACTTTGAATGTTGGTCTTCCTGGGACCAGCCATGGAGCATACAAATGATCCCTAGCTGGAGCTGCCCATTGCAGTACCCAGTCAGTCATGTGATCCCAACAAACATCCCAGATTTCACAGCACAGTGCTACTGAGGAGGCCTCCTAAGAAGAATCATGTCAGTCCAGGAGTTCTGGGCTATAATACAGCATTCCTCCATGATCACAGACCAGCTTCTGCCTCCAGGTCATTGCCTTGAGTTCCTGCCCCAACTCCCTCAGTGGTGGACAAGTTGTAAGACAAATAAACTTTCTTCCCCAAGTTGCTTTTGGTCATGGTGTTTTTTATCACAGCCAGAATTGTCTCAAAAAAAAAAAAAAAAAAAAAAAAACCCACAACAAAAACCCAAAAGTAATGAATACATCAGGCAGAATGCCAGAGAGAAACCAGAAGAAGCAGAGGACAACTATGCTGCTCTGAGAAAAGGTACCGAGCCGCATGGCTGAACAGGGTAAGAGTCAAGGGTTAGTTTAAAGGTAAAGAGTTAGCAAATGATATGCCTGGGCCTTAGGCTGATCAGCCTAAAACTATTGTAAGCATCTGTGTGTCTCTGTGGGTCTGTGGGCCTAAACCTTGAGGCTAGGCCCGAAAGTCCAGGCCAGAAACCTCATACTAGATATGGCTGGCATTCATGGAGCTGAAACTGATATATATAATTTTATTTTCAATTTAAAAAGAATAATTATGATAATAAATAATTGTCTAACCAGTGTAGTACGAGGTTTCTGGCCTGGACTTTCTGGGCCTAGCCTCCAGGTTTAGGACCACCAGACCCACAGACCCGCAGACCCACAGACCCACAGTCCCACAGAGACACACAGAGGCTTACTATAATTTTAGGTTGATCGGCCTCAGGCCCAGGCATATAACTTGCTAACTCTGTACCCTTCATCTAACCCATGATTCTTCCAATTCAGTCATGGGGCTCTGTACCTTTTCTTAGAGCAGCATAGTTGTCCTCTGCTTCCTGTGGCTTCTCTCTGGCGTTCTGCCTGGCATCTGGACTTTCTGTTCTCAGAGTTTTTAGTCTGGTAGCCCCACCCACACTTCCTGCCTGCCTTTGGCCCATCTGCGCTTTTTATTAAACCAGTGGGTGGGACAATTATTTACCATGAAACAACACAATACCCCTACAAACCAGTTTTTAAATTATAAAATGTGTGCTAACTTCGTTAGTGCATGCACTAAAATGATTATATGAATATACACATGCACATATATATATGTATATATATATATATATATATTAATTTGGGAGAGGGAGAAACCTTTCACTCAGTCAGCTCTGTCTGTGCCCTTTGCCTTCAGCAGAAAACTGACCAAGACTAGAACAACCCAGGAACATACAATACTCATTTTAAAAGTGAGCCATATTCATAAACACCTGGGTATGAACACAACCCACACATTGACACAGGGTAGGGGAACGGGAGACTCACCTTTAACAGTGGGTAGTTGATACTCGCCACCCACATGTTAGTAAAGGGAGCCTCTAAGACAATGGCATCAACTGGACATCCTTGAAAACAAAAACAATTAAAAAATAAATGAGTTCTCTCCTCTTCAAATACCAAAATACCACCTTCCCTATATGAGTGGTCCTCGGGGTCTTATACATGAATTGCCTACTTTAAAACCATTTATGAAGTTTTTTAATATGAAAACTTCTGAACCACACAGCATGCCTGGAGGGCAGCCTTTAGGTACTGGCTGAGAATGTGTTGTGTGCACATGTTTATACAAGCATGTATACTCATGTATACATATGAATGTAGAGGCCAGAGGTCATGCTCAGATGTTGATATGAGATGCCTTTCTATATGCTGTGAATATTGTTGCCATTGGTTAATAAAGGAACTGTTTCAGCCTATAGCAAGGCAGCTTAGAGGCAGGCAGGAAATCTAAGCAGAGATAAAGGAGAAGGAGAAACTGCTGGCTCCTGTCCAGAGAGCAAGATGTAATGAACACAGGCGAAGCCACATGGCAATACAATAGATTAATAAAAATGGGTTAAGTTGTAAGAACTAGTTGGTAATGAGCCTGAGCTATAAGACCAAACAGTTTGTAATTAATATAATCCCCCGAGTAATTATTTTATAAGCAGCTGCAGGACCGTGGGTGGGAGAGCTTTGTTCAGACTAAGAGGCCAGACTGGTCAGAAAACTTCTGGCTACAACATATTGTTCCTCAGGAACTTCCCACCTTGTTTGTTGAGATAGGGTCTCTCATTAATCTGGAGATTGTTGGTAAGGCTAAGCTGGCTGACCAGGGAACCCAAGTAACCCTCCTGTCTCTGCTTCCCCAGTGACAGAACGAGAGGTGTGCCACCACAGTGGGTATGGTGGCATACACCTTTCATCCTAGCGTCTAAGAGGCAGAGGCAGGCAATCGCTTTGAGCATGTGGCCAGCTTGCTTTACAGAGTGAGCCTGTCTCAACAAATAAACAAACAAACAAATGTTCCACAGTTGCACCACTATTCCTGACTTTTTCATGTAGGTTCAGGGGACAAAACTCATGTCCAAAGTGAGCGTGCTAAGCACTGTACTGACCGAGGCACTACTCCAGCTCGAGAATTTTAGCAAGCCCTCTCCTGCTTGAGTATGTCTATGCCCGTAATAGCTGAAATTGCCTTCTACTAAGACTTCCAGGCTCATAAAAATATAAGAAAGCACAGTATTATATGGAGAAAGAGGACCTTCAGTCCTTTGTAAAGGACAGTCTAGAGGCTGGCTGACCTGTAGAAAATGTATATGGGAAAGGTGTAAGTTGTGGAATATTTAACTATGTAAAGGTGTGTTGCTGTTCCACCTGCCTGCCTAAGGCACCTGGCTGGTCTAATAAAAAGCTAAGCAGTCGATAGCTAGGCAGTGGAGGGAGAGGCGAGGCTCGGGGCCACAGCGATAGGCTCAAGAGAGAGGAGGGCATGAGGGGGAGGAAAAGATGGAGATGCTCAGGGCCAGAGACAAATAGACAGCTGGACATTAAGTAGGGCATGCAGATGGAAACCAAGGTCAAAATAGAGATGAAGAGAAACAGGTTGAGTTATAAGAGTTAAAAAGAAACAAGCCTAAGTTAAGGATGAGCATTCAGAACTAATAATAAGTCTCGTGTCATGATTTAGCAGCCCAAAGAAAGCCTGATACAGGGTTATGTAGATGTATATATCTGTATGAATATGTATATATGCATATATGTAAGTATATGTGCGTGCATATGTGATACATATATATTTGAAGATACTTTGAGGATAACTGATCTGTGAGAATTTTTAGAGCCAGCACCAAGTAAGAAAAGCCCAAAGAATTTAAGCTGCCTTTACCTTCAAAGCAAATGAAACTAAAAGCTTCAGTTTTAATCAGCAAGATTTAAACTAAAACAGAGGTCGATTGGGACTCTCACAGAACCAGAAGAATAAACTACTGCTCAGGGGCCATGGAGATAGGCTCAGCTGGTACAAACATGAAGATCTGAGTTTGGAGCCACGGCAACCACATAAAAACTCTGCCAGAGCACATACTGTATTCTAGCACTGGAAAGGCTGTGGGAGGAGAACACCTACCCACCTAAGCTCAAGGCTCAGTGAGACCCTGCTCAAAAGATAAGGTGGAGAGCAACCCTGAGGAAGATCGGAAGATTGTGCTAGATATACAATAATAATAATAATAAAATAGCCTGAAATATCAGGGGACCACAGACCTAAATCAGGGAGTGGTGACCATGCCTTTAATCCCTGCACTTGGGAGGCCTGGGTATCTCTGTGAGTTCAAGGCCAAACAGAGCCAGGCAGTAGTGACACACACCTTTAATCCTAACACTAGGAAAGCTGAAGCAGGAAGTGAGAAAGATGGACAGGGAAAAATAAATAAGGCAGGAGAGACAGAAGCCAGCCCTTTTGTCTGTGTGCCCAGTCATTCTTAGGACTTATGGAAACAGGACCTGCCCCTGTTCCACCCGAGGAGTTCACTGGGTGAGAAGTGGCTGTGGTTTGTTCCCTGTGTCTCTGATATTTCATCTTTCCCCCCAATATCTGGCTCCTGGCTTTATTATATACTAATTAGAATTTGTGCAATAAAGAATGACTATCATCTCTGGCCTACACATATGCAGGCACATGTGTGCACAAGCACTCACACACATACACATTACTATTTGGGCTGTGACCAGGAGATAGGACAATTACAGACCATTTCTCTGAGTTTGGCTGTAACCTCAAATGACTTCATTCTAAGAAAAAACATTGCATTCAATATAAAACAAGCCTGATAAGGTCTGAATCCAGACTCAAATAAACTTAATCTCCAATTGGTTCATAGTTACTTTATCCCCACCCAAAATGCCTTGAAGGAGTAGAGAATTCCTTGAAGGCAGCATCACCCAGATTCTTAATCAATCATCTCCCATATGTGATTGATATCCCTTAGTCTAAACTAAGAATCTCTATACAGAGAAAACAAGAGATAGCAGGTTGTAACTCAGTGTATTGTTCTTGCCTATCATGTCTGAGGCCCTAGGTTTGATGCCCGGCACAGCTAAATAAAAAATAAAGAAAAAAAAAGGAAGCTGAAGTCCAAGGACATTTCTACTGGAATTTGAGGGGGAAAAAAACACATTTGGCAATCCACAGCTGCTTGAAGTCAGGGTTAGCTGAGAGAGAGAGAGAGAGAGAGAGAGAGAGAGAGAGAGAGAGAGAGAGAGAGAGAGAGAGGAAAGGAGAGGAGAGGAAGAATGATAAAGATGGGTGGGTAGATAGATAGATAGATGATAGATAGATAGACAGACAGACAGACAGACAGACAGACAGACAGACAGAGAAATAGATGTTTTTCAATGAAAATGGGCAAACTTAGCTATGAGCATCTGTAAGGACCGGCCAAGCAAAATGAAACCACAAGCAATTGCTCTTGAGGTTTTTTGGTTTTTTAATTTCATCATAGTGTTGATTTTTTCATCCAACACTTCCATACTATTTGTTAAAAATCTTTACATAAATGGTCTGGCCCTATTTGCATCTATTTACAGAGATCTTGAATTCATAAAATCAGATAGAAAGCAAGTGAGCTACATTCTCAGAATGTGATCCACACTCCACTGAGGTCTCCTTGACAAACACTGACGTGAATTTTATGGAAAGGGGACTGCAGAGGGCAGTGTGGCTATTGTTATCCACTCAGAATGTAGTGTTTCCTGTACTACGATTTAAATTAGCATCATGTTAGACTAAGACTTGCTAAGTAGCTCAGGCTACCTTCAAACTTCCTACCTCAGCCTCCTGAGCGTTGGGGTTATGGGAATGTGTGCTACCCTGCCCAGCTAAGTACCTTTTCTTGTTTATTCTTGATTTTGCAGCTCAGAAAAGCAGCAGTTACACGGATAAAAACCCTTCAAAACTGGATCCTGGGGTCTGCGGTCAGCATGCACACAGATTTCACAGAGCCTCCTGACTTCATGTTTGTTTATCTCAAGTCCCAAACCTGCCATTTTTAAGAACTTTACGTTACCTTTTGCTTCTAATGCTCTTGCAGCGTTTGTTGCGACTCTGAAAAACAGTGACAGCATGCGTGTGAGACAGGGCAGCTGAGTGGACACTGGGGTCTCAACAACCTAGAGCCTGCAACTCTTGAAAATCTCTGTGCTCCCCGCCTCGAAAATTCAGACAGACACATCACTTTGCACAGAATTTCAGAGTGCCTTAGATTAATTTAAGGCTCTTTTTCTTTAGTGCTGTCATGGATTATTCCAGAATAGGTACCAGTGTCATGATTATTCAGGGAAATTAAGGGACATGCAATCAATCGTCTTGTAAGCAAGCATACTGTCAGGAAGGCGCTCTTGCCGTTTCTGGAGAGATACAAGAAATTGAGGCATCCCAGTTCGGCTTCCCTTTCCGGTTTGCTGTGCCTTGAAGACACAAAACCTGTGCAAAGACACAGGACTCACCAAAGGACACTTCGGCTTCCACTTACCCTGTACCCAAGGAGTGGCCCCACAGACACACAGGGGTCCCACCACTTCTTGCCTTGGCCCACTCATAGACGCAAATAGCATCTGTGGTTAGCCCCTCCTCAGTAGGCGTCCCCGTAGAATCCCCGAACCCTGGCAAGAAGAGACAGACACAGTGTCACACCCTCTTAACCGCCAAGGAGTCATCAAAGGCCTTCTGTCTTTGCACTCGGTTCTCAACACATACCTCTGTAGTCCATGAGCAAGACATGGAAGCCTCCGTCACTCAGCACCTGCATGTCAAATGAGTGGTTATCAATTCAAGCGTTGAGTTGATCGGAACAGAGAAGGCTCCTCTGAGGTACCTCTACCCCCCTCCCCCATGTTGTAACAGGAGGAAAAAAACATTCTCAAGGGCTGGGATATCACTCGTGCCTGGTGTGCTCAAGGGGTTGGGTGTGAGTGCCAGAATTATAAGATTCTGTTTTGTTTTGTTTTAATCTAGAGAGTCTATGGGAAAAATGGAAAGCAGCCTGGGTCATGACCTTAGCTAACATTCAAATATGTAAATATTATTCAGGGTGGCTAAAGGGTTACATGGATATTGTACCAATGAGCCTGATTCCATGTCACAGTCTCAGTTAAGCATTGTCTAGAGCTAGAGGTATGACTCCAAGGTTGAGTACAGGCCTAGCATGCTCAAAGCTCTAGGCTTATCCTAGATCCTGAGACCACACACACACTCTGGAAGAATGAATGAGTTCCTCTGAAAATGAGATGTTACCCAGAGTTGTGGGGAGAGGCACTCTCATAATGGGGAGGTGTTACTCTTGAATAATTTCAACTAAAACATAGATCACCAATTGAATATAGGAAATCACTGCCCAGCCCCAAGTAGGGAAAGAAAGAATGAATATGAAATTTTAATTTTAAATGAGCTGATATACAATAGACAATAAGGAGAAATTCTTAAAGATGCATTTGGCAGATAAAGAAACTGAAGAGTCATAGTAATTAATACATCTTTCTGCGACTTATGGGCGGAGCTAAGATTCTAGCCCAAGCCTGTCAGTGTAAGCAGGAGCCTTGAGAAAGACTCCCTTGCAGGCAGCACTCACATAAAAGCTTTATTGGGGGGAGAGAGGGAGAGGGAAAAAAGCAAGAGAAATCGGGCAGGAACTGGGAGATGGAAGGAAGAAGAAAAAGAAGAAAGAAGAGGAAGACAGGAGAGAGGTGCTACTTCCGGGGGGGGGGGGGCGGCTTTTTCCTCTTAAAGTGGGCTTTACATAGGACAATGTCAGGACATCAGGACACTGTGTCGTGCAGGGTATTATTGAATTTTGGCCAGGATTCCAAGAAGTGTGTCTGAAAGTTGACATTGTTCCATGTGCTTACACACACTCCCATCCCCCAAGGCTGGATGAAGAGAAGGCCTCTTATGAGGGGTCAAATCTCTCAGGAGACCATCACACCGAGGCCCTCAAGGAGAAGTCCAGACTGACCCCTGACAGACGTGGAGGGGACTTAGCGTGCGGTGCTCTGTGGCCTGTCAGACATACCTTGGCCAGTTTAATTCTGTGTGGAGCTGCCCTGTGGAGGAGAGAGGGTGAGAGGAAAAACACAAGAATTAGGAACGACTGTGACAGATTCAATGTGAATCAACTCACAATTCCCCCCTTTTCTTTTTCAGATTTTTGTTTCGTTTTTGTGTATTCTGTTGCTGTGGAGATGCAGTCATACTGTGGAGCCCTGGTGGGCCTCAAGCTCACAAGATCTAACTGTCTGCCTCTGCCCCTCAAGTGCTGGAATTAAAGACAGGCATCACCAAGCCTGACCTGACCAAACGCTGAACTTTTTGATTTGGTTTTGTTTTTTGAGACAGGGTTTCTCTGTGTAGCTTTAGCTGTCCTGGAACTAAACTGGTTCTGTTGACCAGCCTAGCCTTGAACTCACAAAGATTCACCTGCCTCTCAAGTACTGAGATGAAAGGCATTCACTACCACCACCCAAAAGAGATTTCTTAGGGCAAGAAGGCTAGCTTACCTGTGTCAGGGCCCGAAAGCTCCCACCCCCACCTTTCCTTGGATGCTCTGGTCTTCATCATCTTTGGGTTCTGTATAGCAGAACTTACTTCTAGGTGTTCTCTGTAAGCTAAAGTAAAGATTCTAAAGAGCAACTTCAGAACTGGGGAGTAGGGTAAGGGTGGGATTGGATCACCTGCACTCCTTACAGTTTGTCTTGGACCCCCACAAACTCTGCCACAAAGCTCAAGAAATAAAGGAGAAAAATTTCCCTTTGCAAGTACAACCCCCCTCCCCATGACAGCATCCACACTCTCCTCAACAAAAGAAAGCAAAAATCCCTTTAAAAAAAAATTAGCCTTAGAGCCAAAGTTGTTCAACGTTAATAAGCCATGTAACCCCCTTAGCTAGTTAAAGCTAAAAACACATTTCCTAGAAACAAAAACTGGGCCCACACTTCAAATTTTAGATATGACTTTAAGGATGGACTCAAAAGTCCTAAAATCCTCCCATAGATCTGGGGCCTAAGTACACTAATTTTGGTGCGTTGATAAGCTCTCCTGTGGCTTCCTGTCTGAAGAATGGTGGTCGGTATTCAGTACCGTGAGCTCAGTACCTCTGACTGTTAGCTGAAACTTCAGGGTAGAGGCTGAGAAGAGAGTGGCCCAGGCACCTGGATCAATTGAGGACAATTTCAGATTGATACTCAGGCACAGGCAAGGCAGTATGGTGTACTGATCCTTTGAGTAAACCTACTGTAATATTGTCCAATTTCATAAATCAGAACAATGCTAAACAAGGGCCACTGTTCAGTTTCACTGAAGAAAGTCTTAGGGAATGGAATTCTAAAACAGACAGAGCAAAAAAGTTTCTGGAGAGAAGGCAAGGCTGAGAAAGCCATCACCTGACAGACCAAGAGGCACAGGCCAGCTACCCAGAGGGCAGGTTCCTGAGCCTGTCATTTGGTTTGAAGTCTCCATTCCCCATCCCCCAGACTTGAGGGAATAAGGATTGTGACACACTGATCCCCCACTCCCCACCTCCCTACTCCAAACCCCTGTCTCCACCAGCAGAGCAGTCCTGCAGTCCCAGCTGATAATCATGTGGGCCAGCCAGGAAGGCTTTGGACAAGAGGCTTCTGGGAGGCCAGCTTTGTGACAAGGCCAGACAGGAACCACAGAGACTGGGTTGAGGCGTGAATATGTTAGAATGGAATCTATCAGGGTCCTCAATTTCTGTGGTCAGAGTTCCAGGTGACTTCTCTTGGGCATCAGACTTCAGATACAGGGACTTAATGCTAAATTAAAGAAAGACTCTCCACTGCCGTTTTCTAGAAGAGACCACAATGTGGAAATTGGTCTTTGTTTACTCTTTAAAATGCATGCCTGAACCTTTCCCAGTCATTCACTGGTCTGTCAATCCAGAGTTATGTGGAGAGTATTTGGAACTAGCAAGTGTCATACATGTCTTGTAGAAAGCTATGCACATATTCAAAGAAACGTAGGGGGAAGCTTTTACAGGCCAAAGGAAAAGGATTTCATGAAGCTATTTGGAAACAATGATTCCTTAAGATGAGAAGAAAGCAGTCTGAGGCTGAGGAGGGGGTGTGACTGAACAGATATTCCCACACAAGAATCTGAGGTCCCAGGCCTTTGTGCAGGGCTGGCTTCTGTCAAATCTTCAACGGACAGTTCTGTTGGACACACACGTGAGGCTCCTTCCTTCAGGCTGACAACTCTAGTCTTTTCTTGGTTTAAAAACAACTGATTCCATTTGGATTCAATCTATTGGCTTGGATAATATTGAGAATTAAAGAAACAGGTGGCTTAATTGAAATCGATATGAACATTTTGGAATTATTAATCCCTCCCGTTCAGAAACAGACCCACATCATTCTATATGCAGGCTGTTTAAAGAGAAGGCATTTGCCAGAACACCTTTGCATTTCAAAGAATGAACAGAAATAGGTGAAAGCATGTCTGTGGTTGGAAACTGTTTTCAGTCTTCCATGGCTTAGAAATGCACTTAATCTCTCAAATTAGATATAGAGATAGACAGATATATAGATAGATAATGATAGATGATAGAGAGGTGGATGGATGGATGGATGATGGATGGATGGATGATGGATGGATGATGGATGGATGGATGGATGGATGGATGGATGGATGGATGGATGGATGGATGGATGGATGGATAGATGGATGATGGATACTCCAAGCAGAGGTGCTGACCTGTGTTGTGCGCTGCCGTGAAGATAAACAATAATTGGGTTTCCATCATGAAGGGCGGCTTCATACCAGCAGCGACACTTCCCCTTGGCATCTTCTCCCCGGCAGCTGGGGGTTGTGTGCCTGAAGAGCAGAGAGGTTTGACAAAACTGCTGAGACAGAATCTCGCTTCCTTTCCACAGCCTGATGCCAGAGATTATATATCCCAAACAACATCTGTGTGTGTGTGTGTGTAATTTAAAGGGATTTTAGAAAGTCTTCTTTTAATCTGAGTAACACATGCATAAACTCATAATAAAATGTAAGAGCACAAAACATCTGAAGAAAATTGCCATTGCTACCCACTTACTCCACACAGGGTGTGTCCCTGGTTACTGTTAATTCTTGCAACTTTTGTTTCTTTTAAGAAGTTTCTAAGGTTGCAGTTCTTAGGTGCAAGCCATTGAAATAACAACAAGAATAAAAAACCAGGCTGAAACATGTAAAAGATAATAGATATTTACCCAGAATTTGAACATAAACTCCAAAAAAACAAAATCCATAAAAAGTTATTCTTTTTCTCTCTCTCGGTAACCAATGTATTATGAAGACACTCATACATTTCAACAGATGCTCAGATTCCAGCAAGTGAACACACGGGGACTTTTAAAAATTCAAATGTTCAACAACATCATGTGGGTGGAGCTGACAGCTAATCCGTGATTGTTTACTTGACACACCTGGGAAGAATGAACCTCAGTTGAGAAATAGCTTCCATCAGATTAGCTTGTGGACCTGTGTCTGGGATGTTTTCTCAGCTGCAAGTTGATGAATGAAGGAAGGCCCAACAGGAAAAATGGCTGATGATGTGGAAACGTAGAGCAGTGGAATCTATGAGAGTGACCCTAGCAAGGTCTTATACTAATGGGGATATGGAGCCCGAGTTGGCCGTCTATAACCAGGCAAGGCTTCCAGCAGTGAAACTGGGACCCCAACCCAACAACAAAACCTCTGACCCACAGTCTGTCCTGCCTGCAAGATGTGCTGGGGTAAGGGTGGCGCAGAACCTGTGGGAGCCCCTGCTGGACACTGCCTGGGTGGTCAGGAAGCAGAGGCTGGACAGCCCAAGGACCCAGGATAAAACACGAGTGGAAAATGATCGTTAAAATTGGGGCATCATCTAGCAAGTGATGGGAGCAGATGCAGAGACCCACGGTCAAATACTAGGTGAAGTCAGAGAACCCGCAGAAGAGGAGAAGGGAGGATTGTAGGAGCCAGAGGGGTCAAGGACACCAGGATAACACAGCCCACAGAGTCAGCTAAGCAGGGAGCTCACAAAACTGAAGAGATAGTGACAGACCCTGTGCGGGTCTGACCTAGGTCCTCTGTATATATGTTACAGCTGTGCAGCTCCGTCTTCTGTGGGACTCCTGACAGTGAGAGCAGGAGCCATCTCTGACTCTTTGGCCTGCTTTGGGGACCCTTTTCCTCTTGCTGGCTTGCCGCTTTGATATTAGGGTTTGTGCCCAGTCTTATTGTAACGTGCTATGCTATGTTTAGTTGATATCCCTGAGAGGCCTGATCTTTTTTTGAAGGGAAATGGTAGAGAAGTGGACCTGGGGGGAGGGGAGGTGTGGCTGGGAGGAGGGAGGAGAACTGCAGTTGGGATGTAATGTGTGAGGAAAGAAAGATAGGGAGAGAGAGAAAGGAATAGAAAGATAAAAGGGGAGAGAGGGAGAAAGGGAGGAAGAAAGGGAGAAGGGAGGGAAGGAGGAGGGAGGGAGGAAGGAAGGAAAGAAGGAGGAGGGAGGGAGGAAGGAAGGAAGGAAGATAGAAAAGCAGCTTAATGCAAACTCAGGAGCAAGCCAATAAGCGGTCATCCTCCATTGCTTCTGCTTCAGTTCCTGCTTCCAAGTTCCTACCCAGAGTTCCAGCCTTCATCCCTCAACCATGAACTGTACCTTGTAAGATGACATAAACCCTTTCCCCATCAAGTCAGTTTTTATGGTGTTTATTACAACATAAAGCAAACTGGGATAGCACTGTACCCACTACAAAGTAGTGGTTACTTCAGAGCATAAGTTAGGTGGCTTAAGGTAAGTAAACCTTCCTAGGTTATACATACAAATTTCTTCTCCACAGACAGGTCTCTTTGATTTCTAAGCTACCCAATGCTGAAGTTACTACCCAAGGGAAGCCATGCAGTCTAAGTAATGAAACCCAGTGGCCCCAAGATTGTAAACACCTGTCTTGAAGTTCTTCTGTCTTGGTTGGCTAACAAGGGAACCCTTAAAGTGCTACACTGCATCATTTCACAGGAGCATGCAGAACTGGCCAAGAAGCAATCCTGTCAATCACCAAGGAACAGAAAACCTACCATCTGTAGGACCTCTGGAGACACCGGTGCCACTGTCCTCTGGGTAAGCAGCTCCTGAACATAAAGTGCCTCACCAGGCCCATGTGGTCAATCAACTATTGGCTACACTGTCCTTAAGGATAAGGAAAGAGTTATATGCACTGTTCCCAGAACATTCTCTTGTTGGAACTTGAGACTCATGGGGATGAACTATAAAACAGAGCATTAGTAGTAGTGGCCAAGAGCAAGCAATAGACCCAAAGAGAAAAGTCCTAAGATTTTCACAACACAAATAAAATAGAAGGCATATGATCTCCTTTGACCTTGATTGAGTATTTTCTGTGTGCTAGAGTTAGGCTATGGGTGAGCCCACCATTAGAGGCTGTCTACCCCTGGAAGCTATAGTCTCATTAGGAAGGCAAAAGTGAGCAAGTAATCATAATGTTTATTCCATGACAATAGGAAAAACTGCCCTAAACATTGAACACAGATGGCCATACGGGCATTCACCTAAAGAAGATGATATAGAATGGGAAAAACAGAGGTTTTCTGGAAATGATCAAAGTGAGACCCAAAATATGAGCGAGGGTGGGGTGGCATGCAGCACTGGGCGAAAGGAGAAAGCAGAGCAAGTCCTGTTGTGGCGACTGTCAGGCAGCTAGTGTGTTTGCAGCAGAGGGGTGACAGCAAGGTGGATGGAATAAGGCAGAAGTAGGTGGGGCCAGAAGCCAAGAATGCCATTTTGTGAGTCTTTAGACTCTAATGCAAAAAGTAAAGTAAAATGGAGCAGGGCATTTGCTACAATAAAAGGAAAGGTGTATGGAACAGCTTCTAGAAGCTTCCACAGGGGTTCTGCACAGGCAGGCAACATAAGCTCTGTTCCATCATTGCTCTTCTAGCAGAAATTTCTGTTCCATCTCCACCCCACGCCCTGTGTGTGTCTATGTCTCTCTGTTTCCACCTGTCTCTCTTCTCTTCTTTCTACAGTTGACGAAGGTAAGAAGATCAGGACTTCTTAGACTTCTCAGATGGCTCAAAGGCCAAATTAATACTTGCCACTCAAGCACAAGAACCAGCTTTTGTAAGGTGTCATCAGCTCACTCACCATACTCCAAGCAGCACCCTGGGCTCAGGCCTGAGGTAGAAGTTCACGGTGTGAGCGATTGTCGACTCAGGGTTCTTTAAATCCACAAGAAGAGGGGTGTTATCTGCAAAGAAGAAATCATAATCAACCTCAGAATCAGGTTCCACATCTGTTTGTCCATTTTAAAAGAAGCTCCACTTTTGTAAGCAAATCTGTTCTAAGTGGTGAGCTAAGCAAGAAAAAAATGCATGCAATCCTCCCTCCTTTTGGAGCTAAAGGCAAAAGAAATCATGTTTCTGGAAAGGTAAGTAGAATTGGGCAAAAATAAGCCCACGGAGAACATCATTATCTTTAGCCGTAAGGCAAATTATAGCTGGTGCTGACACACAGCAGAGTTTGTGGCTCTGAGAGCTAGGGTTCCAGTATGGGGGGAGGGCAGAAATCAATCTCTCTCTGTCTCTGTATCTCTCTCTTCTTCTATAGTTGATGCAGGCAAGAAGAAGACTTAGAAGGTGAAGTGATGTCAGTGGTGATCTGTTTGCTTGTCACACAAGCATAAGAACAAGAGTCAGGATCCACCACACCCACACAAAAGCCAGGCAGACGTGGTAGCCAGCCTGAAATCTCGGCAAAAGGGAGGAAAACGGGGATTCTGGGTCAGCTGCTAAGACTAGCCAGATCCGGAAACTTCTCTTCAGCAAGAGAAGATGGAGAACACACACATGCTCTCATATGCACAGACATACATACATATGTGCACATACACACATACATATACATACAAACATTGAGGCACACATGTAACTCCACACAAACGTGCACACTGACATATATACACACATGAACATATATACAGACATACACAGAGACACACTTTCTAACAGTTTGGATGAATTTGTGTTGTCAAAATAGCAGGTTTCCAACCACATAAGTCTGGCCAGGGTTTTGTAACAAGTGATTTTTCTTGTGTTATGACCTTAAGAGCAGTGAATTCTTTATTTGGGAGAATTTATATAGGAATATTCATAAGCAGTATAAAATACTTACAAAAATTAAAATAAACCAACATATTCATCAGAGGCGGAAAAATGTGTTCCTTGAGAGATTTACTTGTAAAGCTCCGGTATTCAGCCGCCATTTTTTTCACAAGTGCTGAGCACGCGCATGGGAAATATCTGCAAAATATTGAAAAATAAAGTTTTCAAAAATCAGCTCAAGTTTTGTCTTGGTTTCTCTCTTCTTATTTTTTTGTTAAGAGTCAAATCCAGAGGCTGGAGAGTGACTCAGCAGTTAAGAATACTGGCTGCTCTTTCAGAGGACCCAGGTTCAATTCCTAGCACCCACATGGCAGCAGAGAACCGCCTATAACTCCAAGATCTGACACCCTCACACAGACAAACATGAAGACAAAACACCAATGCACATAAAAATAAATATAATAAAAACAAATAATTTTTTTTAAAAAAAGAAATGCCTTAAAAAATTCAAATCCAATTCTAGATCCTGGCATATAAACTAACTCCTACACACAGCTGCTTGTAACTATGTAAAGGGGCACTATTGGGCAGACAGAGCCCTTCCCAGTCCCTGCAAAAGCTGAGTGAGGCTGGAGCATGAGGAGAAGCTAGTGAGCAGTCCATAGGAGGCCTGGACAGGACTCCAAAGTCTAATATAAACAGCTGCAGAGAGTTTGGCCATGCCCCACATGCAAAGCCCCACTATCTCAGAGGGAGCGACCAATAGAAAAGGGCTCTTCTGGCTGGGTCTCAGAAAGCACCTATAGAAGACCCCACCTCTGAGAGGTAAAGGACCTATGAGGACAGGGACAGGAAGGCTGCTCCAACAGGGCTGAAGCTAGGGCAGGGAGCCATTGGATCACACACATCTTCCTCCCTTTTTGATATTTATTTTTATTTTCTGAGTGTATGTGTGTGTATATGTGCACCATGTATATATGTGCACCATGTGTATGTATGTGCACTGATGTAGGAATGTCTTTCTGTATGCTGTGAGTAACAATCTTTAAATAAAGGAGCTGTTTTGGCCCATGACAGGCACCATAGAAAAAGTAGGAGGGCAAATCGGAGCATAGGTAGGAGAAGGGTAGAGTCAGAGACAGACTGAGCCAGCCACCCAAGAAGAAACATGTAAGGAGCACAGGTGAGCTACAGGCCATGTGGCAGACAGATTAATAGAAATGGGTTGAGTTAAGATGGAGGAGGTAGCTAGCAATGTGCCTAAGCCATAGGCCAAACAGCATGAAATTAATATAGGCATCTGAGTCATTTTGGGGGGCCTAAGCAGCAGCAGGCAGCTAAGTGGTCTGGGACTGCAGGTCTGTGGGTCTGGACTTCTGGTCACCTGGGGCCAAGAAACCATATTGTAACAGTGCACCATGTGTGTATGTGCACCATGTGTATGTGTGCACCATGTGTATGTGTGCACCATGTGTGTGTGTGCACCATGTGTATGTGTGCACCATGTGTATGTGCACCATGTGTATGTGTGCACCATGTGTATGTGTGCACCATGTGTATGTGTGCACCATGTGTATGTGTGCACCATGTGTATATATGCACCATGTGTATGTGTGCACCATGTGTATGTGCACCATGTGTGTATGTGCACCATGTGTATGTGCACCATGTGTATGTGTGCACCATGTGTATGTGTGCACCATGTGTATGTGTGCACCATGAGTGGCTCTCGGGCCCTTACATCTTTCTTCTACTATTCTTTTCAACACAAACACCTGAAGCTAAATGCCACGCAGCCCACTGACGACTTCCCACTAAGACCACCTGTCCTGAGTCACATTTTTCATGAAGTTGAAGATCATGTCCTACTTTTGAGAGGTAAGAGATAAAAATAATCAGCTTCACCTTCTGCTTCCCACTTATGTTCCCATCATCCATTATGCAAATCCTACTCCCTATAGTAATTGGTCAGCACTAATTGCTCAATGTGATGTCCTTAGAAGGTTGTACTGATCCCCTCTGCTAGATCAGAGGGGATTGAGTAGTAACGGCCATCACCTTGCTTTGAAAATGAGGAGGGTCAAATTCTGTCCTTCTTGTTGTCATAAACCAATGAATGAACCACTGTCCCCAAGACTGCCTGACCCCAGAATTTTGTCATGATCTCCAACAAGCTGTCACACAGACCTGCTGAGTCTGCATGCCCTAGGTGCAAGCAAAGAGGCCCCCACAAAGAGGACCCCAGGAATGATGCCAGCCTCCACCAAAATTCTGCTCCAGGGAGATGCTATTTCCTACATCCTTTCCCCTCTGTCTCCTTGTCTTGTCTGAGGGTCCCTTTGTCCTTAACTTCTTTGCCTTTTCTGTCCCTCTATTTACAGGAGCCTCTTATTACAGAAGTAGCCAACCTCTAAACAATTCTTCAAGTGTTAATGACTTAAAAACCAAAACACTTTTCTATATCCAAAAGAAGCCTGAAGAGAGATGATGAATCATGGATTTTGGACAGGTCTTCTGGTAGTGGAAAAGGTATGCAAACTCCAAGCAACGGGTAGCTCTTCAAATATATCACACATGGGCAACTGCCTCACAGAACCAGCAAGGAAGACACAGAGAGGATGGTTTATAACACTCTAAAATAGCCCCACGAAGGCAGGAGGAAGGGCAGGACATTGTTCTGATTTTCAAGATGAAAATCACAACCCAAAGACTGTGCTTTGAGCCTCAGATCAAGGCAACTGAAACAGACAGAGCCGGAATCTGTCAGGTCAGCTTCCTTCCAGTGCGCCACCTCCTGCTGTCTCCACATTCTCTCTCTCTCTCTCTCTCTCTCTCTCTCTCTCTCTCTCTCTCTCTCTCTCTCTCTCTCTCTCTCTCTCTCTCTCTCTCTCTCTCTCTCTCTCTCTCTCTGCCTTCCAGCTCCCTTTAAGTTATCTTTTGAAGGTAGGCAGGGTAGTCTCCCGCTAAGTATCTTTTGAAGATCTGTCTGCTTGGGGAACAGAGGCATTGAAAGAAAATGTTTCTTTCTTCCCTTTTTTTAAAAGAAATAATTTATACAGGACCTTTTTCTAAAATAGCTCAAGGGACTTCAGTGAGAGCTGCTTTGGAAAAGATACTGACCTGATCCTCCATCATCAATAATGCAAAGGTGCTTCTTTTAATGAAGGGGTTGTCAATTTGACTTCCCCTAGATCAGCAGAGGATCAAAAGTCACCAGTGGCTAACAGACCTGATTTGAGCAGGGGAAGCTCAAATTCTGGCCAGGCCAGGCTATAGACTGCCTACATCAAACAGTCAGTCTTTCACCCGCCTCTTGATCAGCTTCAACCACAGGGTGCCTCATGGGGACCAGTGGACCTTCCTGAACCTTTCTTCCAGTGAAAACCTGCTGGAGCTGGAGCTAATGTAGAGTGAGTCATTCCTGCCTAGAGGTGTCCCACAGATCAGCTTTGGGGCCCCAAATCAGACAATATTCAGCCAGAAAACTATCCCAAATATTAAGATATGCTGACTTCCGTTCCAGTGCTAACTGACAGTCAACATGCACCGATGAAGGAGTACCAAGTCATGCCCTCTCCACCAGATTCCACCCCTCTCTGAGGCACCCTGCAAGCACTCAGGTGCCTGAGAGAGGGTGGCAAAGCCTGGATACACAGACCTTCCCTCTGTGGGTTTTCCTTTCTGCTCTTCTCACCCATAAGCAGAACCTCAGACTGACTCTTAGTTGCTTCTCTATGATTAGTCTGTTTTCTCCACTACATGCTGGGTCCTGAGAACCACACAGCATAACACAGCTTCCTTGACACCCCTCTCAAAGCTCAGGCAGCATCTGCTGACCCATACAGTGAAGACTTACAGAAGGGGGAAAGCAGTGATGAAGAGGCAGTGGGGACATGGGGGCCTGTGAGAAGAATTAGTAAGATCTTCAGCCCCTCTCCCCCAGGAGTTCTCTGAGAATCATCTAGATCAAAAAGGGGATGACGTCTTAGTGTAGTAGTGGGGTTTCTTGATCTCGGGCAGCCAGGGACCTGGACCCACAGACCTGCCGCACCAGACCCCTTAGCGGCCCAGCCGCCCGCCGCTCAGACCCCCAGAAATGACTCAGTCACTTATATTAACTTCATGCTGTTTGGCTTATGGCTCAGGCACATTGCTGGCTAGCTCTTACATCTTAAATCAACCCATTTCTATTAATCTGTCTGCCACGTGGCCTGTGGCTCACCTGGGCTCCTTACATGTTGCTCCTTTGGGCTTCAGGCTTGGTCTGCCTCTGACTCCGCCCTTCCTTTCCTACCTATTCTGATTCCTCCTCCTACTTCTTCTATGGTGCCTGTCATGGCCCAAAACAGCTCCTTTATTTAAAGATTGAGATTCACAGCATACAGAAAGGCATTCCCACATCACTTCCCCCTTTCTGTCTAATCAAAAAGGAAGGTTTCAATTTTAACATAGCAAAATTACATATAACAAAATAGCTATCAAGCAAGAATTATAGTTATAATATCTAGTCTATTTGTATTTAGCAAAATTAAAGAAAATACTCTTATCATCTACCTTATCTTTATGAATCTAAAGTTTCATATCCAATAAACCTTTCAAATGACTAAGAAAAACTGTACCTATAACTATCTAATCTTCAACTACATCAAAGACCACAGAAGGTTATATTTACCCAAGTAAACCAGAAGTGCAAGCAACTTCTAAAATCTAGAAAGGACAGAGATGACACCTATCTGCCTGGACAGTCACCCAAAGTTCCTTTATAAAGTTGGGGCATCCATCTTCAGCCTACAGGCCCAGAGTCTCTTTTCATTTTAGTGAAACAGGAAATCTGGGGAGTCATTTCTGGGGACCTGAGCGGCGGGTTCCTAAGCGGTCTCGGGCAGCAGGTCTGTGGGTCTCAGACCTGTGGCTGTCCAGGACCTAGAAACCCCCACTACTACAGGTGGCGTCCAACGTGGATCGAATATCCACTTAATGTCTGAGAAAGTTTAAAAAGGGTTTTAGCAGAAACTGAGCCAAGGCAGCTTCCAAATTGTGTATATGAAACGGGTCATTGTACAAAGAAAGCGTGGCATCCGGGTCACATTCAAAATGGCACCAGCAGACTGGCGGCAGGCAGTATAAGCTGCAATCAGGCTGGTTCCTGAAATCTTACAGAAGACTCGGTAGCATGTGATTGATTTTAGATTTCTGTTTATTATGAACAAAAAGGAAACAAAGACGGTTTCTTAGTAGCAGCATTTTCTTGGGTCTGCTCTGTTTGCTGGCCACGAACAGAGACACAGTCCCTTTAAGAGAACTTACTGATTCAGGTTCCTCGGCAAAAACTATGCAGCTCTTTAAGAGAGTGTATTTTAAAAGCTCTTATGGTTAGATAATTAAGATTCACAATAAAACAGATTCAGATGAAAAGAAAAACCTGTAAATGGGTTACAATGTGTGTAAAAGGTACATAGGCTTCAGAGAGAAAAGAAAGAGGATAGAAAAAGTCTTTAAAAAGAGAAATAGAGTAATAAAAATATAATAAGCCACGTAAAGATGGAAAAATAGACACAAAATCTGGATTTTGGTTGTTATTGTGTTTTCTTTTAATTTTTTAACTGTTAATGAGCTAACTGTAGAAAGACAATGGATTGCAAATGCAAAGGCTACTAAGTTAAACAAGAATATATATTTTAAAGGTATTTTGATTTTGAAATTTGTGTCTAAGGATTTATTGCTTTGAAAGAGTTCTGCTTTTGTTTCCACAGAAGATGAGAACCTGTGGATTGCTTCCAGGCAAATGTGGTTTCATCAACAAAGACCCCCTGAAAAAATCTCTGATGGGAAGAGATGGCCGTATCAGCTTCAAGACTGCAGATTATGATCCAGTCTCAACAATCCGTGAGATTTTCAATGCCTCTTAATCAGCAGGAAGTAGTAATAGAAAACTACACCTAAATTCCCCAAATATTGTTTCTAGATGTTTGTTTTCATTATAAATGGTTAATGTCATAGTTAACCTCTTTCTAAGAAGAAAAAGGAGATATGGTATGTAAATGATTTTTTAAAAAATAGATTATTGAATTTACTTAGATCAGGAAATCAGCTGTTCATCTCAAACTGCTTTACATTGGTATAGATTTTGGTTTATTGATACAAATTTAAGGTCAATTTTGTTATGCTGTATGTGTTTTTCTTGTTTAAGGTATGACGTTCATGTAACTGATTTAAAATTGTAATGTATAATTAAGAAATGAAGTTTAATAGTCACCTTTGATAATCAAACTTATAGTTAGGTTAGTTAGGAATTTTAGGTATACAAAGATATAATTCAATTAGATAGCTAATCTTCAAACATTTCTAAGACCTACAGAATATGACATTTAAAATATTTTAAGAACTTAGACTTTTCTGGACAGTGAGACAGATCTGCTCCTGGAAGCACCAATTTACTTCAAGAGAAAAATGGACATTGAAGAAACTCCATATGGAGTCTATTTATGGCATCGGTTAGCCAATGGACATAAACCTGTTCTTTTATTAACTGCTTGACAGTATGCTGTTAGAAGTGGACATGCAGGTTCCATAGGAAGGTGACCTCTGAACTTTGGCAGAACAAGCCGAGATGGTCCTTCAGTTTCCTGCTTTGCAGAGAAAACTGTCAGACATTCTTCAGGACTCGAGGAGAAGCTACTGATGAACTGTGCCAGAATGGGCAGAGCAGATTTACTGCTTCACTGAAATAAAAAGAGACTCTGGGCCTGTAGGCTGAAGATGGATGCCCCAACTTTATAAAGGAACTTTGGGTGACTGTCCAGGCAGATAGGTGTCATCTCTGTCCTTTCTAGATTTTAGAAGTTGCTTGCACTTCTGGTTTACTTGGGTAAATATAACCTTCTGTGGTCTTTGATGTAGTTGAAGATTAGATAGTTATAGGTACAGTTTTTCTTAGTCATTTGAAAGGTTTATTGGATATGAAACTTTAGATTCATAAAGATAAGGTAGATGATAAGAGTATTTTCTTTAATTTTGCTAAATACAAATAGACTAGATATTATAACTATAATTCTTGCTTGATAGCTATTTTGTTATATGTAATTTTGCTATGTTAAAATTGAAACCTTCCTTTTTGATTAGACAGAAAGGGGGAAGTGATGTGGGAATGCCTTTCTGTATGCTGTGAATCTCAATCTTTAAATAAAGGAGCTGTTTTGGGCCATGACAGGCACCATAGAAGAAGTAGGAGGAGGAATCAGAATAGGTAGGAAAGGAAGGGCGGAGTCAGAGGCAGACCAAGCCTGAAGCCCAAAGGAGCAACATGTAAGGAGCCCAGGTGAGCCACAGGCCACGTGGCAGACAGATTAATAGAAATGGGTTGATTTAAGATGTAAGAGCTAGCCAGCAATGTGCCTGAGCCATAAGCCAAACAGCATGAAGTTAATATAAGTGACTGAGTCATTTCTGGGGGTCTGAGCGGCGGGCGGCTGGGCCGCTAAGGGGTCTGGTGCGGCAGGTCTGTGGGTCCAGGTCCCTGGCCGCCCAAGATCAAGAAACCCCACTACTACATCTTAGGGCAGTGGCGTAGAGGAAAACAGCCTTTAGGCTTCCTCCTGGCTTCCTCCTGGCTTCCTTCCTGAGAATATTTCCCATTTTCTCATTTTAAAGTACTTGCAAGTAAAGATTTATTCTCATGGTCCCATCCACCTTAGTTTGTAACTGTGTCAGATGAACTTTTCAAATAAATGTACTAGCAGGGAACATGCCTGGCTTAGGTTTTTGTCAACTTGGCATTAGAGTTATCTAGATAAAGGAATCTAAGTACCTCCATTAGATTGCCCATAAACAAGTATGTGGAACATTTTCTTGATTAATGATTGATGTGGCAAGGTTCAGATGGCTGGGAGCACACTGTCCTTGGGCAGGTGGGTCTGAGAGATTTGATAAAGCAGGACCAACAAGTCAGGAAGCAGCATTCCACAGTGGTCTCTGTTTCAGTTCCTGCCTCCATGTTCCTGCCCTGACTTCTCTGTGTGGTGGACTGTAAGCTGTAAAACAAAATAAGCCCTCACCTCCCAACTTGCTTTTTGGTTATAGTGTTTTATCACAGCAATAGAAAGCAAACAAGGGATAGTACTAAAACTCAGCCACTGAAGATTGTGGCTAATTCAGTGGCCTCCTCTGCCTCACACACTAAATTAGGCACAATGCTATACAGGGCTAGATATGCACCGCCTCAGCATTAGCACATCCTTAGATCAACCAGCCTCCATTCAGATGGAGAACTGCACTAGGGTTTCATTCCTTTGGGAAGCACTTCTGGAGTCTCAAAAGACTTGCTTTTTACTAATTAGTGAGGCAAGCCACAGAGGATCTTCTCAACGTTGATATTAGCAGAATAGTGGGCTCTCTAGAACTGTGAACTAGGTTTTGATTGTCTACCTAAGAAATGTTCTTTCTTGCCTACTGAGGGCTGAACAATTATCCACTAGCTTTATGGAGAACAATCGAGGTGGGGGGATGTGGGGGGGACAGCAGACAGCTTTCCCAGAGCAGCCATGTCAAGGGGGAAACAGTGGATGTAACTGGAGCAATGTAATGCTGCTCACTCTCCAACCTCTGTAATTGGGATACAAGACAAATGATCCCTGTTGGTCATCATCCCTAGGGTATTCCAAAGTGAGGTCTCCTGTGCGTGGCTGTGATCCTAGAGTACTTTGTAACTCCAGCACAAATTAAAACCAAACAGAAAGAAGAAATGTAACAAAACTGCCCAAAACAAAAGAGATATATACACACAGCTCCTGGGGCCACTGTCTCAAACCCAAAGCTTGGCTCCCACGCTCAAACAAGACTAGTGATGAGATATCCATCAAAACAAGGAAAGCAAACAAACAAAACACCATAATCAACAGACATTTTTCAGACATAAAGAATGTCAAGAATTTACACAGGCAACCCCATAGTGATTTCAATACAGCCGGAAGTTCAGTCAGTCCTTTAAATACACACCTGCTACTCACATCTAAGGAGTCAGGTATTTATCATGATCTAATCTTTCTCCACCTACTTGGGACCTTTGACCCCAGATTGCAGCACATGGGATAGCTGCCTCTATTATTAGTAATATTTAGAGCTACTCTGTAGAGTTGCAAGTTGAGCACATAAGAGAAACCATTTTTTGGAGTCTCATTTCCAATCTCTGGCCTGCATAGGATTTGAAGGCTGGGGTAAAGCTACCTCCAGGGTAAGCAGGGATGTGAAAGCCAGAAAGCCCTACACCGGCTCCAGATCCCAGCCCTAAAAGCTTCAGTGCTCTCTAGACCTCAGAGAACATGGAGCGGTTCTGCCCTATAGCCCTAGCAACTGCCTTACCGTGCCTGGAACAGCGGGGCTGTGGAGATGACCAACCCACCAAACACACTCACCTCAGGTTCCTCAGGACTATATCCCACCAGGAGGCCATGCAGGCACAGGCAGGGGGCCCAAGCTCTGAGGCTGCTTCACAGTCCCTAGCATTCATCCTCAGGTGCCACCACCTCTGAGGGAGCTGTGGTCCAAGTTCACCCTCTCCACCCCTGCTGCCCTGGTTCCCGCCCTCTTCCAACGCCCAGAGGGAAGCTTGGCCACCAGCCTGATCTCATCTCAGTGGCTAGGGCTTCCTTACTGGTTGATTTCAAGCCCAGGCACACAGCTGAAGAACAGAAACAAAACATAAAACACGTAGATGCATAAATAACTATGTAAAACTGTTTTTGAAATCCTGACTGCCAGTTTGTTAGGCACAACACTATAAGATCTGCCTGTCATTACTGTCACAAGAACCCCTTTGGTTAATAGACCATTGATTGACTAAAGAGACAGCTTGGTGATTAAGAGCACTGGCTGTTTTTCCAGCCAACAGTACAGACACTAAAGCTCTCAAGAGTCTGTAACTCCAGTTCCAGAGGATCTCACCGCCTCTGTGAGCACCAGGTACAAAAGTGGTGCTTAGGTGTACCCTACCCAAACGCAGGCAAAACACCCATCCACACATTGAGACGGCTGGCACCAGGTACAGATTACACTCAGTAGTTTTTCTCTTCAGGCCAGGGCCACAGGCCAGCTAGAGCTGCTCCACAGAAGCCACAGAGCCTGAGAGTGGGCATGAGGAGGGAAATGATGCAATGTGATGCCAGCATCCAGGCTTCATCCTGAGCAAGAACATCATCCCCAAAAGCCAAATGTGATTTTCTATGGCGTGGGTTCTGAAAGGATCTGTATTGACTCAGGACCCCCAAGACCAAGTTCTCAACACCAAGATATATTTGCCCAGAGGGACAGAGCACAGCAATAGGAAACAAAGACAGGAGAGAATGAGGGAGAAGGGGAAGGGACACAGGGAGAACAGGCAGGGATATTTGTCCCAGAAGGGATCAAAGGACTGCCTGCCTCTGAATAGAGAGGAAACAGACATTGGCAAATGGTGGTTTACAAAGGTGAAATAGGAAACCCTGTGTTAGGATGAAGTATTTCATTTTAATTGGGCATGTTAATTAGGTGAACCAAAGGGGGCTTCTGATGACTGGACTTCAATACTTCCATAGCTAGACCTTGGTAATCAGCCTCGGGAGGAGGAAGTGGCCAAATAAGGGACTGGACCTTGGGGGCTAGCTTTGGGAATGTTTCCTAGTAAGAAGTCTCTGTGTCATTATTTGGGGGCAGAGGGAAGGAAGAAGGGCCTGCCGGCACCACATGTTCCTGGGGAACATTCTCTGTGGGCCCCTAAAAGCATGAGGGGGAAAAAAACAAAAACAAACAAACAACCCCCCAAAAACACCTGCTATCAAGAAAGGGGTGATCTCATGAGGACTAAGCCATATCATAGAATTGGCAAAGGCAGACTGTCTATTTCCTATTTGGTTATTCTTAGAATGTTTGTTTCGGGGCAATACTGGGCTTGAACCCCTGCCTTCCATGTTCTCCCACTGAGACATATCCCTGGTACCCTTTATGTCTAAATCTTGAGATAAGTGCTCACTAAATAGACTCACTCTTGCAGAACTTCAGCCTGTGGTTTCTCTAGAGTAGGTAAGATTGCAGGCCTACACACCAGGGCCAACTTCAGGGTGTCCACCTTCTGATTCACAGAAGATCAAAGAGGGAACGGGCTAGGCTGAGTCTGAGTCAGCTGGTCTGCACCTGCTTCATTAGCTGAAGGAGATCCGGGACCCTGGATAAGCTTCCTTGGACCCCATCAGCTGACACCTGAATCCCACAACATCTCCCCCCTTTTTCTAACTAAGAAGGTTCTAAACTAAGACTATGTACAGTAGGAATTATTATGAGGTAGTATCTAGGAGAGGTTAAAGTACAATTGCTAATCAAAGCCTAACTTATATAAGGTACATCTAATAGTTCTAGAATATTGGTAGATAGTAGGGTGTATAGATTATTTTAAAGGGTTAATCTGGGAAAGTGAGAATCTAACACCCGAGTGTTCTTATCTAAGGGATACTAGGGTGAAAACCTTAAACATCTATTCTTCAACCTCTTCAAGACCTGAGAAGGAAGGTGAATTTGTCTGAAAGACAGAAGTACATGGAAGCAGCTACTTCCAAAATTTGGGAGAGGACAGCAACACAGCTACCTGGACAATCACCTCTGGATTTGTGTACCGTTAGAGCATCTATCGGATTGGCTATAGGCCTATGGCATCTGACAGATCTTTTCACAAGCAGAACAATTTTGAAGGGACTGTCTTATCCTGTCTAGGCAGGTTTCGTCAGTCTCCATCTATCAACTTGTTCATCCACCTTGACATCATGTGTGTACTGTCAGCAATCAAGGTAAGGACAGTTCCTTACTCAGCTGGCCATTTTTTGCCAAAAGGACCAACTCCAAAGGAGTATCTTCGATGCTCAACACCATCTCGAGAAGGGAGTAGTGACACCAGGAGTCATCGTGTCTCTCGTGGCCGAATTTTAAATGTTAAATGCCATATTCTCTGCAGGTCAGAGTTCACAGGGTCACACATGCTTACAAAAATATTCCTGGGATCCCACCCTCGAAACCTGCCATGAAGATGGCCTGGAACTTCAGAGCACTTGTTCAAGGCATCTCTGGATGAGCCTCTGGGTCATGCCCTGTGGCAATGGAGACATCAGAGAGACCCAGCAGAGGAAGGAGCTAAGATCAGCTGTAGTCCCACCTTTTCATCAGGGCTGCCAGCCCACAAATAATGACATGAAGACTTCTTATTAATTATGATAGCTTGGCCTATAGCTTAGGCTTGTTCCTAATTAATTCTTATGACTTAAATTCACCCATAGTTTTAAAATCAAAGCTCTGGCATGTGGCTCCTTACCTCTTCTCCATACTGCCAATTCCTACTTGCTCTACATGCTGATGACAATGCCTTTCTTCCTCCCAGAGTTCCCCCCACACCCAGAAGTCCCACCTGTGTTACAGAATGTTACTTTAACTACTTAATGTGCGATACATTTGCTTATGCTTTATTTGTTTAATTATGTAAAAGTGTGTTACATTTGTTTATGCTGCATTTGTTTAACTATGTAAAGATGTGTTGCTGTTACCCCTTGCCTGCCTAAGGCACCGATTGGTCTCATAAAAAGCTGAACAGCCAATAGCTAGCTAAGAAGGAGTGCCATAGGCGGGGCTGTCAGGCAGAGAGAATAAGTCGGAGAAGAAAATGAGAGACGGGAGATGGGAGAAAGGAATAAGGGAGAAGAGAGAGAGATGCCCAGGACCGGAAACCAGGCAGCTGCCGGCCATCCAGATGTGGAGGAACTAGGGAAGGAGGCTATATAAAATGAGAGCAAGGTAAAAAGCCTCGAGGCAAAAAAAGTAGATGAAGAGAAACTGGTGGAGTTATAAGAACTAGCAAGAAACAAACAAAAGATAAGGCAAAGAATTCATAAATAGTAAATTTCCTTGTGATTTGGGAGCTGTCTAGTGGCCCAAAATAAAGCCTACATATCTATACTCTCCTGCCTAGCTATTGACCATTCAGCTTTATTTTTTTACATCAATCATAGCAACACATCTTCATACAGTGTACACATAACCCATAACAACCAGTTAGCCATGGAGGACCCCCAGATTTTATTTCCAGGTTGAGAGGACAGAGGACTGGCCTCAGTTGAGCAAGACTAGGCCCAGCTTGTGGAGAAATGTTTGAAATGACCCAACAAAGTTTCTGTAGCTGGAAATCATGATATTCTCTTCTTGGTAAGATTTATAGATCAGTGCCCTGGGAGATACATTCTCGACCCTAGACAGACAGACAGACAGACAGACAGACAGACAGACAGACAGACCACACACACACACACACACACACACACACACACACACACACACACACACACACACAATTTCCTTTTCTCCAGGCTAGTCTAGTCTTGAACTCCTGATCCCCCTGCCACCTCTCCTCCAAGTACTGAAATGAGAGGCATGCCCTACCATGCCTACCCCTTTTCAAATGATACATTTTAGAAGTCAAAGCAGGATCTCCAATCTGATTTGGCACAATTTTTTAAAAAAACTTTTTTTTTCATTTACTTGTAGGTATTAAACACAACACTGGGATTGGATAAATAGAAAGCAGGATTCTCTGGTAGAGAGATCTATCTTAGAGGGAGCCATAATAATATAAAAAAGGAATTTAAAAGTGCTTGGGACAAAGAAATTAGAGAATAAAATGTCTAGGGGTGGAGATAGGGGGTGGAGGAAGAAAGTGGAAAGAGAGATGGTTGTGGCCCTACTAGATGCTTCCAAACCTGAACATCTGTCAAGAGTACATTTGGCTGCATGTGTATTACACCTCAATAAACCCAATCCCTACCCTGGGCTGGGGGGAATTTAGCCAGACTCTTGGTTCAGGCTAGATAAGCACTCTATCATGGAGCTGCACCCAGCCCCAAACTGACTTTTAGAGTCATTAGCAATGTACATATAAATGTCACAAATGACATGGTCATGTGAGGTTAGGACAATGTCACTGATTCAGACATAGCAGAGACCAAGATGTTCATTCCGTCAGGAAAGAAAATATCAGCTAGAAACAGGATAATTTTGCCACCTAAAATTACTCTGGACAAAGGAAATGGGGAATGCTACTGTCTTCTGGTTGCCTGCCAGCTGTGGAGGTAAACATCTGTAGAACCAGCAAATGACAATTGCTGGCTTTCTGTCACCCCAAGAACATGTTACCTTGAAAAGGCAGCATCTAGTATCGTCACATTTTCTTCTCTAAATATGACTTATACACTTGCAATTTCTAAACCACAACACCCACCATTTTAAATGATACAGCTCAGTCATCCTACCCTCACAATTGAACAGTTATCACCATTATTTTAAACTTAGAACATTTTAGACACCCCAAAGGAACCCTATGCCATTACCACTCACTGTGATGGCTATTCTTGGTTGTCAACTTGATTACATCTGGAATTACCTAAAAATCCAAGCACCAGTGAGGGATTTGTAGTTCACTGGATTATTTGATGAATAAAGACCCACCTGTAATCTGGACCCTTTCATAGCAGCCTATGTAAGGGACATGAAAGAAAGAGGCTTTTGCACTTTGCCTGCCTGCCTGCCCTCACTCTCACTTCCCTGATATTAGAGCATACTTCTTTGGGATTTGTGTGTATGGTGAAGACCAGCTGACTGGGCCACAGCCTGTGAATGTGTGTGTGTGTGTGTGTGTGTGTGTGTGTGTGCGCGCGCGCGCGCTCTATCAGTTCTGTTCCTCTACAGAGCCCTGACTAATACAAATATATTAAAACCAGAAGTGGTTCTAGAGCAACAAAAGTTTAAGGATGAATTTTTAAGGAATCTGAAATGGACTTTCCAACTTACTGGTACCTACAGTTACTGAAGACTCGCCTGTGTATGAAGACCACTGAGAGCCCATGTTTAGAAATAGTTGAAAGGCTTTTTGCACAGAATAAGGGAATTTAGTGACTCTGTATATAAAACTTTGACAATGTGCAAAAATAAGGAAAATAATGACAGTGACACTGACTTGTTTGGGGCATTTCTGAATTAACTGATCACAGGAAAATTAGTTCAGCAATAAAATTAAGCACCCTCTAGTATTTCAGGTCACAGTGGCAGAGGAAAATATCTCTGGCTGCATGTTAACAGAATCACACACTGTATGGACTTTTGAGCCTGGCTTTTTCCCCTTAGCATAATAATTTCAATTCTTTTCATGACTGAATAATGTCCCACTGTATACGGCACTGTACATACCAGTACCTCAGCTGGTGGAAATCTGAGTTGATTCCATATTTTGGTTATTCTAAATAATGCAGCTACAATCACTCAGGTACATGGATTTATATACTCATATATTTTCATTTCTCTTGAACATAAGGCAAGTAACAGAGTCCACAGCCCAGGGGCTAAGATAGCTGCCACTCTGACAGGGTTTAGAATCGCCTGAAAGATACACCTCAGGGCATTTCTCTGTAGGCATTTTTCAAAGGAGGGAAGACCCACTCTGTACATGGGAGTCACCATTCATGGACTGGGGGTGGGGAAGGGGATCTCAGACCAAATAAAAAGGAGAAAGCAGACAGAAGAACCTGAGAATTCATCTCTCTCTGGTTCCTGACTGCAGATGTGGTATATGGCTGCCTCCAGTCTGGCTGTCCAGAGCTGCTCTTGCTCCCCAACCATGAGAGACCGCATCCTCAAAACTGTGAGCTGAAATGAATCCTCCTGGGTTTAGGGCGACCCAGCAGTGAGCTGGTCATGAGTACATTTGGATAAAGGTATTGAAATTTTAGAGATTGCAGCCTATTCTTCAAAGAGACCTCACCAGTATACAACCCCACCAGCACAGCACTGAAGTAACAGCTCTCTTGCATTGTACATTGCTCCCCTTTTCACACTATCTGAGATTCCCATGCACAGAGAAATTTAAGAATGTGATGCTGGTGAAATATTAAGGGGGTGTTAAAGACGAGCCATGGAAATAGGAAACAAGTGAAGGAACTCACAACATTTAGAGTTTCTGTTTATTTTGCTTTTAACTTATTTAATTTTTATGTGTATTGGTGTGAGGGTGTCAGATCCCCTGGAACTGGAATTACAGACAATTGTGAGCTGCCTTGTGGGTGCTGGGAACAGAACCCAGGACTCTAAAAGAGCAGCCAGTGCTCTTAACCACTGAGCCATCTCTCCAACCCAACATTTACTTTTTCGTAATAATGTTTCACATCATTTTTCATGCACTGAAGACAATGTACCTTATAAGTTCAAGGGTGAAAGCTGGGTCAGTCTTGCATACTTAGTGTTGAGAGCTTGTATGAGCTTCCTGTTAGCTAGAGATGCAGTTTCTTTGAGAATCATGGGTCCCTGTGAGCTAAAACAGAAGTGTTCAAATGAGCTATTCACATTCCATTTTGTGTCCCACACACCAGTCTCTCTTGTTATTACACGATGAGAGACGGCAGGGTGCTGTCTATAGAAGGGCTACTCCATGAAAGCCCAGAGCTACTCCCCACCCCCAGCCCTATCTCTCTGGTTTCCTTCTTTGAGGTTCTCCAGCTACACTTTATGTTAATTATTCTGGAGCCAGTGGCATAGTACAGATAGGTTCAACATCTCATTCCCAGCCCCTCCCAAAAGACAAGCTAGTTATTTTCCACTGTCTCTTCCCAGTACAACTTCTTTTTGTTGTCTCTACAAAGATTTCAACAGCTATCTTCAGTCACGTGGGAAACTGTGAGCTTAAGCACAATAAAACATTCTACTTTGGCCAGTTATTTCATATCTTAAAATCTTTCTGAGAAGAATCAAATTCTCTCATGTGAAGCAGTTACTCCTTGTTTCTGGGTCATGAGTAATCAGGGTGGAAGTTCTTCAATAGCCACCCAGAGGGAACTGTAGAGAGACACAATGCCTCCATATGCCTCCAAACCTGATCTGCTTGTAAGATCTTGTCTCTTATCTCAAAGAACAGCATCACTAATTTCACAGAGCTCAATAAAGAGTGTTCGTCTCTATTCTGTTTCCCTCGGCCCAGCATCCCACTAGATAATATAAGGTCATGTTCTTATGTGATATTTATTTATTTGACAGATTTTTTAGCATAATCTATATATAGTATCTGGCTTTATGAGCTCTAATTTTATGCAGAGGACTAACACATATGAGAAGCTGAACAATAACTCAGGAGTCACCACCAAGTCATACATAAATGTAACAGATAATACACATTCCCACAGGCTCAATAAGAAACATCTTTGTAGGTGGAAGAGGTCAAGAAAGGATTAAAGGGAGGTACCATTCTGTTGCTTAGGAACAGCCTCTGAGCTGGGAGATAATTAAAATGGCTTTCCAAAGAATCCCATAGAATGCCAAAGCTGGGCGATATACATAAGCAATCATTTAATTTGCTCCGCTTTTACATAAAGAAAACTGAGAGCCAAGCAAGACCAAATGAAAGATACGCTGCATTCCTTCAGCCCACTGCATACAAGACACAGAAATACTGATTCATCACAGAAGCCAGAAGCCTTCAGAACCTTGAAAGAAAGCAACCTGCATCATGGCCACTGGGCAGGGCTACCATGGGAAGGTGGGAGGACCCGGTAATGGGATGTAAGCTTGATGCTGCTTCTTCCACTTGCCTTGAGAATTCTGAGCAGAATCCAATGGTTTCTCTTGTGTGAGGCAGGCACTCCTTGTTTCTGGATCATGAGTAGTCAGAGAGGAAGGCCTTGCAGCTCCTTGTCTATCCTATCTGCATACACAGATGTCCAGATAAGAGGTGCTGTAGGGGAAGGTGGAACACACCTGGATTCCTATTCTGGGAAAACCCCATAGTTGGTGTTAGCACAGGACAGGGAAATAGGAAGTCACCCACAGAGGAGAATTTCTTTTTCCCCCTTGGCTGCTACCTCATTTTGCTTTAGGTTTTGTTGGGGTTTGTTTTATTTTGCTTTGATTTAAAAAAAAAAAAATCTAGTAAGTCCAGAGTTAACTTACAGCAGCCTTAGAGTTATTACTCTAGAAAAAAGTGAGCTGAATTAGGTAAGACTCTGGGGAAAAAATGGGTTCCTGAAAATGAAACGGCACATATGAAACATGAAGAAGACAAAAAATAGAGGCTTTAGAGAAAGCAAGCAGAATTGGCCACACTGACCCAAAACCCAGAGTTTGCAACCAGGAGCCTTCTGGCTATCTGACATCGGGGCAAATAAATCTATTCCCCTTCCTAGATCATCAGCCTTGAAAGGAAGGGAGCTGTACACTCCCCACCCACCCCATTCTCTCCCACCTACCCTCCTCCCCCTCCCCCACTCGGCACAGCTGGAGTGTGAGCTCTGGCACAGCTGGACATTAGTACGGTTTCTCATCTTTGCCCTCAGTTTTTAAACAAGCAGGAAGAGAGCCCAGGGGACATCCCCTCTGGTGGACTACCTAGACTATGAAGTCAGTTAACCTAAGGCTTTTCCCTATCCTCCCTGAGCCTGGCACTGCGTGCTTGGAACAACCTGTCCCTAATTTTAAAATAATAATAATAATATGTAGTGTGAATTGTGATCACAGATATGAAAGCTCTCCTCTGAAGTTAAGATTTCTTTTTCAGCCTACAATGCACAGATTTGATATTATGTATTAATGACTAGGTTTGATGCCACCTGTCTCAGGCTCCTGGCAAATATGCCTTCACTTAAAGGACAGTCACCAGCATGGTGGCTTACAGACTAACATGGAAATTAATTCCTAATAAATACAAATACACAAATGGAAAAGAATTCTGAAGTTCCCTCTTCTGATTCACCACCCACCAAGAAGAATAAAACATTGATATCTAGTAGATCTCCCTTTCAATATGAGAGACAAAGGAATGTGGTTTTACTCTCCTGCCTGCTAATTGTCAAAGATGGGGTAGGTGCTCTTCCAGAGACTGAGTTCCAGAACTCTAAAGTTTTGCCAATCCTTTGGTATGTGTGTGCTGAATGGATGTTCATGTATGGGATGTGGGGAGCAGGGGTGTCGTGTGCTTGCTCATGGGAAACCTGAGGTCAACCTTGGGTGCTGTTCCTCAGGAGTGGTGGAGTGGTCCACAGTTCTTTTGCCTTTTCTTCCTCCTCCTCCTCCTCCTCCTCCTCTTCAGTTCACTTATAGCCGAACTTACCCCTAACTGACCCACTTTATGACATCCTTATTTTCTTCTACTACAACTATGTAAGTCCCAACTTTGAATGGAGTCAACCTTCTAAGTAGCTAAACTATCTTTGTCCTATGTTTCCCTCAGAATGCTGACTCACCTCCATCTTCTATGCTCATGGAGTAGTAGTGTAATGCTGATGAGGAAGTAGTGCTGATAGGGGGTGGTGATAGGGGTGGTGATGAAGATGGTGGTGATGGGGGGGTGGTGATGGGGGGGGTGGTGATGGGGGGTGGTGATGGGGGGGTGGTGATGGGGGGTGGTGATGGGGGGGTGTGGTGATGGGGGTGTGGTGATGGGGGGTGTGGTGATGGGGGGGGTGGTGATGGGGGGTGTGGTGATGGGGGGGTGTGGTGATGGGGTGTGGTGATGGGGGGGTGTGGTGATGGGGGGGTGGTGATGGGGGGTGTGGTGATGGGGGATGGTGATGGGGGGTGTGGTGATGGGGGGGTGTGGTGATGGGGGGGTGTGGTGATGGGGGGTGTGGTGATGGGGGGTGTGGTGATGGGGGGTGTGGTGATGGGGGATGGTGATGGGGGGTGTGGTGATGGGGGGGTGTGGTGATGGGGGGTGGTGATGGGGGGTGTGGTGATGGGGGGGTGGTGATGGGGGGTGTGGTGATGGGGGATGGTGATGGGGGGTGTGGTGATGGGGGGGTGTGGTGATGGGGGTGTGGTGATGGGGGGGTGATGGGGGGGGTGGTGATGGGGGGTGTGGTGATGGGGGGGTGATGGGGGGGTGGTGATGGGGGGTGTGGTGATGGGGGGGTGTGGTGATGGGGGTGTGGTGATGGGGGGGGTGATGGGGGGGTGGTGATGGGGGGTGTGGTGATGGGGGGGTGGTGATGGGGGGTGGTGATGGGGGGTGTGGTGATGGGGGGTGGTGATGGGGGTGTGGTGATGTGAGGTGGTGATGGGGGGGTGGTGATGGGGGGTGGTGATGGGGGTGTGGTGATGGGGGGTGGTGATGGGGGGGTGGTGATGGGGGGTGTGGTGATGGGGGGTGGTGATGGGGGTGTGGTGATGGGTGGTGATGGAGGTGGTGATGGGGGGTGGTGATGGAGGTGGTGATGTGAGGTGGTGATGGGGGGGTGGTGATGGGGGGTGGTGATGGGGGTGTGGTGATGGGGGGGTGTGGTGATGGGGGTGTGGTGATGGGGGGTGGTGATGGAGGTGGTGATGGGGGGTGGTGATGGGGTGTGGTGATGGGGGGGTGGTGATGGGGGTGTGGTGATGGGGGGTGTGGTGATGGGGGGTGGTGATGGGGGGTGGTGATGGGGGTGTGGTGATGGGGGGTGGTGTTGGGGGGGTGGTGATGGGGGGTGGTGATGGGGGTGTGGTGATGGGGGGTGGTGATGGGGGGGTGGTGATGGGTGGTGATGGAGGTGGTGATGGGGGGTGGTGATGGAGGTGGTGATGTGAGGTGGTGATGGGGGGGTGGTGATGGGGGGTGGTGATGGGGGTGTGGTGATGGGGGGTGGTGATGGGGGGGTGGTGATGGGGGGTGTGGTGATGGGGGGTGGTGATGGGGGGTGTGGTGATGGGTGGTGATGGAGGTGGTGATGGGGGGTGGTGATGGAGGTGGTGATGGGGGGTGTGGTGATGGGTGGTGATGGAGGTGGTGATGGGGGGTGGTGATGGAGGTGGTGATGGGGTGGTGGTGATGAAGGTGGTGGTGATGTGAGGTGGTGATAGGGGGGTGGTGATGGGGGGTGTGGTAATGGGGGGTAGTGATGGGGTGGTGGGGGGGGTGTGGTGATGGGGGGTGTGGTGATGGGGGGTGGTGATAGGGGTGGTGATGATGGGGGGTGGTGATAGGGGTGGTGATGATGGGGGGTGATGATGGGCTGGTGGTGATGGGGATGGTGATGAGGGGGTGGTGAGTTGGCTACACCCATCACAGAGGCCAGTGGCAGAGGTAGAGGTTCAAACAACATTAGTAGCAGTTCATTTCAGGGCTGTTTCCTCTCAGAGCACAAAGAGAAATGGACAGTTTAGGCAAATATAGAAAAGTATAAACTTGCTTAGAAACTACAGGCCACTGCTTTCATGAAGACGATTCCATCTTGATTGTTAAACACTTACACCAGGTTGTTTGGCTTAGAAGCCTGTGATTCCAAACACTGAAGGACTGACCAATGGGATTGTCTTCAATTGCACCACCCATGGGAAACTCCACAACCATCCTCCAGAGCTGCAGCAGATGGCCATGTGATTACAACAGTGTGTTTACAGGTAAATGAAAGACATTGTCATCAGGGCTGACACCCAACCAGTTACCACAAATCTCCTCCTTTGGGGAGACTGTAGGGCAGACTCTTGTCTGCCTTTATTTGGGGGCTGTGTGCAAAACCTGGAATATCACTGCACATAAAAGGAAGAGGGTTTGGTCTGGGGGTGCCTCAGTGTGGTCCATAGTCCCTATGTCACCCCCAGGGGGCTAGCACTGGCCTTGATCTAGTTCACAAGAGCCCATTGGGACCTTTGAGCAGATTTGACTGCTCTGCTGGAGGAAATAGCTGAGTTTCTGTCCTAGAGCCATCTGTAGGCTGACTGTAGGCGGCAGGAATATCTACAAGGAGCATCAGGCTGTGACTGTGGGTGGTGCTACTGTGATGTGGGAGGGTCTGGGGAAGGACACTGGGAATGGGCAGTTCTTTCTTTCATACAGGAGACTTCTGTGCCCATTGGCATAAAAGGAGAAGGCGCCACTTGATCTATTCAGGACAGAGCACTTTTCTGATTCCGTTTTTTTGTTTGTTTGTTTGTTTTTCTTTTCTTCTTTTTTTTTGAGAGGTCTATGAAGCAAGAAATAATGCATCTAAGCTACATGGATGAGCAAGGAACCAGAAGAATTTGGTGCTTAACAGAAACTTGAGAGGCTCCTGGCCTCTGCTAAGACAAAGGTATCAGCTAACACGAAGAACTCACTCTGTAGACCAGATTCTCCTCAGACTCAGAGAGGTCCACCTGCTCTACCTCCTAAGTGTTGAGATTAAAGAATTACATATGCTTCCATGCCTAGATGATGGAATGTTAAGATCTATTTTCATTTGTGTACATGTATCAGGGGTCTCTGAGTATAAATGACCCAGTGCAGAAACCTGCAGAGGCCAGAAGAGGGCATCAGATCATCTGGAGCTGGAGTTACAGGTAGTTCAGGGGGTGGGGCGCTGGAGGCGAGGGCGCTGGGATGGGGGGGGGGGGGCTGGGAACTTAACTTCAGTTCTCTGGAAAAGCAGAAAGTGTTCCTAACTGCTGAGCCATTTCTTCAGCTTCTAATAGAATTTTTAAAATGTATGTCAGATATTATATTGTAAACTGTGCAGAATTTAATCATCCTCACCTCCGTGTTTTTATAGAATGGTAACACTGAATTGCATCATTGTGTTTGCCCTGTGACTTCTCAGAAAAGCTATCATCAGTAAAACTGGCATAGCTACGTAATCATAGTCCATCCTCCTATAAAGATAAAATGTATTCCTTCAGCAAAGGTACAGTGAACTGGGAGGGACAAATATTACGAAGCAGTCTGAAAAGGAAAATGTTCAAAGTTCACTTGGAGCATGCAACTTCTACTTACAAGCTACAACCTCGCTTTATTTCTAACCCTTCATTGTCTCGGGAGCTAACAGACTGCGGGATGTGTGTGTGTGTTGAGGTGGGGGGGGATGTTGCAGCTTGCATCCGTTTAATTTGCGAAGTATAAAATGGACACGCTGTTGTAATTCTTATATCTAACACCCAGGGGCAGCAGTGAGCTGGAGAGGAAGGAAAACAATGGCGACATCTTCCAACCTGAAAAATTGAACCTAAAAGGACATAACACCGGCTGGCTCAGTTTTGTTTGTTTTGTTTTAATTATCTGTATATTTCTTACTTGAGTAAAATCAGTTATTAAAAGAATGAGCTTTCCTAGCATATGTTCTCTGCTCTCCGGTAGTGGTTCATCCCCCCCCCCCCTTTTTTTTGCACTGTCATAAACATCCTTCTTTCCTAACCCGGTACAGAAACCGATTACTTTGAAGCTGACAATCTTCCTCCTGCCGGGTCCAAGTTGAAGTTCTGGCGGGCGGGAAGCCAGTCCAGCCCGCGGCTGCGCGCTGCAGAGAGAAACAGCCTTGTAGAGAACTAGTTTGCAAGCCCACGCAGAAGGGTAAAGTGTGTCTTCCGGGGCTCGTTTTATTGGGAAGAGAGAAAAAGGGACATATCTTCTTCCAAGAAGGATTCATTCATCCTTGTCGTCTGAAAGCTGCATTTCCTCCCTCCCATCCCCATCCCAACTTCTGAAGAACACGATGGGCCCACAGCCAAACCCCTAAACCCTCAAATGAGCAGGCATCAAGTGGAGAAGACAGATGGAAGACAGTGGGGATGTAGCAAGCTTGTCCTCCTGGAAATTGACACCCTCCAGTGAGGCTCACTCTCCACCGGGCCCCAGAATGCATCATGCAGAGGGGCCGTAAGTCCCCTCCCCACAAGAGGCCTTTTGTGTGGCTGTCAGGCAGGGTTGTATTTTTAGACTTGGCTGGGCCTGCTTTGGACTTAACCCCTAGCACAGCTGCTTCCCAAAGCCTAGCCTATGGGAGCTGGGCTTCCCTGTGCCTTTTGTGCGTGGATGTACTGAAAACTTTTGACAGAAGGGCGAAAGGGAGGTTACACTGGCCTGCAGGGTTCTTTCCTCAGCTCCCGGACAAGAAGGTGCAGCTTGTCTGCCCCACCTTGAAGCATCTTGTCACTCTAATTGAGGTGAGGAACTCCAGTCCAAATTTGCTTAGAACCAGCAGCCTCATGGTATTGATCGATCATTCGAGCTAGTGAGCCTCACTATAAGTGAGAGAAAATTTCTCTGAGTGAGAGAAAATTTGACTCCATGAGCAAGAAGGGAGCTCAGAGCCAAGAACCACACTCAAAGCCTCCTCTTAGCTACTGTGGTATAAAGGCTCTTCCTGTGCTACTCTATTTTAGAGCATTTATTTCTTCCTCTCTCTAAAAATAAATAAGGAAATAAGAGAATACAGCCTTATTGAAGCGTTTCTTTCCAATTTTCCACTCTAGATAAATCAAGGGGTGATTATACTTCTGATTTTGGCAGCCCCATTTATATTATAAACTCTTCCCTTAACAGTGGTTACCTGTGGGGAATAATGGGGGGGGGCTATGAGAGGATTTAATTTTACTTTCTCTGTTTTTCTGTTTTCAGGCTGACAAGGGCATGTGTCCAGCTCTAGGACCCCATCTGGTGCAGACCAAGGCAGGCCCCATGCATGTTGCCACAGTCTCTGAGTTTATATGTGAGTAGGTCCTGCTGTGTTTAAAAGACCTTGTTTCTGTGGTATCCTCCATCCCCTCTGGCTCTTGCACTCCCCCCCCCCAACAGTGGAGTTTCTTGATCCCCAAGGGGGAGGAATTGTATGGAGACAGTCCCAATTAGAACTGACTGTTACAGTTGCTCCCTCCCTCCTTCTCTCCCTCCCCTCCCCCTCATCTGGCTGCTGTGGGTCTCTATATTTGTTGCCATCTGATGCAGGAGGAAGCTTCTCTAATGATGACTGAGCAAAGCGCTGATCTATAAGCAAATGAGAACATCCTCAGGGGGTCATTTTATTGCTGTCTTCTGGTAGTAGGACTGCAGTGTTTGGTTCCCCCAGGTCCCTGGCCAGTCTAATCTCAGGTTCTTGGCCACCTAAGCAGTGACTTTGTAAGTCTTGAGAATACAAGTATGTACCATCAGGCCTGGCGAGACCCCTACATTTTAAAGGACTCATACAGCCAGGCAGAGAACAAGAGGGCTTCATCCTCACAAAGGAAAACTGGAAGAGTTAGCAAGGTCCCTCTGCTCCTGAGATCTCTGGTACTTCACAGCTCTGCTCTGGGACTTCCACACATAGCCTGCCACATGATTCTCCTCAGCCCTGGTGGCAATGCTCTTGTTACATCTAGGCTAAAGCTCAGCGCACCCCCACCCCCAGCATAGGGACCAAGTGTCACTACCAGGGCCATGCACTGGGCTAGGAGAACCAGATTTGCACCAAAGCACTCTGTGCTAGCACAGCTGACCAAGAGCATCCAGAGAAAGTGAGGGGCAGCTGGGATAACATGGTTAACAGAAAGCTACCTCATGCTGAGAATGTCTCACTAGACAGCTGATGTGGCATCTAATAGAGAAGAAAGGCAGAAAAGATGGGTGGAGAGGGGGGAAAACATGAGTGCTCTTGAGGTAAAGCAGGGGCCTGTGATTAGGAAAACTTAGTCCTGGCATTCCAGAATCTGTCCAAAGACATGATAGGATCCATGAGATTGAATAGCAGATTGTGCAAAGTACAGTTTGCTGGAATTATGGGCAGAATCGTGTCCTAGGCAAGATCAAATAGGCAGATCTTGCAAGAGAGAGCATTTCTATTCTAAGCTCCATGATGGCCACTGGAGGGTTAGCTAGGCTGGCCAGCCAGGCTCGAGTGACTTGCTGTTCTTAATGACAACAAGATTTGGGGTGTGGCCAGGTCATTTGGTGGGCAAAATGACCCTTTGGACCAAGATGGCTGTTACCATGTCAAACAGGATCCCTATAACAATGAGGCTTGATGTTGCCTGGGATCTTCAGGGTGTGCTGAGAACCAGTACAAACAGGCTTAGAGGAAAGCAGAGGACGTCAGTGGCTGTGGGACTCTTGAGTAAGACAGGTAATTAGGTCAGTGACTGGGGGTATGGAAAAAGGAGATGCATGCCCAGTTATCTTACAGCGGGTATTCTTCACCTGGCTAAACCTCAGGGTATAAGCTGGGGTGGGAGAAACATCCAATTTTATTTTCACATTCTCTCCATGAAAACCTATTGTATTCTTAGTGTAAGAAAATTCCCATAGGATGGTAATATCAATGTCTATGGCCAACCTCAGGATCAATAACAGCCACAGAGTTTTGTATCATATTTTCATCTCACATGTCAGTTGTGGCAAATATCTCTAAGTATCATTTGTGTTCATCATTAATTTAAGATGCTAGTAATTGAACCTGATATTGGATCTAAGTATTGTGTTTTGTACGACACTGATATATTTGCGTGTATTAACATAACAGAATTGACTATAATTTTGAAAATTGTATTTTTTAAATGGTATCTTTTGCAACCCTTTATGTTTTATTTTATATGTTAAGAAGTATTCTGAGAGGCAGGCCAAAGGTTTCACCAACAAAACATAAAAGTAAAATAGCTTCGAAACACGGGGGGGGGGGGGGGGGGGGGGGGGGGAATCATTTACACCATTAATTCCCCAAACTGCAGGGTGAAAATGAAGGACGCAAACTAGAAACTTCAAGCCAGCTTAGAGACGGAGTGAGGAACAGTAGCAGGTTCCAACACACTGAATGCAGCTCGGGCAGCGGTGTCAAAGGTCATCTGTAAAATGTCCACGGGAATGGGGAGCGCCCATGGGAGAAATCTACTCCAACTGCCTAACTTATGACAAAATACCAGGCAACCAGGAAAGCATTTGCAACGTGGGGAGGTGGAGAGGCCTGGACCCAGGGACAAAGATTTAAAGAAACCTCTGAAGAGATCAATTAATCTAAAGTCAGGCGGGAGATGTGGGGAGGGGAGGGTGGGGCAGGGATCAGTGCGCATGTGTCCCTTCAGGCGGGGGAGGTGGCAGACAAGACTCATATGGCCCTGGGGATAGTTTTCCTGAAGCTGTAAGAAGAGGAATTCTAGTGAATTGAGGGAAATAATCGGAACAAGAAAGTGGAGGTCGTGTTCAAGACCTATAGGAAGTAAGCTTGGTGTGGCCACACACACCTGGAGTCCTAGCTGCTCTAGAGAAAGGAGATGTTCATCTCACCTGAGCCCAGGAGTTTTTGATCTCAGCTTGGGCAACTGTGAAATCAGGAAGGATGGAGAGGAAACATGCTATGAAAAGTGTAATAGATGAAGACATTTAATGTGGAAAGCGAGAGGCAGTGGGGAACCCTGTAAAACAGGCATGTGCAGTAGGTGGGAAGTGGAGCAGGCAGAGTCAAGGTCTGATCTTGGCGGCTGGTGAGAGGTCAGTGGGAGGAAGCCTTATCTTCCAGGTGGATGGATAGATGGGATGGGCAGGTGACAGGGGCCCACGGGCTACCAGCTATGAGTGGATGAAGCAGTCTGGGGATCTGTTCCTTTGGATTTGTTTTGGTAGGCTTGACCTCAGATATGTCCGGATAAGAAGAAAAGCAAAGAAAGATGGGCCTTCTAACTGTACCCCACAGATGGGCCTTCTAACTGTACCCCACAGATGGGCCTTCTAACTGTAACCCCACAGATGGGCCTTCTAACTGTAACCCCACAGATGGGCCTTCTAACTGTAACCCCACAGATGGGCCTTCTAACTGTACCCCACAGATGGGCCTTCTAACTGTACCCCCACACCCAGAAGGCCAAGGTAAAAAGAAAAGTAAAGAAAGACGGGCCTTCTAACTGTACCCCACAGATGGGCCTTCTAACTGTACCCCACAGATGGGCCTTCTAACTGTAACCCCACAGATGGGCCTTCTAACTGTACCCCACAGATGGGCCTTCTAACTGTAACCCCACAGATGGGCCTTCTAACTGTAACCCCACAGACGGGCCTTCTAACTGTAACCCCACAGATGGGCCTTCTAACTGTAACCCCACAGATGGGCCTTCTAACTGTAACCCCACAGATGGGCCTTCTAACTGTAACCCCACAGACGGGCCTTCTAACTGTAACCCCACAGATGGGCCTTCTAACTGTAACCCCACAGACGGGCCTTCTAACTGTAACCCCACAGATGGGCCTTCTAACTGTAACCCCACACCCAGAAGGCCAAGGTGTGTGTGTTGGGGGCAGGGAGGGGGGAGTGGGTGAGTTCAAGATTATTAGCTCCAGTTTGAGACCGTATCTCAACACAAAACAAAAAACGAAGTAGTAGCCAGATAGGGTGGTGGACACCTTTAATCCTAGCACTGGGAAGGTATGTTATCACTGAGAGTTCAGGACCAGTTAGGTCTGCAGAGTCAGAGCCTGTCTAAGGCAACAGCAGTGAGGAAGGCCTTGCCCCCTTCCTGTTCACTCAGGAATTGGGGACTGTGAGATCTGCCATGCAGTTACAGAGGAAAGCCTGTTGGAGAAGAGAATACAGAGTTGAACAAACCAAAGCTCTGGACAAAGTAAATACTTATTTAGAATAAGAAAAGATATCACATAGATCATAGATGTTTAGGAAGATCCATTCTATAGACTTTATTAAAATCATAGAATAAGATTTAATCAATGGACACATTTCTGTAGAACTCCTCCCTCAATTCCTGGCTGTATATTTTGATCCCTTCTAAATAATATTTTTTTTGCAAAACTTTCTAATGATCAAATGGATCAAACAGTATTTCTCCTAATATGACTGACATTTTTTGTATTGGTGTTTGGAATGCAGTGTGCCTGAAGCTTCACACAAAGACGTTTCTCCTTTTTTAGACAAAGTCTCACCGTGTAGTCCTAGTTGGCCTAGAACTTAATATGTAGACAATATTGCTAAAATCATGGTGATCCTCCTGCCTCTGCCTCTCAGGTGATAAGATTCTAGGTGCAATTCTTTCTAATAGCACTGATGCATATCTCTGCTCATCCAGACATTACCATTCTGTTTTATATGGTTACCACTGACAAAAGAAAAAGATATAATGTATATCTTACCTTAGAATCTCTTATAAATGCCAGTCTAAGCAGCCTAACTGTGGGGTGGAATTCTGATAAGAACTCTGTTCCTTGGCTAACAGGGGCCTTCTTGCCATATCTTCATGTGAAAAGAGAGATGGAGCCTGTGGAATAACCCTCTTGTACTCTGTAAAGGTTTGCCACTCAAATTGGTTTAATAAAAGCTGATTGGCCAGTAGCTAGGCAGGAAGCTAAGCATGATGGGAAGGAGAAGAACAGATTAGGAGTTACCAACTAGTCACAGAGAAAGCAGGAGATGAAAGTGCCAGGCTAATAAAGTTACCACCAAGTGGCAGAGTGTAAATAAGGAGCATGGATTAGCCTAAAATGTAAGAGCTAATCAGCAATAAGCCTGAACTATTGGCCAAGTATTTATAATTCATATAAGCCTCTGTGCATTTATTTGGGACTGGCCAGTCAGGCTGGGAAATATCCAACTGCAGAGAGAAAAGCAATGAAAATAAGGGGAAGAGTGAAATAGGTCACTAACATCATATGGGGACACCTTTGTGGCCTTACCTAGACCTGGAAACCTCTCCAAATATTAGCACATTGGGGTCGGGATTCAATATATGTACTGGAGAGAGTACTCAGTCCCCACAATGTATTTAGATTATGAATGCTACGTTATCTGGAGGCTTTGTTTGTTTGTTTAATGTAGTTTTTGAGACAGGGTTCTCTGTGTAGCCCTGACTGTCTTAGAATTTACTATGTAGACCAGGCTGGACTTGAACTCAGAGCTCCATCTGCTTCTTTCTCTGCAGTACTGGAATTACAGGTATACACATTCAGTCCTGGTGTGGTTTGTTCTTAAGAGTGAAACACTTCTGCTTTGACTTCACCAAGAACCAAATCAGAGGACGATTGAGATTGCTTTCTCCTCTGCAGCCAGGTTCTGTGGTGCTCAATCACCTCAGTGGGTTCTACTTTTGCCATGCCCAGTGGGTGGTAGTAGTCATGGGAGGTACTCCACATCTCAGAGGAAGAGCAGACACAGAAATACAGAGCTTCATGGATCTCCTCCGCTAAGGCCAAACTGTGTTTCCAACTCAGCTTCCTTCCAGCTAGATTCCCAGGTGCCTTTGGTCACCTCAGTGTTGGCAAACCCAAGCAAGAAGATGGTGTCTTAACCAGTTGTAACTTAGGGCTCTCATGGACAACATGAGAAGTCGTTAGGATGTCTTAGGGTCTGGAAAGGACCAAGCAACTGTGAGGCTTTACCTTCCTGGAAAATCTTCTTCTGCCTCTAGGGCTTGGGCTGAGTGTGAGTGGCCATGATAAAACCAGGATTCAAAATAATGGAGTTGGTAATTACACAGGGCCTACCAGGAGAAACTCCCTGTGTAAGCACAATCATTTAATCCTACTGTGGTTTAGATAAAGCTTGTCTGTCAAAGGTTTGTGTGCCACACACTTGGTCATGAGAAAGAGAGACAATGAAGCTCTCAGAGTGTGATCTAGAAAGGTCTGGGACTCCATCTTCAGAAAGGATTAATGTAGCGCTCACAGGACTTTCTGAAACAGGAAGTTGTCATAGAAAGTGAGTCCGGCTTCCCCCTAGTTTCTTGCCCTCTGATCCATGTGCATGACCCTTTAGAGCATGGCATCCTTCCTTATTGCAGCTCCACCATGTGGTGGGACGCCCATGAGAGCCCTGGCTGGAGGTCACAGAACTGTAGTGTTTGGCTCTTTAGACTTCCTAGCTACCACAATCACAAGCTGAGTCAACCTTCATACATTACCCAATGTCTAGCATATTGTCAAGGCAATAGGAAAGAGCAAACATAAACCATATGATATCTGGTGCTCTAATAATTCCAATTTTATAGATAGAAAAGCTTAGCTAACTTTCCCATGGCCAGAAACATAGTATGAGACATGGGATTTGAACCCAAGCTGTTTGACTCAATCATGCCCCTGAAATATTCTCCACATCAGCCTTACAGCCTCTATTCTGCAATAGACTGCAATCTCCTCACCTTGTGACATGGTACAATTGTCCCTCAGGAGCCACAGAAACTGGTTCCCAGGGACAGAGATTCTACAGATACTTAAGTCCCTTCTATCAATTAGTATTTAGTTGCATAAAACCTACAAATGCCCCATTTTCATATTTTAAATTGTACCTTACTTATAGTATAATGTAAATGCAGACATACAGATAGGTGCTTTGTTTCCTATGGAACATCGACAAAGAAGTCTGTGTGCTGTGGAATATTCCTTTACACTGAGTGAAGATATGTTACTCTGATTGGTTTAATAAAAAGCTGAACAGCCAATAGCTAGACAGGACTTGGGGGCAGAGAGAACACTGGGAAGAAGGAAGATGTAAGGAGTGAAGGAGGAAGCAGGAACAGAAGCACATAGATTAATAGGAATGGGCTTAAGTTATAAGAGCTAGTTAAAAACAAGCCTAAGCTATTGGCCAAGTTTTCATAATTAATGTCTTTGTGTGGTTATTTGGGAGCTGGCTGGTGGGACAGAAAAAGACTTACTACACATATGTATATATATATATATATATATATATATATATGCATGTACACATAGATATATGCATACATATATAGTTTTAAACATCTATATATTTCCAATACAGTAAGATAAAATTCTTAAAGACATATGAGCTTTGGTCAAGACTCTCGGTTGGCCTGTGGTTATAAAGAAATAAATGCTGAGAGCCAATTGTTTCTCTTTGGCTAGTTTCTTACTTACCCCTCACAGACAAGGTGAGGCCAGGGCTGTTTATCTGTTCTCCAAGGACAATGCTCAGCACACGGAAGGTATGTGGTAAATCTGTTTCCTTAAACTCCTTAATGCTTCCTCTCACAGGAAGGAATCTGTTTAAGGGGTAGAAATGCACAGAACAGTGGAGGTCTGGCTCAGACATTAAAGGGGAAAAGGAACTTCTGACTATGTCATGATAAAACAGCATGTGGGGTGATTCCTGGTCCGTCGTGGGTTGGCTCAGGGAGATTGTTCAGAGCAAGTTGGGAATACTCAAAGTATTCTGGTGGATCTGAGGCTTGAAATTGCAATGTGAGTTAGCACCCAGCTGCAGGACTCTGTGATGCCCCCCACACACACACACACACTAGTATAAAGACCAAAAAAATCAGACCAGTGGCTGGACCCAAAACTGAGAATTTGTTAGTTGAGAAAATCAAAGTGGGCAAGGGCTTAGTTTCTGATGATGAGTGTCCTGAGGCTCTGGGATAAGAAGATTTGATGGCACCTTGGGAAGACTGGAATTTGGCAAGGTGATCCATGGGAAAAGGGATGGATATGAAGCTCAGGCCTGGGTGGAATTTCAAAGTTCAAGGTTTCAGAGGCGAGGGAGTTCTGGGCACTGACAGCGCCTTGTAACAGGATAGGAGAAATGGATAGCAAGTGAGTGGAGTCCAAGTTGAGATCTGGGAAATAAGAAAATTTGATATTGCATGGCATAGGCACTAATATGGAGGTATATCAGCTCAAACTGCAAGCTGTAAAGCCTTGCTCCCATGTGGTTTTTGAATATGCCCTTCTTGGAAGCTCAACTTTGGTCAGAAATGCTGTTTTTATGATAATTCTAAAATAATAGACCACTGAAAGCAACAAACCAGATACTGGCATCACTTCGGTCCAGGGGTAAGGAGAAAAGCTGTCAGTTTCGATTAATGGAGGCTTGATTCTATTTCAAGAATCATTTGCAATGAAATGCTATGTTAGTTAGCTCTTGTTTTATTGCTGCAATAGACCAGCTGGCATAAACAAAGGAATGGAAGATTGATTTAATTCATGGGTCCAGAGTGTCTTTTCACCATGGTAGGAAGGGGAAATCATGGCCAACAGGATGTAAAGAGAAGGTGAGTCAAGGATTGGGGACCAGGCATGTTTCTGGCTACCTACCTCCTCTTGATAGGCCCGAGCGTTTCCACTACTTCCTCAAACAGCCCCTACTGCTGCCGACCTAGTGTTCAGCACATGAGCTCTCGAGCCTGCTATGGTTGGGGTCTAGTCAATTTCTGACATGCCTTCAAGGCACCTTTCCTATTGGAATGATGATACCAAGCACTTTGCTTCTTTTTAGGGGTACCAATCTCTTCAGAAGTCATGCCTTCCTTAGCCTCAGCTTTACACTTTTCCTACCAATTTACAAGTTTTTTAAGTCTTTCTGCTTCGATCTTGTTGCCTATTCTCAATGTAAACTTGGCTAATAGCAGCCATTAATAACCATGCTAGAGCCTAAATTTGAACAAACTTAAAATTTCTTCTATGGTCATCCTGTTTAAATTCAACCTTCCACAGTGTTAGGGCACAGACAAAATGTAAACTAATTGTTTGCTACAATCTGATACAAATGATCGCTAATTCCCAAGCTGGTCCTTGTTCCCATCTGAAGTCTCTAAAGATATTGGTGGTATGTGTGTTGGTTTGGGTTTTATACTTTTAGACAGAGTCTCCAGTAGCCTATATAGGACTCAACTCACTATGTACCTGAGACAATTATGAATTCCTGATCTTCCTATAACTCTAACATGAAGAATTACTAACATGAAGGATTTGTCACCAAATCTTATTAGTATTCTGGTATCTTGAGCTCCCATCAACATCATCTAATAAGTTCTTCAAGTGTTCTATAACTTCATTACTTATAGTGTTCTAGGTTCAGTCCTTATAGTTTCCTAGTGTTCTAGGCTTCTAGGCTTCTCTGCTCACAATGTTCTAGGCTTCACTGCTCACAGTGTTCTAGGCTTCACTAGAATAACTTAAATTCCGACTTTTCTGAACTTCTGAAATTCAGCTCCATAAACTTCTGAACCACAAGGTCAGAGAGAAACTGTAATAAGCCTCCTTCAGTATCAATTTTCTATTTTTATCACTTACATCTTTGTGACCAAATATATAATTTAAAAACAAGGTGGGGAAAAGGGTGTTTGAGGCTCCTCATTTTGGTGGCATCATTTACCATGGTAGGGAGGATGCGGAGAGACAGTTACATCATCATAGCAGAGAAAAAAGAGGGGATCAAGGATTGAGAGCTTAACTCTCAATGGAGAAGTCCTGTGACCTCTTTCCTCCAGCTCAGCCTTACCTCCTAAAGTTCCCAGCACCTTCCCAAACCAGCACTACCAGGTGATTGCCAAGCATTTAACATGCACTGAGGGTATTTTGTGTTAAAATTAAACAGGTAAACATCTTGTAATCGCAGTACCTGGGAGGCAGAGGCAGGAGAATTGTAAACGCAAAGCAAGTCTAGGCTATATAGATTTCAGAAAAACGAAACAGGACAGACAAGGTGGCTTAGTAGGCAAAAGCTCCTGCCATACAAGCCTGTCCTGAGTTCAATACTCCTGAATGCATGGTGGAAAAAGAGAACCAATTCCTGAAATTTGCCTCTGACCTCCATATGTGCACACACACACACACACACACACACACACACACACACACACACACACACACACCACACTTACACATAGAGTCACTTTATAGGTACAGACTAAAATTTCTTTTGAGATAATACTGAAGCGTGTCTATCCCCTTTCTTCCACGGTACATTCATTCTAAAAGATCTTTCATCTTTAGAAGTTCATGTTCTAAGGTTACAAAACACTCCGTAAATACATAAATATCAAACAATGGTAGAATGGGGAAAGCACTTAGCTCTCTCAGATACCCCCATCTATGAAATGATCCAATTACACATATAATCAGCAAACCCCTCTCCTGGGTATTGTCTGGCAGCACAAAAGGAAAGCATAACTAAAGCTTAAAATAGGGTGTAACTTCCAGTGAGGAGTGTAGTTTCGGCTTCGTCCACTGTTGAGTATGAGAGAGAGAGATAGAGAAAGAGAGAGAGAAGAGAGAGAGAAACACTATTTAATGCAGTCTGAAAGAAAGGTATCAGAAATCTCTAGCTAACTGTAACCTGAAGAAGAGCTGATCATATTCTCCTTTAAGGAAATTTATAAGAAAAAGAGCTCATTTGTGTGTTTGAGCAGTATCCCCTTCCCCTCCTTTGGAGGTGGGGGAGGAGCGGAAGCCTCTGGAGCTAATGCAGCTGGTTTGGCAGATCAACTGGCACCTAGATGGTGTTTGGGAGTCAGAAGTAAAGGAATCCGAACACTCATCCTGCTTGGGAATTGATTTTTAGACGTTTTCTAAATTGACAGAAGCCATTTGCCCTTTCTGTCTCTGCATCTCCAGGACAGATGGAGCAGCCATAACAAAGCCAACTGAATGCAGAGGATGCAATCTGGGATATTAAAAATAAAATCTCTTCCAAATCTTCGTGAGTTCTTTTAAAAACACTTCCACCAAAGTGTTAAGGCATCTCACTGCAGCGTCTAAAAATGGAAAGAAATGAGGAGCCCTGAGGGCTCTTACTTCAAAAGCAGCCCGAATTAATATTTATTTCTCAGGAAAGGCCTTTTACACAATCAGCAAATGTGACCAAATTTAGTCCCATGTAGACTTGAAAGTGATTCTACCCCAGAAGGCTTTCCATTATGAATCTCTAAGTGTAAAAATGTTGAATTGAATCCAGAACTAGAACAAATAGGCTAGTGGAATCAATACTCAAGTTCAATATTAACTTATCATTGAATTCCAATGAAACATCTCATGTCTTTACTATAGAGACATTATATTGAACATTTTAATAATATTTAAAGTTTATTCTTTCATCATATTTAAAAATGGAAACCTTTCAATAATGGCTCTTGAGATTTTAATTTTCTGTGTGAAACTGATTTATTCTGAAGCATAGGTAATTTCAACTTCTCAAGGGGTAGATTAACCTTATAAGAGTATGTTTAAACATCACTATTTGGTTGTTATCGTCCAAAACATACATTAATATTTGATTAAATGTAAATAAAATTAATATCTTCTCTTTACTCTCCCACTAGAACACACAAATCAATTATTTGAAATATATTTATTACTGAAGGGAATTAAGTAGAAATTTCTACTCTTTCTTTATGAAGGATTCTCCTTGGTCTGGGAACTGATCTAAGTGCTAGCAGGAAAGAGACAAATCACAGCTCAGCCAATGAACAAATAAGACACTTCCAGATAGTGACAAAAAAAATGAAATTTGCTACTAGAACTTGTAGTGGCCAGGAAGTGGATGGCAAAGGCCTAGGGTCAAGGTCAGATTAGAAAAGATGGTATTTTGGTGCTGATCAGAGCTATGAAGACCGTATGGGAGAGGAAGCCTCCAAAGCTCCCCCTAGCACAAGACTCCCCGTAATACCCATGGGAACCTGGCGTGCTCATCCAATACAAAGTCCAGTAGGAATGGGAGCACCTTTAATTCCAGCATTCAAGAGGAAGAGACAGGTGAATCTCTGAGTTCGAGGTCAGCCTGGTCTACAGTGTGTGTTTCAGGACAGCCAGGGCTACACAAAGAAACATTCTCTTGAAAAACCAAAATCAAAAAGCAATAACCCAACAAGGCCAGTAGAACAGAATGTCAGAGCAAGTGTGCTGGAGTGTAGTGAGAAACACAATCCAGGAAGTCAGACTGGGCCTGGTTATATAGTGAAAAACACAGGCTTTTGTCAAAAGAACTAATTAATCTCCCCGTCTATGATGAGGCAGAAGACGGGCCATCGTAACATAATGAAAATAACTGTTCTTCTGTTTGTTTTGGGTTTGGGTTTTGTTTGTTTGTTTTCCCCGTTTCTGGTTCCTAGCATGGAGTATATGGGACCTTTGTCTCTTAATTTCTTCCTGTTACTGTGATAAGATACCATAACAGAAGTGTGAGGGGGGGTTGGGAGGGAGGGGCTAGAGCTGTTTACAGTCCAAGCATCGTGGTAAGAATGTCAAGGTGACAGAAACTGGAAGCAGCTGGTCACATCACATCAAGAACAAGGGGTAATGAAAGCACATTGAGACTAAATTCCCCTTCTCTACACAATTCAGGATCTCAGCTAGGAATAGTGCCACCTACAGGGGACAGCCTTCCCATCTCAGTGAACACAGGTGTGTTCTGAGGCCATCTCTCAGGTGATCCTAGATTCTGTCAAATTGAAACACTAACCACCACAATTCTACCCTCTAAACATTCAAACATATCGCTCTCAAGCAATTAACCTTCTACCTCTTGTTTCCATGGGTTCATGATGCTCTTATAAAATGCATTCAGTGCAGCACTGAAAACCCTGTAAAATGAATAACAAAGTTACAAAGAACTCAGCTGGATGAATCCGAGGTCCTACAGCTTCTGTCCAGTATTTGGGGTTCATAATATAACCAGCTGGGTCACACACACAGACCCTCTCCTGGACACACTTTACTTCATGCCTGCAGCAATCCCAAGTTGGCCCACAATGCACGTATCCCCAATATCTGGCTGTCCTCATTACAATTTAGGCTTCACCTTCACAGCTTCACTTAATGGGCTCTCAAGGCTCCTTCTGGAAGACTCCACTGTCTCCACTCATTGCCTGGCCTCAGCTGCTCTCTGAAACCATGGGGCGAGACTTCACGACTCCTCCAATCTCAAAGCTTTCATGCCGCTAGAACCAGAATGGCATGGAAAACAGTGCCAAGTTTGTTGCTAGCCCATAGTGGAGCCTGGCCCTTTCAGACACAATCTCATTGGTTTCTATGTGCTGACCCTGGAAATACAGTCTCCTAGGTGGTTACAAACAACACCCCCATCCCATAGCTGTGTTCTCTCAGGCTTTCTCCTTTCATAGAAATCTGCAACCTTCACAAGTTGGAACTTTCGGTGGGCGAGGTCTTTTCTCAGGTTACCTTCCTTTTGTCTCAGCTTGTCTAGCACTAAGTTTCTCTTCAGCAGTGCTAATCTCTTCAGGAGTTACAGCTGCTTGGCTGTCCCTACTCTCAATATAGGAAGCCTTCAGCTTGTCCATAAACCTATCCTCCACCAGAATAGTCCATTTTCTTCATATTCAACTTTACCCAGCATTCTCAGGACACAGGCAGAATAAAACCAGATTCATGGATGGTTAATGGTCTTTAGCCTGGTACCTGACGGAATTCTTATTCCTCTTTGAATGTCACAAGGCAAGTAACCATCATCCATGTTCCTCTCAGCATTTTGTCTTCTAATCTCTACAAGAATGGCCCATTAAACTCTGCTTATAGCATTCAAGGGTTTTCTAACCTAAAGTTATAAACTCTTCCACATTCTTCCTGCAAACCAGTTCCAAAGGCTAAAGAACCACCTAGACAGGTTTATTACAGCAGCAACCCACCCATTCTTGGTACCAATTTCTTTATCCCCTCCCCCACTGTGGTAATAAAATACAACAGAGCCACCCAAGAATCACAGTTCACGGGTACAGACCGTCAGTTCAAGACACCGGAGTTCGAAGCAGCGGAACACATCACAACCACAAATCAGGAACAGGGGACAGTTAACTGCATACCACTCCTCATCTCTCTTTTCCACTAGAGGACAGTGCCACCCACAGAGGGACTTCCAACCTCAATGGACATGTTCGAGATAATCCTCCATAAGCATTAGATTTTATCAAGTTGACAATCAACATGAACCAATGTACTTTGTAATTCTAAAAGATGGACTCGTAGGGCAGACTCAGATCTCATATTTAGCCCTTGGCCCTGGTTCCTGAAGCAACTCTCAAACCTTTAGCATGTGCTATATGCAGGGAAGCATCCTGTGTTATAATAAAGTGACCGAGCAGTCAACAGAAACACAAAGCCACTATAAGACGCTTGGACTTTTCAGCCCCAATCCTATACCCTAAGAAGCAAAGAGGGGCTGGATGTGGGCTCAATCATCAATCCTGACTGTATGATGACTTTCATAAGCATCTCTGTGTCACATATAATATTTAGAGAGCATGCCCTTTCACAAATTCACACTTGTACACTGTTGGAGGCCACTGGCCCCAGCCCCTCTAGGTGGCGCTATTACCTGGTGCTGGCCAACCCGCCTGAGTCGTTAGAGAGCGCATGTGCTTGGTAATCTCGCGAGACTGGTCTGGTTTCTCCGCCTTTCCCGTGGCGTCATGGGATTCTGAACTACGACCAATAGGAAGGTGTTTCGTCTAAAGCAAGAGCCGTTTGGTCCTCTTAAAACCGGGTCTTCCTACCTCGTGGTCCCTTCTCTCTCTCTCCCCCCTCTCCATTTTCCGTAAGCTAAATGCTCTCCCCTAAGATACATTAAAGTTATATTGCAGAAGGATCCTAAGTGTGTACCGTGCCTTTCCTTGCGGGCGAGAAATAGGCGCGGGACAAGTGGTGCCGAGAACCCGGGAATTTACATCGTTTGCACCGCCAGACAGGATTCAGAACTGCGGACAGGTTACTCGGAGAGGTATGTCTGAACTGAACTTTGGTTTGGGACTTTTGAAAGGATTTTTTGAGGCCTTAGTGCTTGCTTTGGCAGTGTTTCTGGTTTTCTTCGTGGTTGTTTTCTGCTTCCGCCGGTCAGTGGGATCCCCCCAGTCTATCATAACAGCACCAGACTCCCTGCTTAGGCAACGTAGTATTGAGATGGCACAGGGTACTCTAAAGAACTCTATAGAAGAGAAGGCCTGTAGAGATCTGATAGCTAGAGAGCGAGATATCATAAAGAAAGTTCAGGGCAACATGTCAGAAACCGGGAGCCGTGTGAGGTTAGGCACGCGCCGGAAAAGTGAAAAAGGACCCCCGGTAAAATAAAAGATATGGGGGAGTTAGGAATACTCGATAAGTAAAAAGGACCCCCCAGAAAAATAAAAGATTTGGGGGAGATAGGGAACCAGAAACTAAAGGTACGGAAACTTGAAAATAGAAATACTCGATAAGTAAAAAAGGACCCCCCAGAAAAATAAAAGATTTGGGGGAGATAGGGAACCAGAAACTAAAGGTACGGAAACTTGAAAATTTAAATTTAAAGTTTGGCTCCTCGCGGTATGAGGAAAGACAGGGCCTGGGGCGGTTGAGACAAAGACAAACCACGCCCAAGATTCATAGGCAAAAACAGGGCCTAGGTTTTTCTTAGGCGCCACTGAGGCAGCACGACCTATACCTTAAAAGACAGAGGTGCCGGTATGGGTTCCTCAGTGGCCACTGACCTCTGACAAGCTTAAGGCAGTGATTGAGCCTGTTGTGGAACAGCTTGCTAGAAAACATATTTTTAAGCCCTCCACTTCTCCATAGAATATATTAATTGGCTTAGACCTTTTTTGAAAATTCCCACTGCAGATTTAAAGCCTTTGTTTGATGTTTCCTGGAAAAATTGATAATCATCCTAAATATCCTTTGTTACAGTTTGGCTTATCACCCTGTGGTATATCCACGTGTTACTTCCTCAGTGCCTTTAAAAGATGGCTTAACTGTATATACAGATGGCTCAGGAAATGGAAGGGGTGCTTATATTATAAATTCACAGACATTTTTCAAAGATTTTGGTCAAAAATCACCCCAGATAGTTAAATGTCTAATTGTGTTAGAAGTTTTACAAAAGTTTGATTGTCTGCTTAATATTGTGTCTGGTCAAAATTCACCCCAGATAGTTAAATGTCTAATTGTGTTAGAAGTTTTACAAAAGTTTGATTGTCTGCTTAATATTGTGTCTGATTCCCATTATGTGGTAAATGCCTTTCAGTTACTTAAACCCAAGAGGCATTTCACCATTACAAATATGGCAGATAGATGTGACACATGTTCCATCCTTTGAAAAGCTTCAATTTGTACATGTTTCTATTGATACATGCTCAGGTATTATTCATGCCACACCACTTACAGGAGAAAAGACCATACATGTTATTCAACATTGCTTAGAGGCATGGAGCGCCTGGGGCAAACCAGCTTATCTCAAGACTGATAATGGGCCAGCTTACAGCTCCCAAAAATTCGCCCAATTTTGTGCACAAATGCAAGTAACACACCTTACCGGGTTACCATACAACCCTCAAGGACAAGGCATTATTGAACGTGCACATCGGACCTTAAAATCCTATTTATTAAAACAAAGAGGGGGAGTAGAACTGCCCTCAACACCAAGAGTGTCAATTGCCTTGGCGTTGTTTACCATAAATTTCTTAAATATTGATGATAAATATCAAAATGCTGCTGAGCGACATTGCTCAGAACCACAACGGCCAAAAGAGCTAGTAAAATGGAAAGATATTTTAGAAAATAAATGGAAAGGCCCGGATCCTATTTTAATAAGATCCCGGGGAGCTGTCTGTGTTTTTCCACAGGATGAAAAAAATCCAGTTTGGATCCCAGAGCGCCTCACCAGAAAAATATTACAAGAAAAAGAACCTTCGCCTTCTCCAGTTGATGTGTTTGGTGACAGCAGTAGAAGATAATGCCCACCTTTTCTCTCTGCCAATGCCGGTGATGTATAAAGATTTAGACATAGCTTTAAAGAAAATAGAAGTTTGGAGTTAGAGAGAAGTTTATGTTTTAGTTAAAAATAGTTCAGATATACTACTAAAAAATTTCTCGGCAGCCTGACAAAGGAAACAGAGTTTAATAAAACCAAAATTGGCTTCCTTTTGCTCAGGCAGGCCAGATAAAAATTCAATTTTACCATATAACAGTTGCCAATCCAAAAATATAGGTTGGGCCACGCCTAAAATATTTTCATTTCCTCCCAATCTGGCCACCATTTATTTAGATTGTTAACAATGCCTCAGAAATTATAGATAAATTGAGATACAAATTTGATAATTGCCTTTATGCCTTATGCTGAAATACTCAGCTTTATTTCTTTGCAGTAGTGACCCACGTGCCACGAGTCACGCCCATATCACCGTGGCCTCCCCAGTAGCTCACAACTATCTGATACACTTTCAAAAATAGTGCAGACTGCACAGGCGGTTAACAAACTGTCCACCTCAGTAATTGGCACAATTGAGGTGTGACCAATAACTTGCTGGCTTATACATAACCTCTATTCAATATAAAAACTTTACAAAGACAGCTAATCTTTCGAGAAGCCTTTCTCAATTTTCTTACAGGATTGGTCGTCTGAGTTTGGACAGACCCTTCGTGACCTGCAAATGGCGATCGTCCTGGCCAATTCCACTCGGCTAGACCTGTCGCTGACCAGAGAGCTTTCTCCGTGGAATCCCTCAGCCTTCCCCTACTCCAAAAAGGGGGTGGGGGTGGGTACGCTTGGCCTGGCCTTTTGCAAAAGACTGGTCATTCTTCTCTAGACGGTTTGTAGGTTCAGAATCCAAAGTCCGAGAAACAAGACAGTTTCGGCTCAAGCCTTAATGGCTCTAGACTCAGAAACCTCGATAGAGGTATGACTAATTATGATAAAGCAATAGAGATATTGTGGCTTAGACAGCTCCTACACACCTAGACTGCCTTGTCTATTGCACTGGATGGAGCGTTCAGCCCGTGTCCTAAGAGGTATGCTGAGCCAAGGGCATCGCACGGGACATACCTATGTCCCGAGAGACACATCATCCTGCATAAGGGTATCTGTCTTAATTCCCTTCCCAGCAAAAGGCAGAGGACAGGCTGGGGGCATCTCGATCTGTCGAGGGATTAGGGGTGACCCCCACGCAAGTCCACGATGTATTCTGGGGGATGATCACTGTCTCCACCCTCTTACAGGACTTCCTCGTTGCTTAATATTTGAGAAGGGTGAGATGTTGGAGGCCACTGGCCCCAGCCCCTCTAGGTGGCGCTATTACCTGGTGCTGGCCAACCCGCCTGAGTCGTTAGAGAGCGCATGCGCTTGGTAATCTCGCGAGACTGGTCTGGTTTCTCCGCCTTTCCCGTGGCGTCATGGGATTCTGAACTACGACCAATAGGAAGGTGTTTCGTCTAAAGCAAGAGCCGTTTGGTCCTCTTAAAACCGGGTCTTCCTACCTCGTGGTCCCTTCTCTCTCTCTCCCCCCTCTCCATTTTCCGTAAGCTAAATGCTCTCCCCTAAGATACATTAAAGTTATATTGCAGAAGGATCCTAAGTGTGTACCGTGCCTTTCCTTGCGGGCGAGAAATAGGCGCGGGACAGTACACAGTCTCCATAGTTCTATGAGGTGCAAGCAAGCAACTGAACTGAAGAAAAAGGTCCTGGGAACCTCTGGTTTACAGTCACATCCAACAGAATTATATGTTAGTGGGGGGCTGCCAGGCAGTGATTAACATCTGAAGTGGAGGCTGGCCTTAAGAGACTGAGCATTAAAAGTGGGGGTATGTGCTGACACATTCATGTTAGGATTGAGTTAAGTGATGTCCTCTGCGAGTAGTGAGGCTGCTGTAGATAATTTTTTTTTGTACACTGTGAAGACATGTCATTCTGATTGGTTTAATAAAAAGTTGAATGGCCAATAGCTAGACAGGGTTTCCAGACACATAGGATGCTGGGAAGAAGAAAGGAGGAGATGCTAGAGACACAGAGCAAGCAGAATGGGCAATACAGAGATGAGGCAATTAGCCACAAGGCAGAAAGAAAATTAATAGAAATGAATAAATTTAAATTATAAGAGCTAGTTATAAACAGGCCTGTTATTGACTGAGCTTTCATAATTAATAAGTCTCTGTCATTATTGGGAATCTGGAGGTCCCAATGGAAAGGTCCACTACATGCAGCATTCCCAGAAATATTGGAAGGATGATTATCAGAGTTAGTTCAATCTTAGGGTCTGCATATGACTTATCTGCTTCAATTGTCACAATTCCTAGAGAACAAGACTGTCCTTAACACTGGTTTATGGTGGAGAAAATCAGTATGTAGACACATTTTACAGGCTGTAAAATCTCACCCAGAGAATTAAAGTGAGATGGCATTTCCCTGGGCTCCCAACTTCTGTCTCCTGCTTCTCCATAACTTCTGTACCAAGAACCACTCTAGGAACAGCCCCACCCATAAGCTAACTGTCTCTGGTAGAATCCATCTCTGAAAGCTGAGCTGGAACTTAAGTGTCACCATATTTTAGTTGGACAAGACACCTAACTGTTATGTACCTACTTTCTCACCTATAAGGAAAGACAATGAATGCTCTACCTCTCAAGTGAAGAATAAGGGAATTGTCATACACAAAGTGCTTAGAATGAACCTGCTATACAGCAAATGTTGTGTAAGCAATCCCTCTCAGCATCATTTTTCAGTTCATACAGCTGACACATCACACTTATACAACAAAACATTGGCCATTGGACCACTGAGCCATTGTCAACGTCCTTGACTGGGAGTAGGTTGCTAGGGAGTGCACAGCAAGGTCATTCAAAAAGCTTGATGGGACAATGTGACAAGGTGAGTGTCCCCTGATAAAGAGACATTTAATAACTTGTGATTAATTTACTCTGAATAATGTATTGAAGTAAGAACTCTCCAAAGATTTATTTGGATTAAGTTCCTGGCTGTTCCAAGGCTCACCTCACTGGTCAGTAAGTGTGTGATGTGAGCAGTGGGATACTGCCTTCAACAATAAGTGTCCAGTTATTAGCAGGTTCTGGTCCTCTGTGGTTCTCTACTGTTGCATGAACTTTCCACCATGAAGAGACAACATTTGCCTCTCTCCTCTGATTAGGACACCAAGAACAAACCAATGTTTGATGCCGTCAAAATACAACTTGAGAAACAATGAATGTATTGGTTTTATTTATGGAGAATTTATAGAGAATGAGGGGTTACTCATATGACCATGAGTGACCACAAAGTAGCTACACCACCGCAAAGTCTTATTCCCAGTGTGGATGATAACTTCCCTAGAGATGCACAGATGGAGACCCCACTTCAGTTAGATTTTCAAAGTCTATAAGCTCTAGCATCTTCAGATACAATGAGGTCATGCGCCAGTAGGACATAGTAATGCACAGACAGCTTGGAAGTTTAGGGTCCAATGACTTTTCCCACCCCTTATCCTTAGTTGAGAGAATGGCTGCAGTCAACAGGCCTCATCTTGAGGGTCTCTTGCAAGCAGTCACAGCTGATCTGCTGAAGGTAAAGGCTGTCGTGCTCAGAGGACAGTGATCTGCAATGTTCACCCAGCTACTGGTCAAAGTTCTGAATCTCAAGTTTTGATCGGGCATTGTGATTGTTAACAGCACAGAGTTTAGGACATCTACCAGACAAAATAGACTAGATTTGTCTGTGGCAATAAAGAGCAAAAACTACATTGCAGCAGTTTAAAGTAACTGTCACCTCTTTCCTATGTTTTTGCCAAATCCGTGGAAAACATGGGAGCATCCTGTTCCTTATGGCTCTGAAGAAGTAGGCTGGTGTGTGTAAAGGCTCCTAGGACATGGGAACAGAAGGGATGGAGAGGTTTTGTCTAGAAATGACTATCATGTAACTCTTTGTTCTCATTGGTCAGGAAAGTCACATGTTTATGCAGGGCTTATAAGCACCTGTACTCTTCCTGAAGGGAAGTGCCAGATGTGGGAGGTAATAAAATAAGCTACCAGAACAAACAAGCAATCGATAGGAGACAGAAACTTGTCTAGTGCCATTGTAAATAGTAAAGGGTTATTTTCCTTCAACAAGAAGTTTAGAGGCAGATGAAGCCCAAGATAGAAAGCTCAGTATCTTAGAGATACTTTCAGTAACCCATCTTATCTCTGCATTTCAACTTTGCTGTAGGCTATCAGCAATATCTCATTCATGGGCAGACACCACAAATGTATCCAAATATCCAACAACACCAAAGACTTAAAGAAGCCCCCCCCCCATCCTTCATTAGTTATATTAGTGATAAAGTCTTTCCTGGAGTCCCAGTTCACTTTCCTTTGGGCCTATAGGCCAGAATTAAATTATATGCGCACAACTGAGGCAGTCACTGGTACAGGGGTAAGGCAGAAAGAAGGCATATTTTCCCTATCTATACAAAATAATCCTGTCTTTCCAATTTTGATTAATTTTTTTTTTCTTGTAGATTAAGCCCATGGTCTTGTGCCTGCTAGAGATGCTCAGGTTCTTGGCTTCAGGGATTCACAGTCTCACTAAGCAGCCCTCTCTGGCCTTGAACTTGACATCTTCATACCTCCACCTCCCAACTGCTAGGAGTACAGGTTTGTACTACCTACCGTACCTGGTAGCAATCGTGGCATCTATAGATAGCAGGGCACTGAGCCATGCAAGCACCTGTGATTCTAACACTAGGATCTCTTTAAGAGAATTGAGAGTTCAAGAGTTCAAAGGCTACATAGAGAATTTGAGGCTAGTCTCCATAAAAAAGGATGGGAGGGAGACACCGGAGGAGGGAGGGGGGTTTAGGATTGAGAGAAGGTGAGGAGGAGGCATAGGAGGAGAACACAGACAATGGGAGTCAGGAAAGTATAACCTGTTTCCAGCATTTCTGGAAAGGTCCTTTGTTGAGAGTATAAACCGTGAGGAACTGCAGTGTCCCTTCCTAAAGCTTTCATTTGTGACTAAGCAGTTATCCACAGGGGACTAACTGTGGTCCAGTAAAGAGTGCAAAGCTGGCATTTAATAAGAAAGATCGTTTACCCAAGGGTCAGGGAAACTAGAAACTGCTCTGGGTTGATATTACATCCATCTCAAAAGAGCTGATCAAAAGAATCCACCACTCCCTTCGAGGTGACCCCTCCATTATATCTAAATATTGGTGATTGTTTCACTTTGTATTGTCCTTGTCAGTGTACCTGTCTGTCTTTCCCTCTAAGGCTGAAAATTTAGACGTTTCATGTTTTTATCCCTCTGCATGACAGGAAATAGTAATAGCTGAAGGCAGTTGTTCACTCTGAGCACTGAGCCTATTGTATGTCCTGAGTAAACTAACTCTTGTAAGCATGGGTTGATAACTGTGTTTGCTAGACAGAGGGTACAAAAGTTAAATCATTTGGCCAAATAAAGTGCACGAGTAGTAAGTAGCATTTCAAGTGGAGGCAGTCTTCCAGATATGTTTAGCACTGATGAGCCTGAAATAATCTGTACATATGGAGGTGATGGAGAACAGTAATGAAGAGTAGTCAACATCAGCTTTCTCCACACGCTTGTCTTACACCATATGCTGCTCACACATGTGCCCCTTAGTTCCACCTACCTGGTGTTTCTAAGCTCTAGAACAGCTGTTCTCAGAACTCAGTGATGAAGGAAGGGACCAAGAGATGAGGAAGGAAGAACACTAAGCTTTTTTTTTTCTTTCTTTCATTTTTCCCACCCCCCCCCCTTCCTCTGCAATTAGCAGGAGCAACTTTGTTTCTCAACTTAAGTGTCACTTAAGATAGTAGGAACTGTCAGAGTTTCTGAGACTCAAAGGTTCTCAAGGAGAAAAGTTGAAATGCAACATTGTAACCCAGCAAGCTTCTCCTCTGGCCTTCTAAGTTACTTGGGTTTGGAAACAATGAGTCTCACAGAAAGTGTTTTTTGTTTGTTCGTTGTGGTTTGGGGTTTGTTTAGTTTAGGTTTTTTTTTTTTTTGACTTTTTCTTCTTATTGTGTACTGTTTGAAGTGTCAGTGCAATGAAGGGATGCCAATTTCTACTCAGGCATATTGATTCATTTTATTAAAAGCAGTTCAAGGTCATAAGTAAATGAATGGTAGTAATTAAGGGCCAGAAAAACAGATGGTCACTGTCAGTTCATAGGACTGTTGTTCCAACATCCTCTTTGCAAGCTGCACGTTACATTAGACAGATAATAGGTTATGACCATTAAAAGCACAGCTTTCCTTCTTGGGTCCAGGAACATTATCACAGTACTCTGGGGTTGTTCCAACAGCTGCACCAACCTAGGCATCAGATCCAATCTTCAGGCCATGCAGACTCTGCTCCAGAGGAAAGCAAAACAAGGTGAAACAGAAGTACCACAGTTTTGCTGGTGTGTTCTTATTCATAAAGGACATCCAGATTTACGTGTTCTTATTTGTAAAGGATGCTCAGATTTTCTGTTGTTGATTCTGTGGCTTTGAATCCTATCCAGAGAGCTGTGCTGTGTGTACACATCTTCCTTGTGGTAGGGGGTTGTGGTGTGTGTTCATATGGCCCCTAGAGAACAACCTTGGCTTTCATCCCTAGGACACCACCCACCGCCTTTGAGACAGGGTCTCTCACTGCCCTTGAGATTACTTGATTGGCCTAGGTTAGCTAGTGAGCCTCAGGGATCATCTTGGTCTTGTTTCCACCTCTTTGGTGCTGGGGTGGTAAGTGTACACCATGTACTTGTCATGTACATGGCGGGATTAAATGGGTTCTGGGGGATCCAACTCAGGTCTTCATGCTTCTGAAGATTTTTGACTGAGCTATTTCCCCAGGTGAGTCAGCTGATTTTTAAAAAAATTATTACAACTATTTATTTATGTTGGAGTGTATGCCTGGGCACACATGTGGAGGGAGAGGACAGAGGAGTTGATTATTTCCTTTCTCCCTGTGGATCTCAGGGATTTAACTCAGGTTGTTAGGTTTAGTGGCCAGTGCCTTTACCCACTGGGCCATCTCAGTGGCCTCTAAGCATCTAGCTTTGTGTTCCTTTTAAGGCATTTGGTCTAACCTTGAACTAGAAATTTGCGAGTCTTTAAATAACTCCAAATTCTTTTGTGTGATTGTTATTCATCCTTGAGTTACTTTTATTTTATTCCAATTTCTTGGAGTTTGGGAAAACTTTTTTAGGTGTCTTCTTCAATTTCAACACATACGAAAATGAACTTTTGGACTTCCCCTCTGGCTTTCTCCTGCATCTCACCTGTCTGTCAACATCAGCCTCAGACTCTCTTTGCTCCAAGTCCACAGGTGATGGCTTTTCATTTTGTCACCCACAACCACTTAACTGCCCAAGTATTCAGCATGAAGGGCCGGCATTTCTTTTTATTTTCATGTCCAGGATCCTGAATCAGCTCTTCACTATCTTTTCCTGGACCATTGAAATGGTCTCTATGGAGCTGGCCCATCTTCTACAATTCCTATTTCAGAGACAGACAGGCAGGCAGGCAGGCAGACAGACAGACAGACAGAGATTGATTGATCTCTTGCTCAGTTATCTACAGTAGCCATTACTACTTTCTTCTTTTTCGTTTCTTGTTTTTTTCAATACAGGTTTCCTTGGCTGTCCTGGAACTTGCTCTGTAAACCAGGATGGCCTCAAACTCAAAGAGATCTGCCTGTCTCTGCCTCCCAAGTGTTGCAGTTGGTAAGGGCTTACATAGCATTGATTGACCAAAGTAAGCCTTCCCCCTGCCCCCCACACACACTCTGATCTGTGGCTTTTGATCATTGACCTCTTCCCTTCAACCCAGTGGTTTTAGCTTAATTGTAAAATTCATGGCTTATAAAGTTTCAGAACTGGAGATCCAACGTCTCTTCCTGGTACAGCAATGCATTCAGCGCATCTCTTCCAAAATTCCAAGACAGGCTGCTTGCTCTGTTCAGTCAAGATGCCAACCGGAGACTCATTTCTGAAAGATCACAGTCAGTATCATTGCCAAGAGAAGGAGTTCTTGGCATGTAAAGAACCTGGTTCAATCTGAGATGCCAGATGGTGATTTCAACTTCAGCTAAATTCCTGCTGAAAAGTGTTTGAACTGCAGATGAGAAAAGCTTCTGTGACAAATTTCCAAGCACAAGAAGCTTCAGAGGAAAATGGCAAGTGTTGAGACTCCCCATCCCCAACAGCCACATGCACATACCTCAGAGCTACTACTGGATTCTGTAGCCAAGATTCCCATAAAGATGCCTTTGCTTCTGAGTGCACTGTGGATCCCCGTCAATGTTCCCTGAGGTTGACTAGATCCACTGAAAGCATAAGCAGTGTTTTGGCAGAGAGTGTCCCCACCACTTCAGAGACGGCCCTCTGTACTGATGGCACTGTCCTCAGGCCAGGTGATCATCAGTATCTCCTCTCCTTAAATACCATCAAGTCATGGGGGACCTGGCATCCATCCATTTTGCAGGTTCTTCATGTCAACATCTGCACCAGAATTTTCATGACTGGTTCTTGCAACTGTCCTCGGGAGACAACTATTGGGATTTTACCTCTTTACACAGAACTGGAAGCTTCTGGAAATTTGCTGCAGCTTTAAAATACTAGCCACCAGTGACTTACTGATGCAAGAGAATGAAAGTCACATTCCCCTGACTTAATTTAGAGCCAACTCCAAGGTGAATTTATGCCTCTAAACTCTTGCCAATGTGAAGTTGAGACTAGTACTTTGCCTGAGATAACACCCTTATGTAACACACACTCTCTCTGTCTCTCTGTCTCTCTGTCTCTCTCTCTCTCTCCTGTCTTGCTCCACCCCACATGCCATACTCCCTGCTCCTTTCTTCTTGACACACAAATTACACTTAATAAAACTCATGTACAAAGCCTCACCTCAGAGACTGCCAAGATGATTCTGGACAGTGGAATTCTGGGTGTCCCACACTATGATGGAGAGAACAATGATCTCTAGAGCAAGGGTGTATGCATTTCTTCATCATCAATCCTGATCTCAGAAGGTAAGCTGGGGAGATGAGTCAGTTTGTAAGAGGCTTGCCCCACAAGCATGAGGACCTGAGTTCAGATCCCCAACCCCCACATAGAGAACACAGGAGGAAGCAGAGAGGGAGGATTCTTGCACTCACTGGCCAGGAAACCAAGCTGAATCGATTAGGTTCAGGTTCAGGGAAAGATCCAGTATCCAAACATAAGTTTGAGAGCAGCTGAGGAAAATGCCTGACATTGACATTCCCATACACATGAACACACACATACATATATACAAAGACAAAACTTTTAACTGGGCATTTACAGGATAGTTAGTCATGGGAAGTCTATTTGCAGTGGCTTTTGTAGAGACAGAGAAGCAAGGCATGTGCAATCCTAGAAGCTGGTCATAAGGGTCAGTAACAACCACTATCGACCCTGGGCATCGTGGGCAAGGAGAGCATGGCTTTGGGCACCGGTGACAGAGCTGTGTGAAGGTAGCTGTGAGAACTGGTCTCAGTAGCTGACATCTGGAGACCCTACAAGGAGGGAGCCTCTTCCCTTTAAACTTTGCCAGTGACCCCATCAGCTGAAGCTAATAGGATTCCAGGCTTGGGGGCGGGGAACGACCTGTTCACATTTATCAAGGGTGTCCACCTGGGTACAGAACCCTTCTAGAGTGGAGAAGGGCAGAGAGAGAATGTAGAGGGACAAATGGTAGTGACCCGGCATACTTACCTATCACAGACACAGATAGACAGACAGATCTGCTTCAAGCCAGGTGGAAGGTGAGGAGCAACACCCAAGGTTACCTTCTGACCTACACACACACACACACACACACACACACACAGAGAGAGAGAGAGAGAGGGAGAGAGAGAGAGGGAGAGAGGGAGAGAGGGAGAGAGAGAGAGAGAGAGAGAGAGAGAGAGAGAGAGAGAGAGAGAGAGAGAGAGAGAGAGAGAGAGAGAGAGAGGAGAGAGAGAGAGAGAGAGAGAGAGAGAGAGAGAGAGAGAGAGAGAGAGAGAGAGAGAGGGAGAGAGAGAGAGAGAGAGAGAGCTGTTCTTGATTGGGGGGGCTTTTACCAGGTACACACAGACACCACTCTCTTTTTCCATTTTGTTGTTGTTGTTTGTTTGTTTTTTTTCCTTCTACATTACTTGCTTGCACTTGGGGAGATCCAGAGCTAGGCTCCATAGTGTGGGAGAAAGAACTCTTTACTGTCAAGAGCTAGACAAAACCGATCCTCCATTAGACTCTGGGCATGGCATAGCTCCAATACTGCATCCCCTGAGACAGAACTTTATGTAAATTGAACATGACTCACAGAGCTCACTGTTATGAAGATTAGCGCCCCTTTAATTTGGAAACTTGGGTGTGCAGAGGTCTAAATGTCAACTTAGAAAGCCTCACCAGTTCTGCCCCAGGCAAAAACAGAATGTAAATCAAAGGTTTTCATGTTGCTTTCTGTAGTGCCACATCTGATTGCACTCTTACCAGCCCCTGTAAAGAGGCCTTTATTATTTAGATTACTTCCCAGTGTCCTTATTACTGAGAGTAGCTATCTCTCTCATTGGTCTGATTTTCTCTTTTTATAAGGTCATTTCCCCCTACTTTTGAGATTTGAACTGTTGAGAGATTAAACTGAAAGATCACCTAGTTATTTAAAGGCCTTTGGGATTAATCACGGAAAGCAACATGGGTCCTCAGGGACTGATGTGATTGGGATAGAGGATGGATGAACCCCAAGCGCTCTCTCTCTCTCTCACAGATGCCACTTGCCTTCTCCTCTCTGGTCTTCCCTGCTAGGCTCCCTGCAGATCTGAAGAGGTAGACAAACTTAAGCAGTTTTATAGTTTTCCATTTCTAGATATTAAAATACTATACAATGGGATCCTTCCTTCTGAAATTTTAGTTTTAAAAAAGTACTTTTGGAGGTAACTGGAGCAATTGCTCAGAGGTTAAAGAGTACTGGCTGCCCTTCCTAAGGACCCAAGTTCAATTCCCAGCACCTATATGACAGCTCACAACCATCTGTAACACTAGTTCCAGAGGATCTGACACCACATACCAATACACATAAAATAAAATTAAACACACTTAATTTATTGGAGAGCTGAGGGGTTTAGAAGATGGCCAGTCCCAGACTTAAATAATAATATTTTTTATTTTGACAACCCGGACCCTTTTAAGTTATCTATCTGAGTCATCCATAAACAGTCCCAGGAAGCAAGTGTTATGGGAACAGGCCCAGGCTTGGGGTCAGATACATCCACTTTATAATCTTAAGCACAGCAGTAGCCATCAGTCTATATGGCCAGTATAAAGAGAGATGGGCTACCAATAAAAGTACACATTAGGAGCCAAAAAAGTACACTAACGCAAATGGAAAATACCTCACTGGTTTTTAATATAACTAAATGTTGACAAGACAGTACTTGGAGCATATTGGGTCAAATAACATATTAGACAATAATTTTATGTGTTCTGTATACCTTTTAAAATTTGGCCATCGGCAAAAGCTTGAGCTACTCATGTGACTTTCATTTATTTTTACTGGACAGAGCTATTTTAAGTGGGTCCCTGTTTCTTGTACAAAGAGGCACCTGTACAGAGCAGAGTTGGCTTCTGGGAGGAGAGGCTTCTTTGCAAGGACTGAATCAGTCCCTAGGTGTCTGGGAAGCCACTAGGAGAACATATGAATTACTGTCGTCTGAGTGGGGGTGGCAGGCATATATTAGTGATGCCCTTTCCCTCCACTCTGCTGTGTTAGAATCCGTGCATATAGCCCAACTTGCTAGAGGTCACCACTGCCTTCAAGGAATCCCCTATTCTATCACACATTGGTATTTTTTTTTTTTATATTCTCTAAGGGCAAGAACTGAAAATGCTTCCTCAGAACACTAAAACAATCCTGGGTACTTTCAAAATTTGAGCTGAATCCATCTCCTCTTCTTTCAAGCACCTCACAAAGGAGGGTGAAGAGATAAAGCCCTAAGGCACAAGCCGGCCAGGGGCCAAGGCTAAGGCCCTCCTTCCACCCACTCCCTCCTTTCTACTTGTGCTCTTCCTTCTGTTGAAGCTCCAAAGTCCTGGCATCTCTGGAACATGGACTTCTTTCTTCCTTCTACTTCCATAATATGATCTCCTCCAGGAGAAAGCATGACATCTCTTTCTTTCACTCAGTTCTCAGGCTAGCCAGAAGGGCATGGTGGTGCACACCTTTGGTCCTAGCACTTGGAAGGCAGAAGCAGGATGATCTCTTGTGGGTTTTGAGGCCAGCCTTGTCTACAGAACAAGTGAGGTCCAGAACAGCCAAGGGTCTGTAGAAAAAACAAACAAAAAAAGTTTCTTCAGGAAGGAACTGAGCAACATACTCTTCCAGGGCATGTGCTTCAGCAAACTTTTTGAAAGTTTTAAACACCTGACAACTCCAGCCCAATACTGTAGAATGAAGCAGAAAACAAACCCAAACAACAGGCACTAATTAATGCTTCATGGTTACGGGATCCATTAACAACGTTCTGTAAAATGAGAATTAAAATCAAAAGCAGATAAACTACATCAAATAAAAGGTGTTCACATTTCTTTTCATATCTTTTCTTTGTAGTATATGTGAAATAGAAGGAAAACTATTTCTGCCAAGTGATAGGCTGCTTCTAAGGGAAGTCTTTGGTCTTTGAACTAAGACTAATCGTCTACCCGGTGCAACCTAACATGCAGGCATAGGGTATTAAAGAATCCACCTCTCACATGCTCTCAGCAACCCTGTACCACGAAGCTGCAACTGTCTGGCTTCCTGCTGCTCCCTCCTCTGTGGCAAGGCTGGAGGCAATCCCAGCACTTAACTCCACCCTATCCCATCCTTTCAAAAAAAAAAAAAACCAGTCTTGTGTTCACCACTAGCAATCTGTGCTTCCTTCGAAAGTGATGAACACTGCCTCCCAGATCTCCTTGCCCAAGAATCACTGCTTTGAACTAAGGCACTGTCTTAGGATTCTTGCAGGTTAAAGGGGCATATGGAGAGGTAACCAGCTAGATGAATCTGCCATGGCAGAGACTGGGCAGAACAAGGAAGCTGCCTCCTGACCTTCCCCCCTGAGGCTATTGGTTGAGTACCCAGTGAGCATCACTCTCTTGTTCATGGCATCTCTGTAAGTACCCTGGAAGTGGGCTGGTGAATGATATTGACTATCTGAATAGCTGTGCTTACAGTTTGTAAGTTTCTGTGTACTAAAAGGGGATGGGGCATGAAATGTCCCTTTCTATTCCCCAGATGCGATGGACTGGAGAAAGTTTGTTTTGTTTTTTTAATAACTGGGTTTGTTATATCTGTTCCGTAAATTTTGAGATAACTGTGGGCTTATATAAGAAGTCATAGAAAGAGAGCCTCTAAACGTTTCATTCAGTATTCTTAACTTTGCAGAACTGTAGCCCAATACAAGCAGAAAATAAGGAACTAGGCCTTGGTCAGCTGGGGGCCCTATTGAAATCTCATCGGCTTCAGAGGTTCAGGGCTGTGAGCAGTGAGTTCTAGAGAGATTTGCCATGTGTGATGTTCTGATCCTAGGTCTGCAGGGCTTTCTGTGTGAAGCTCCATTTCAGACAGTTCCAGTTTCCTGCTTTGAAAAACACAAAAAGACACATCCCTCTAGGGATTTCCAGCCTCCTGGCTTTTAAAATGCTGTGGTGTCTACCTTCTCAGGTGCTTGTCCTGAGGAACGGGTCACATCTATTTACAGAAACCTGAACTTGCCAATTTCCTTTCTGTCACCCAGACTTTGTTTAATGTTCTTGTGGAAAAAACTTGTGGGTGTAATAATTCAGGCAGATCCTTCCTTCCACAAAGACTATGGATCCAGGGGAGGCATTGATTCCGGCCTCTAGCTCCCTCCACCTCTAGCCTGGATTTTCCATACTGTCTGACTACATTGTGTAGGAAGAATAGGAGTGGGGGAGGAAATGGAAAAAAAGGTAGAACTTTTGATGTGCATGCGGAGCAGGCAGGGGAGAAAGCTGCAGCCAGGGCAGGGGCCCACCTAGTAACCTTGATGGTCCAAGGACCACCAACTCCAAGGGTTTTTCCGTTCTGTGTGGCTGTGACAAAGGGTTGACTACACCCTCAGGTTATACAAGGGTCAGGGATGAGGTGGGCAGCTCCTGATTCATCTAGAAGTGGTAGGAGGTCTAGAGGGCGCAGTGCTCTCCAGAGCCCTTTGCTCTTTGGGACCACTCTGGGGCTGGGAAATCCAGGGTCGCCTGCAGGTTACAAAGGCACCTGAACTTCCACTTAAGGTCGGTCAGGCTGGGGTCTTCATTCTCTAGAGACGTTGTGGGGGCTGTGCCAAGCCACCAGATGCTAGGGGATGCCTTTGAGAGGAAAAGGACGCGGCATGCAAGGGACGACGTGGTGGCAATGCCAGCTGGTGCCCCGAGGCGACCTCAGGGTGTGGGACTGGCACGCAGAACCAGGGCATTTCCAAGTTCAAATCTCCTAGGCGGGGGTTTACAACAGCCGGCTCACAACCTCCACCCGCTCCTCCCTCGGCTGCGGCGGGAGGAGGAGCCGCGCCCTGGCCGGCGTCCCCTTGACTCCTCCCTGCGCGGCCGGGCTCTTCCTCCCCCGCGGCCCGATCTCCTTGGTGGCCGCTGCTGAGCCGGGAACGAGCGCGCTGGGCGCGGCCGTCCCGTGCCGCCCGGAGGAGCCCGAGAGCTCCGAGGTCATGGTCTGTGCTGTGGCGCGGGGCTCCTGAGCCCCGGGACTCGGTGAGCGACAAACTGGGGACCCCCGGAGGTCGAGAGACCTGAGAAAGCGCGAGGCCTTGGCTGTCAACGAGTCGTCTTCTTGGGACCCCGAGAGTCCTGCGCCGCGCAGACCCGCAGATCCCGGTCCAGCACGCGGTGGCGGCCGGGGAGGGGCAGTGTCCCCGGCGGGTGGCGGCGGGAGGAAGGGGGGAGGGGCCGCGGCGACGGCGGGGGCGGAGGATGCGCCGGCGTGCTTTTGTGAGCGTTGGTCCCTTACATATGGAAATGACGCCCGCTCGGGTCCCCAGTCGCGTCCATTGGAAGGACGCGTGCCCGGATCGGCGGCGTGGGCTGCTCGGTGTGGCGGCGCTCGCGGGGCCCTAACAAAGCGCCCTTTCCTTGCAGAGCTTCGGAGGCGGCTTGTGCGGGCGCTCCCCAGAGGCTGACGGAAGGTAGGCGAGGCCACCCGGGCAGGACCAGGGGTCTGGTGTGTGAGCCCCACGATCCGCGGGTGGGCAGGTGGAGCGGGGACGCCGAGCGGGTTGCTAGGGACCTGGGTTGGCCCGCCTTCCCGCCACACCTCCGCCTCCGAGACCTGAGGCGTCCTCAGCTGAAAACTGTTACTGTGCTTCACTCCAGCAAACGGCAGGACCCGGAGCAATCAGAAAGGGTTCTTGTTCTGTGGTTCGAGGCCACCCAGGCAGCCCCGAGATCCAGAAGCTGAAGGAAAGCCTACGTGGGGGAGCCCTTGGGTGTCGGTCTGCGTCTCCCGGGGGCTCAGTGCTGTTTGGAGTTCTAAAAGTGGAGATTTTCGAAGGTGCGTGGGATCCGTACAGGTAGAGACTTTTTGGGTGCTGCTAGCGCCGGGGTCGGGGGGGGGGTGGGGGGAGCAATGCATTTTGACAGTTGCTCTGAAAACCCGGTCGCCAGAGAAGACGAGTGTGGAATGAAGTGAGGAGTTAGTGTAGGTGGGGAAGAAGTATCCGAGACTCTGGGTCTGCACTACAGTACCACCCCCTCTTCCCCGGAAAAAGACAACTGTTGGAAACCGGCCTCAGTTAAAAGCTCACTGTGACACTGAGAGAGGTTGGAAGGGGTGAGGCTCCCAGTCCCAGCCCGCACAGAATGGGTGGATATGCAATGAAAGGGGAGCTGGAATAGAGCCCTGCCATAGATCGTGTTTCCGTGCAACGATTATGTGGCGGTCTCCTTGTCCCTTGCCTGGGACAGACCCTCTTCTAGGCGTTGAGGAAGTCTTGGGAAGGCTTTCCATGCTTTTCAACCAGAACTGATTGTGTGGTTTTCTATGTGACTGCCACGGAAGCTTTAGGTTGCTTTCTGTCTCATCAGAGCACTCTAGACTCCTGGGACCACGAACTATTTTCTCAGTTGTGTTGGCATAAGTTTATCAATTTGCATGTTTGCTGAGGCCTAACAGACCACAAGGAAATACTTTGGTGGCATCAGTATAGCTTACTCTATGGTCTTCTCTAGTGGAAGTTCGTCTGGAATATTAATATATCTTGCTGTAGAATTGAAAGTAGCTGTAAAATATTCAGACTGTTGGTAACATTACAGGCTGGCTGAGAGTTTGTGTGGTCTCTTCATCTGTGGTTGGTGTGCATAGGAAGGTGATGAAAACCTCTGGGGGCAGGGGCTATTGGCAACCTGTTTATTTTCACAGTTCTCTGGTGCTTTAGAGGGAAGCATTCTGAGCTGCAGTCTTGAGAAAGCAAATGGATTGCTAACACAGATACAGGAGCAAAGAAGAGGAACCACCCTGTGTGTCGTCTTCTTGTTGAAATGTCAACATTCAGTCATTTTAATTGGTGCTTGCTCAAAATGTCATAAGTCCTTTTTTGTTATTCCCTTTTCATTTTAGATACATAACGGTCCTTCGTATCAAAAGATGTTAACTCACAGGACAAGAATAGGGCTCCACTGGATTCTGAACAGCCAATCTTAATTTAATAGGCGGCATTCTTATCACAAGCCAAATGTTGTTCAAATAAATTGTTTTAAATGTCACTGTAAATGACTTTCTAAACTACATTTCACCAGTCTTGATACTACCATTTTATGTTGATAATGAAAATACATCTTATGAGTCTTACACTGATAGAGGCTTGGCAGGGATAAACAGAGCATTTTAGAGGGAGATAGACAGCTAGGACCATTCAGAAAGCTGACTTTTCTAGATGCCAACTCATTTGTAAGCCAATAAATAATGCAGTTTGAATTCTGGCTATTGATCTTGCATCTGTTGGCCAGAGGCTTTTGGAGTGGCTCACTGAACCTTGCAAAAAGATATATGTATCTGATTATATTTACAAAGAAGATAATTTAAAACATGGAATTATGCAAATGAGAAACTTCATTAGAAATTAGCTTGCTTCTGTAAAGCAGTTTGTGTAAGCAATTAGACCCTCACTAGGCATGGAAAGTGTATTAAAGCATCTATATTCTAATACCTAAACACAGTTGGTGAAATACCATGTGTATATATGAGAACAGAAATTCTCCACTCATGCCCTAGGGAGCTCATAGCTTCAGCTATGCTAAGCAAATTTATGTAAATATGGCTCAAGAAATGAAAGTTGTTTTAGGCTTTTTTTTTTGTATAAAAAAAGTAACAAACATAAAAACTCACACTTTTTTTCCCCTCTAGTTTTGCTTTAGTGGCTGATTACTGGTTACTGGATCTATGTTGTGCAAAGCTGTTTTTACTTTAACTGATTAGGTAATCCACCTGCTATTAGATGTAACAAAAGCCTGGGTTTACACCAACTTCAAGACTGTAAAATACTAAAGCTTTTTTAGCTGAGAATAAATGATAGCAGGGTTTCTTTAGCACAATCACATGTTAGGGTATGCTTAGCAAATTCATTTGAGTGTAAATTTTTCCTGCTAAATGCAACGTTATAATTTTTTTCTACCTCAGTTGTGTTCCTGGTGGTGTTGTTTCCAGCTTAAAGGGAGGAGGCACTTGACAGTTTATAGTTGGGCAGCAGATGGTACTTTGGAGAAGTGTTTTAGGGAAAAGCCATTGCTTATTCTAGAGCATCTTCTGTACTTGAGTTAATATTCCATATTATTTCCTTTCATACTAAAATTGCTACAAGATTAAGCCTGAAATTCTTTTTCAGCTAGAAAAAATGTTTGTGGAAAAGAGGGAAGAAGAAAAGAAACATTTTAATTTGATCATGGGCATTATTAGGATCTAATAAAGTCGTAAAGGAAAGCCTTAGGCGGGGTTTGTCTGTCTTTATCAATGTAGCCCCAACGTAATGAAATGAATCACTTGGTGGTCACTGCTTGGACTGTGGACCCCCAACAGCTGTGCCTGAACACAGGTCCCAAAGTGTCTATTATGCTACTGTCGGAAAGGAAAGAGTCTGAGCCTAGAGGGGCAATGCAGACATTCCACATCGCTGTTCAGCTGCTGGGCCATCTGGAAGGGAAATAAAAGACCTGGGCTAGGGGCTCTGGCTTTGTGATTATTTATTATTTAGTTTTCACTTGCCAGATTTTGTCATCTTTTCATCCTCTCCAGCCCAGAACGGACACCCATGCTGGCTGGGGTTCTCTTCTTACAAACTCCTTTCTATAACCTGGTGTGGGGAAGTTTATACACTACTTCACACTGACCTTCTGGGAACACGTCATTACTTCAGCTACACCTCCACCTGCTTCTTTCAAAGTCCCAGTTGACACCGTTTTTCATCAGTGGGAGGTGCTGAGTAGCAAGTGGCATGCAGCATAGATCTGTGATAGCTGTGCCTGTCCAAGTCTGTGGCCTAGTGTGACCCTAGCAGCCTTGTTTAGGGTTCTTTGGGAGGAAAATGCTCCAAGTAATTATCAGTGTGGACTGTTATTGGGTAGTAAATGTCTTGATTGCTCACTCTGGGCATCTGCCTTTTATTTAGCCGTCCTAGTTAGAACATCAGCATATTGCCTACACTGGCCCTTTTATTCCAAAGCAGTCAGGAAGGCTTCTGGCTAGCTCACTGGGAAGGTCTTTCGTGAAGCTTTAAAAGATTTATGGCTGTCTTCATTAAAGTGGAATTGTTCTTTGCAACTTCAAGGAGAATTTACTACTCCATTTCAACTTTGTAAGTTTCTTGCTGCTGACATGTGCCTGCTTAGCCTAGAAAGTATTGGCTTTCCAGACTAGACAGACACTGAGTATTCATTCAGGGGAAAGACTCCAGATGATGTTTGATTCCTGAGCTGTATCCGTTACTGAAGGTCTAGGGCTCTTCATGGTCATCTTAACATAAGAATGTATTTCTGCTCAGCTTCAAATCCCAATGTTGCTTCAGAAAAAGAAAGGGTGCTTATATCTGTGTCTTCCTAGAGACTTGTAGCCTGTACTCATTTGTTCAACAGAGGTATGGGTTATCCTACTTTTGCCCATTCCAATTTGGAACAGTGTGTGGCCCAAGAATGCCCAAGGTTCTCTAAGTACTTTCCAGCCTGCTGACACATAAAGACGTCATTTCAGAGCCCTGTCATTGTTGCGTCCTGCGTGCATGATTAAGATTGAGGGCTGATAATGGTCACTCTCTAAGTGGAATCTTAGCTCCTCCTGCAATGCTGTGGCTTCAAACAGGTTGATTAGTTTTGCCAAACCCTAGTTTGTATGTTTGAAATGGGGAAGTGATACTATCTGTGCCCTGAATTAGGAGGATTAAGTTGTATAAATGAGGTAGTCTACGTAAAGTACTTGGTGTAGGCTGAGAACAACGTAATTGTGCAGTCCGAATTCTCATCTCTGTCTTGGCCTCTCTGCAATTATATGATGTTAAATTTGTCAATAATCTGCCTTTTTAGGCTCAGGGAGCCAAGCATCTGTTACCATCCTCATTTATTAATATAATGATGCTTCTGCAGGTAACATCGATGATCCATTCTTCCTCTGCAGGCAGGCGTCTGTCTGATTGACTAAATTATTTCCCTAAGCTCATGCTTCCTTTCCAGGCCTCAGGTATTTTCTTGATTTTCAGTTGCCTCTCTTGGACCAATTTCTAAGACTAGCCACTCTACTAGCTTGCCCTACTTAGTTCTGGAACAACCTTCCAGATGGCTGTCGTTATTCCCATTGTCTAAACAAGGGGACTTGAGAAGAGTTTTAGCACAGATTTTCCTCCAAAGCTTTGTGTCTTCACTGAAAAATGCAGATGTAGTTTGTGACTCTTTTGGCATTGTCTTTAACTCACTGAATCTCACTTTGGATGACTTCACTGTAGCTTGGTAGTCCTTGTTGGTATTATATTTCTTCTTGGTTCTGCCTAACACTGAAAATGCCTTTGAAAGGGGGGAAATGGGGAATAATGTATGTGGAAATGGAGATAATGACAGTTTCAGGGCAGAAACTGTCTATGCTGATTTTGGCGTGTCCCACAAGGGATGTTTCCATCCCTGGAATCTCCATAACATGAGGTCAGTCCAGTTACGAGTCTCTTGGCCAAAAGAGCAGATTGTGTTATTTGGTTGGGGGAAAGACAATAATGAAGTAGAAACCATGGCCCCTGCACTTACATTTCTGGCAAGTGGGGAGGGGAAAAATTCTTGCATGGGAAATTATAGATGAACATTTGGAGAATTGTATCAACCAGCAAAAATGTACTTGGTGCCAGATGAGAACTGACAGCTTGCCACCATGTGTAACATCTGGATGTTCCACTGGGGTGGAGTCCCCCCTCTCCCATATCACCCAATCACCATGTATCCCTCACCTTCCAACACACCCCCAATTTACCCCTCACCTTCCACCACTATCCCCCACAACCCTCACCTCCCACATCCATCCTCATGTACCCCTCACCTTCCCACCCCCCTTTCCCCTTCAGTCTAACGTACTCCTAAGCTTGAAACTTTGCTGTCTAGGAACCTGGGAGATGAAGTTCAGGGACAAGACAGAAAAACTGCTTTCAAATGAAGGAAGCTTGATCTAGTGAAAAATCTAATGGCCTCTCTAAAGCAGACATGCTTAAAAACTAGACTCAAAGCAGCAGATAGGGCTGGGTCCAATCAGCATGTGGTAAGTTTTGTTCTCTCCTGTTGGCCGAGACAGATCACTACCCTTGAAGATGATGTTTGAAAGGGGAAGGAAGTATTAAAAGTCTTTCACTTTTGAGTTTATAGACCCATATGCAGAAATCAAGCAAAAGTAGACTTGTCTGTCTTTTCAGAAGTTGATCAGATCACAACCCAGAGGACTCTAAGAGTGAACCTCAGAGCTGTGAAAATCCCAGAGCCCCACAGGGTGGCAGATTTTAGCTAACAATTAACTGGCCCACTCTAGGCAAATCTCATTAGTAAGGGTGCCTGCCTTTGTGGCTTGGTTTAACACCTTCCTGTTTCTTTTCTGAAGCTTTGCTGTTTACTTAGCACTCCCAACATATTTTGAAAACATTTACATACTGATTAGTTAACCCAACAGACCAACCCTGGGAAGGCAGCCAGAGCCTGCTGCACCTCAGTGGTAAGCCTGCTGATGGAAGAGACCTTCCCAAGCTGGGAAGTCTGGACCCACACCCTGCCATGTTCCGGCTCATCTTCTGAGGCCACCTCATTAAGGAGATCATGGCTCTGTTGGGGTTTGTTATGTTTTAGACGATTGTCTGTGGAAAGAAAGCAAACAGTTTAGAGCAACACTGAATTGTTTTTGGAAAGCTCCATTGCCTTGGGTCCTAGCTGTGGGTAGCAGCTTAAGTTATATGATCCCTGGGTTATTGAGGACTGCTCTTTGAGTTTCGACTTAGGGCTTTAAGGGTGCTTCTGTTATTGCCAATACTCTTGGGGTTGGACCCAGGGCCTTGCACATGCTAAGCATACATGATGTACCACTGAGCTACACTCCCAAGCCCTGGTGGAAGGTGTTGTGTTTTGTAGCCAAGGAGCTGATTGAAAGCCTGCTTGCAAATGACTGAGGTCACTTTCCCAAGGGTATATGTGATGTTTGGCACCCATTGATTGCATCATGAAGTTTCTTCCAAAAGGGAAGGATTTGGGCTAGATCCAGCACATTAAGAAAATGATTATTGTACACCAGGAGAAAGAAACATCTTATTCTTCCTTCCCTCCATTTATTAAAACAGGGTTTCTCTATGTAGCTTCAGATGTCCTGGGACTTGCTCTGTAGACCAGACTGGCCTTGAATCCAGTGATCCACCTGCCTCTGCCTCTCGAGTGCTAGGATTAAAGGCATGAACCACCATACCTGGCCTATGAAACATCTTATTCTTGAAGTAAAATACCTGAAATTGTGTGGTTTTATTTTTAGCAAAAGATGACTCTGAGTTTTTGATGAGTTCAGGTTTTTACTGCTTTTAGGGATGGTGAAAGTCTGGGATGAGGGTTGGGGAGGTGCTGGGAATCAGGGTAATGAGGGGCAGAGGAACCCAGGAATGAATCTAATGAGAAGTTCAGTTCTCAGGAAAGAGACAGTGGCTCCTCAGGACCTCTCCATGGGAAAGGTGGAAGTGGTGTTTTGCCCTTTCTCTTGGCAACTGCGCATTACCCTGGGACTAGAGACAACCTTGGGGAACACTTTCTGTCATACTGCATGTAATTACACCAGCAAGGCTAATTGAGCTGCTTTTTGAGTAAAAGGCATCTGGACCCTTGTAAATTGGGAGGTGGCTCAGCCAGTGACTCTGTTGTAGCTGTGATGCAAGAACACCTAGACTGAATGGAATGGAAGTATTCATCTTGGTCACTCTGCCCCCCAGGTCCCAGCATGAGGGGGGCAGGCTGTCTGGAGCTTGCTGACTTGCCTGGCAGCTCTGACCCTGTAGTTGCTTGATACTAACAGTTATCTCACCTGACCTGACGAGCTGGTAGAAGTAGCCTTTCACTTTCCAGAGTCCTCAGGGCTGATAGGGGAGAAATCCTCTTAGGTCTGAGTTTGACAGATCTCCAACTCCTTCAGGCTGGTAATGTTACCTCTGTTGTAATACTGTAGATTTGCCCCTGGTGCTAATGTGTGTAGGACTACCATTGGCCAGGCAAGGCCTTGCTTCAGTGTCCAAGTGGCAGGAGGGGTTGGGAGAGATGCATGTGTCCAGAAGTGTGTGACCTGCCCCAACCTGTCCTCCTCTCTATCCTGCACAGGTGAGCACTGTGGGCTATGGGATGGATGAGGTGGAGCAGGACCAGCATGAGGCCCGACTCAAGGAACTCTTTGACAGTTTTGACACCCTGGGAACTGGGTCTCTGGGGCAAGAGGAGCTCACTGACCTCTGTCATGTCCTGAGCTTGGAGGATGTGGCCCCGGTGCTTCAGCAGACACTACTTCAGGACAACCTCTTGGGCAGGGTAAGATCTGGGGAGCAGTGGTTTATGGGAAGTGGGGTGGGGCGTGGTTTCTGTCAGGACTCTGGGTGGTGGCAAGCCACAGGTGTGTCACAACTTGTGTCTTGCAGTCTGGCCGTTAACCTGGGGCATGCAGTTTGCTCCTGTGATGAAGGCATGATAAATTTAGAAGTGTACTGACTGAGCATTATGGGTAATAAGAGAAAGAGGCTAGCTCCCAGATTTTTTTCTTTACTCTTTATGGGCCATTTCATTGAATTCATATTCATCATTGAGACAGAGAAGGGATTGTTGAGATTTCCATGGAAAAGAAGAAAAAGACAGGAGGAAAGCTGCCCTTCACAGGAAGAATAAGTCTCTAGCATGACTTTAAAAAAGCTGTTTCTTGTGTGGGTCATTTTGAGGTGAAGAGTAAACCTTCCATCCAGGAAGTAAGACTGGAAAGTAAGCACGGTACAGTCCAGCAGGCCTGACACTTCTGGACACACACTGGGACTGTGTGTGAAAGCCAGTATGAACTCCCACATTTGAAAACAAATGCTCATGTTGTCCCCTAGATCAAGTCATAGGCAAGAGAAAGAAAAAAGAGGGCCACTTTCCTGCATCCCTCTAGCCGTGAGATGGAGATTTGGTTTGTTCTAGTCTGAGGATCCTTTCAGTTTCCCACTCATCATCAGTAGCCTCACTTACGATGCTTTGTACTGTGGAGTCTTTCACTGTTGATTCTGGGATGGGCAAAATGAAAGAGGCGGGACTTCTGAGCTGTGTTGGTAATTGTGACACTTTGTACACGGGGTTGTCACAGGCTATAATGAGGAAGTTGTCATGAACTTGATTCAGACAGATGGACTTCCTCTCTTCATTTTCTGTTCATGGCCTTTCAGCTGATAAGGTAGATAAGTATCCCAAAGCCTAGTAGAAGACATTGGCTGTGTGCCACATGAAGGAGACAGGAACTAACTCTGAAATTAATGTACAAGAAAAATGATATTAGGGGACTTGACATCATAGATGCGAGGTCAAATCGTTAATATCACACCTAAGGAAAAAAGCTGACTATTGCAGAAAGTAGGGCCACTCTTGGTCACTTTGAGGAGGATTAGATGTTTGTGAATATATGAAGTTTCTAGAAAATGCTAAAAAGATTCATCCCAAAGGCAGTAAACATTGGAGTGTGGAAGATCGAGCCATTTATTTCATGTTATATCATACACTCCATGTTTTTAAGTATTGCGTTAAATTTAGGCATGTTGGAGAACAGAATATCATCTCCCAATGTGGTACTCAAAGGTTTCAGGCCTTTTGGTGATGGAGTAGTTGTCTTAGTCTTTCAGAAAGCACAAGGAGCTGCGCTTTGACTCATGGTCTCCCTGAGAATCTCTCAGAATAAGAGGAGACCACCACTGCACCCAGACTCCACTGCAGCAGCTGGCTAACAATTTGCTCTGCAGATGTCAGTCCAAAAGCAGGGAAGTTATCGATTGATTTGTTAATAGCTTGACACCACCGGCCTTCTTTTTACATTTGATATTTGCCTGAATGATGAGCACCTAAGTGGTCTAGAGTGTGATATTTACTTAGTGAGCTGGTGATAAAGTTAAATAGATGCCTGCATATTGATTTCGTGTGGGAGGTCCCTGATGACTGTCTTGAGAGACAGAGTGGGCATGAGTTAATGCACTACTGTTAAATTTGCATTTTTATGAAACTGAATTATTCTCCTTGGTTGATTGCATAAACTTGGCCATATGCTATGAAGATGTCTCATGGTTTATAATCTTAAGTTGTAAAGCAATAAATCTCATAGAGTTTAGTGGAGCTGCTCTATGCATCATCTTAATGATACGGTGAGTAGGGGTGAGCATTGTTAAGGTGTAAGTGTTAACAATTAACTTAATTTCAAATGACACACAGTAACTGTGTACTGATGGGACAGAGTGTGCAATTTTAATACACATGTGCCAGGCATCGTGATCAGATCAGAATGACTGACATTTTCTTGTGTAGGGACCATTATAAATCCTTTCCATTATCTTTTTTGAAATATTCTGTTAATCTTTGTCAACTATAGTTATTCTGGGGTTTTTTGCATTTTAATTTTTTCATTATGTTCAGTAGACAACTTGTGGTAGTAGATTCTCTCCTTCCTCCTTTGGGACTTGGGACCCCAAGTTTTTGTTATCATTGTGTTTGGTTGCTTAATTTGTTTTGTTTTGAGACTGAGTCTCCCCATGTATCCCCGGTTGGCCTAGAACTGGTTATGTAGATAAGGCTGGCCTCAAACTCAGAAAGATTTTCCTGCTTCTGTCTCCCAAATGCAGGGATTAAAGGAGTGTGCCACCATACCTGTCCTAAGTTGATTTTTTTAAATGTCAACTATCTTTCTTCTGATTAGAAGAAGTTTATGGAAAAAGTTAAGGACTGGGGGTATGAATCAAATGGTATGTGTAAGGCCCCAGGTTCAGTCTCTGGGATCACACCATCAGAGTTTGAGGGAGTTCTAAGGACAGAAGCCTGCTAATAAAATGAAAAAGTAGCACAGCAGATCTTAACATAGTCATCAGTTCATTAATTCAGCAAATATATGCCGTGTGGTGTCATTCTCTTTGTCTCATTGTATTGGTGCAATGTATTAATGTTCACTGTAAACTATAGTAGTTCACAGAACTGTCTTTTGGATCCGCTAGGATCCATTGTCTTTCTAGATGCTTATGATTTTAATTTACTTTTTGAATATAAATAAACAACTTCATTGAATATAACTTTTATTATATGTGTGTGCATTTTCATACATATACTAATAATAATAGACTATTTTTCTTCAAATTAGATTTAGTTGATCTGTCTGGATTTATAACTAAAGTCTATTTTACCCGGAGCTTGTTGATTACTGTTCAGCTGTGTGGAAGGCATTGCTTGTAGACCCTTGATTAAAAGGAAGTTCTGGTGTGTGTGTCCAGTCCATGCCATCAGCCAGGGCCTCCTCCACTGAAGTGGTCTAGTTGGGTGACATACTTAGTGGATGAGCAGTGAAGGGATGGAGCATTCACTCGGAAGAATGCCGTTGTTAACTGTTTGCTGGACTAAGCTCTTACCAAGCAAGTAATCCAAAATTAGGAGATTTCTGTGTATTTTTAAAATTAATTATAACAATGGGTTCCACTATGGAACTTTGATAAATGCTTTGGTTCCTGTGTCTTTTCTTTTTCCCTCATTGGCAGTTAGGATGGGAGAGAGTGCTTGGGTTTGATGGCGAGCCTTGACTAGTGTAGATGGATAGCTTAGACTCACTCGGTCTGTCTGGAAGCCTTCAGACTATAGTAATGCTATCCAGTGCACTTCCCTTTCCTTATCCAATGTGACAGCTTTGAGACAAGATAGCTCTCTGAAAGGCTTTCATTGCTACATTCCTTGACATAAATCTGAAACACCCATGTGTTCTTGGCACATCTGTCCAAATGAAAACAAGCCACTTGGGCAACAGAACTTGCCGCTGGCTTCTAGAGTCCCATGGGTATGTGGCCATTGGAAGCTTTAATATTAGGCCAAGAGGTGATAGCACATGCCTTTAATCCCAGCTCTCAGGAGGAAGAAGCAGCTGGAGCTCTGCATTCAAGGCCAGCCTGGTCTACATAGTGAACTCCAGGACAACCAGGGATACACAGAGAAACCCTGTTCAAAAAAAAAATTTTTTTTAATATGAAATCTTGCTAGCTGTGCAAATATAAAATTTAGCTCCACTTTCTACCTTTCATATCAAAACACTTGGGGTTCTTTTTGGAAGGCCATGATTAAGTTCAAATGGTAGATTTGCCCCTTGTTTCCAGGTCATTAAAAGCTTCTTATGGTTTCATTCTCTTATACATATTTAATCATTTGAAGAGTAAATCTGAAATAGAGAAGGACCTTGTGGTGAAGATTATTTGAACTCTTTCTCAGTGTATGCAATTACACTTGATTATCAACTCCTGCCTATTTATAACCACTGCAATCACGCTCCTGTGGATTTCACTGAGCTGAAGCCCTTGAGACTGCGGGGTGGAAGACCTTTCTTTCTCCTTCTGTTTAACCTGTAGTAGTGAGAACTGTTACTATCCGTGTTGATTCTGTGACTCTGGATAAATCACCCTTCTCCTCCCATGCCAAGCGTCTCCTTTGGGGTTAACTGAAATTTCACCATGCCCATGCTTAACATGATCTGGGACTGCTTCTATTCTGTGTTGATGATTTCATGTCAAACTCACTACACAATGAACTCATGTTTCCAATCCTATGACTCCTTAAGTCTCATAGTATTTATCGTGGCAGGAGTAAGGGTAGGAGGGTGACTCTGGACTCTGAAAATGTAGGTAGGACAAGCTCTGGATGCCATTCTCTTCCATGAACGATACAGTCAGGAAGGCTTATTAAAATTTGCCAGTATTTTCTGATACTGTTTATGTGTCCTTCAGTGTCCCTCACAGCTATTAGTCATCAAAGCTCATCTGTGTGACAGAGAATCCTGGGACCTACTAAGGTTTGTTCAAGGTCAGTTGACTCATTTGAGGCCATTGCCAGCCCTTGCATTTAAGCGCATGTCTCCACCGGTGTCTTCTACAGGAACTATGTGAACATGAATGTCACTTTCCACATCCCTCTAAACATCACCTCCACCAACATTGCCACCACCACTACCACAAGTACATAGAGACAATGTGTGGCCATAGTACAGTTCTTGATGTCAGTCCTTAGTTCAAATGCTGGCTTCTGCCACTTTTAAGCTGTGTTATCTTAAATGCACCAAGCCTTGGATTTTTCATCTGTAAAGTGAGAAATACTGTAGCTTCCTTACAAGACTGATGATGGTAGCTGACTCTCTCTCTCTCTCTCTCTCTCTCTCTCTCTCTCTCTCTCTCTGTGTGTGCGTGTGTGTGTGTGTGTGTGTGTGTGTGTGTGTGTGTGTGTGTGTGTGTGTGCCTATCACACAAAGGCCTATCAGAGAGGCAGAGATACAGCCCCTGGCTAAATCTTACTATATGGTTGACATCTCCCTCTACAAGATTGAGTCTTTGGTAAATAATAATTAACCATGGAGATTTTCCTAAGAAACCATATGAGAGAGAACAGATTTGCTAGAAGCTCTTGTGTACAGTGGTGGTTTTGCAGATCCCCCTTAGCAGGACTCCTTGAGCCTGTCTTGAAGCATACAGTTGTCTAATGTTTAAAACTTGCTGTCACCTTTTAGATGGTCTCTGCCTCTATAGTGTTTTCAGTAAATGACTGAAGTCACAATAGCCCCAATGCTTTATTTAGGATAAAACATTTCATAACCCGGTCTTTTATGGCAAAACACACCAGTTTGTTTAGTCAACGAGGTCTTCCTTGCTTAGACTATTTTCTGATAAATCCATATTTCTATGCCCCATTTCAATGAACAATGTCCTTAAACTTCTGTCACTGATTTCCTTTTGTGTTAGAAGATACAAACTAGTTACATTTAATGACAGTTAGTTACATGGCACCTTGTCTTGTTGAATTAGTTCACTTTGTTTTAAACACTGGTTTGAATTCTCTAAGTTTGGGTCTGTTTGAATATTACCTGTGTACATGTGGAAACTGTATGCATTTGAACTCCATGACTACACAAGGTAATTGGGTGCAATGGTAGATTTTGGGGAAGGGGTTAGTTTTGTTTGTTGGTATTTTGGGGTTTTGTTGTTGTTTGAGATGGGCAAATTGTTTTCCTAAAGTAACATTCATTCAAGCAGTGGTGATGTATGACTCATAGAGGCAGAGAGCAAGAGAGAGACACCTGACTGATCTTCCTATTAATTTAGTTTAAATGTCATGTGTGTTTTTAGTCAGGCATGTAATTTCTTCATTGCTGCAAACTGCCCTTTGAGGCATAGAGAGATGCTTATGGGATGAATGGCAAGTAATTCTTATTCAAATGAGAAAGTACCGACCAGGGCACGCAGAACCTAGAAGCTCATTACCTTATAAGACTGAATTCCCTTGTATATTTGTGTATTTCTAAATTTTGACATAACGTAATAGTAAAGCTCCCTTTGAAGGACAAGGGCACTTAAACTTCTTAGTTACTGAACACGGTGAGCTCACTCTTAATGTGATTCTCAAAAATAGGGTCATTTACTAGCATTTTTTGATTCTGGGTTGAACCCTGAGGGGCTTTTTACCACATCAGTATTCATGAGCATTGATGGAAAAACAAAATCACCTATCTCCACAGAGAATGGTCTCATTGAATCAAAGATGTGGTATTTATTGTTGTTTAAATCCCGGGTCCCAGTGTCTGCATGCCCTTGCAAGAAAGAAATGAGGATCGAAGGGGAGCTTGATGCTGCGCTCAGTGTTTAGCTGAGCTGCCTACTGCTATTGAGGCTTGTTTGAAGAAAGGGGCCCACTAGACAGGTGACGTTAGACCATGAAAACCTTTGACTTAGCAGCTATATATGACACATATGCTAAAATAAGATAGGTTAACTACTCTGTGTGTCCATTTGGAAAAGTTTAACTCTGCCTATGATGGTATGAGAACTCAAGGCCACAAATAGGGCACCGTTTCCTTTCCCACTGGCTAACTGGGACATAATGTCTGGTCAGGTGCCTCTGCCAGCTTTCTTTGACTCTTTCCAGGTACTTAACAGATTCTATCTTGTCACCAATACACTGGCCTCTCTTCCACATTCCATTCTCCTGCTCCCTAGAGTATAGCTGATAAACTCCTTGAGAGCAGAGGTCAGGTATCTTGAGTTCGAGTTATCCTCTGCCCACTGCTGTCTTGCATCTGCTGTGTGGTGGGCACCTGGTGGCATGCCAGGAAGCCGGAGGTTTGACTTGGAAGTCAGAAGAAAAGTGGGCACAAGTCAGGCAGAATTGCGGGGTCAGGTAGAGCCACCTCAGAAGGCCTGGTTCCTTCTAACTAACTCCACCTCTTCCAAGACTTGTGGCCAGGAGCAAGACACATTCCTTCTCAGCAATCATCTGGACTTAAAGGGGGGCCCTCAGATAGATGTAAAATCCAAAGACAAGTTATCTAGGAGAAAACCTTCACTAATACCCCACACACCTCGGGTTATTGGAGACATACATGAACAACACTCTTCAATAACAAAATCTTTTACTCCATGTACTGACACACAGGGGGAAAAGATTCACCATTGGAGAGTCAAAATAATTAAGTTTTATTTGATCAAAGAGTATATTACACATAATTATACTGTACTTAATTATTATTTGCCCTATTAGCCTTCTCAATATAGTAGAAAAGGGATACTTTAGGCTTCATTTATAAGCATGGACATTCTTGCCCAAAACTAAACAACCCCAGCCTATTAGTTTTGAGTGGCTATATTTCATCTTTTAAAAATAGGTTGTGTAGAATTATTAAAATGCTTTCTTTTTAAGTATAAAAGCATCATCCATTACTTGTGTTTGAGGAAGGCTGGTTAGTGTTGGTAGTTCTTTCTGTCTTATTTTGAGGGGCTTGTCTTTTGCTGCTGTTGCTGGGCTGGCTTTGGCAGGCCACAGCAGGATGGCATTTGTGTTAAAACAGTAGAGCCAGATGTGGTGGAGCACACTTTTAGTCCAAGCACTCGAAGGCTAAAGCTGTGGGTCTCTAAGTTGAAGCCCAGAGAGTAAGATGCTGTTTTAATGACAAAAAAAGGTGTGTGCGTGTGTATGCGTGTGTGTATGTGTGTGTGTGTGTGTGTGTGTGTGTGTGTATGTGTGTGTGGCGGGGGGGGGGGGGGTGACTGGAGAGAACATGTGCTCTTCCAGAGAACCTGGGTTAGAATCCTAGCACACATATGGTGGTGGCTCACAAACATAACTAGTTCCATGGGACCCAGCATTCTATTCTGACTTCCAAGGGTGCCAAGCACATGTGTGGTGCTACACATAAAGTAGCTAAATCTTAAGACAACAGCAGCATAGAGTTGAGGGCTCCTGCACTGGCCCTGTCTATCCTGCGATTCTCATGGGACATACTTTAAGCTGTAGCCACCATGTCTCATCCATTGATTTCCTCTCTGTCTGCCATATGGTAGATAATCAGATAATCAGGACGGGGAGATTAGGGACCCACCATCTCAAATGCTTCTACTTCTTACACCGTAGTCACGGAGACTTCAGCTCCATAGAAGACCTTCGATGTTGATTTGAAGTAATTCCAGAGTATGGATGTCTGTACTTTATGCCAGGGGAGGTTTGTAGACCCCAGAGTGACCTTAGCTTCTACTTTACTGAACTAAATTAGTCAGAACCAAGCAGCACTTAAAGCTCTTTTGTTTGTTTGTCTGTTTTGTTTTTTGAGACCTGGTTTTTCTGGGTAGCTCTGGCTGTCCTAGAACTTCCTCTGTAGATATCAGGATGGCCTCGAACTCACAGAGATCTATCTGCTTTTGCCGAGTCTCATATAACTCTTGATGGCCTGGAACTGGCTATGTACCTTGAGGCTGACCTTGAGTGTTCAATCCTCCTGTCTCCACCTCCCAAGTGTTGGGATTACAGGCATTCACCACCACATGCCCAGTTCTCAGAAAGACTCTCACCTGTAACTATCAAAACATAGACCTTTAGAAACCACACAGAAACCTGCAGAGTCAAGTGTAAAAGGCTTGAATTTCTCAGGACAAATGCCCCCCCCCTTTCCAAATAGGTCTGGTCATTATACTCTCCTACCCTCTTGGAGCTTGACTATGCCACTTGAATGGCCATCTGCTGTGCTTCAAAATATGGCCCTGTTACTCTGTGTTAGAAACAGTCAATCCATAATTACACGTTAGCATTAACTACCACTTGTGAGGATCTACTAGGTCCTATAATGTTCTAGATATATGACATAATTTTCATTTTACCTCCCTAACACTGCTTCAGGAAGCAGTGTTATAAAATCATAAATGTTTGCAAAGCTTGTCTATTCCTGCCTAACATCCTATGACTTGAGTTTTATGAAGACAGTGGATCGCATCACATCCCAGCTGGGTAACGTGTCTGCCATGTATCTGCTGCTCAATACATAATTGTTAAATGAATCATACAAGACATTGACTATATAGCCCCAATTGTTGCAGACCAGACTAAAGTTCAGAGCAGCAAGCTAGCCAGGGCACAGTGGGCAGTGAGCAAGAACCTGGCCTCCAGAGCCTCTGCATCTTCGGAGCCACTCTGCTGCCTTCCTCGAAGAGGAGAGATGGTTGTAGGCATTAGGAGATCCCTGTCAGCCCAGCTTTGCTCCCAGATGTGTCATGCTGTGAACTGGCTGTGGGGATAAATGGCCTTAGCCATGTAAATACCAGTTCACCTGGGAGGTACCTTGTCTACCCTAGTCTATTTCTGAAGCCAGGACTGTTTGCTTCTTTCTTCCTGAGGTTTTAAGATGATTTGCCAGCCACAAACCCCTAATTAGCATGGCTTACATTCCTGCAGTTTTTTTTTTTTTTTTTTTTTTTTTAACCATTTCATGGACCATCCTATTGCTTCAGCAGATGCTCTGTCTCCCTGGACAGACTTCTGTTCATGGTTTCTTCTAGCATGTTGATTTCAAGTCCATAATTACAGGAAATTTGCCTAGAGGGTAAATCCTAACTGTTCACACAAACACACACACACACACACACACACACACACACACACACACACACACAGGCTCAAATGTAACTGAGGTGGTGAATACATTATATTACTTGATTGTGGTGACTATCCCATAGTCTGTCTCTCTCATATATAACAAACCATCAAGTTATACTCCTTAACAACAAATAGAAAATTAAGTAAAACCCGCATGATCTAGAAGGAATATAGGGGCTGAAGTGATTCCTCAGTAGTTAATAACATGTGCTGCTCCCTCAGAAGTCCGGGGTTTGGCTCCTAGGACCTATACTTACAACCTACTGTAACTCCAGTTCTAGAAGCTCCAATGCCCTCTTCTAACTGTGATGAGCACCACATCCACATACAGACAGGCAGGCACACAGGTTTATATACACATAAATATAAATAATTTTAAAGAGTTAAAGCTCTGAAAGGAATATAATTTTAGGGAAATTTAATGATTAAAGTTGAGTGTAATAGAACTCACATCCTCATTGGGAGAGCGTGATAAATTATAACTAAATACAGTTTTATTTGGATATTTTTGTTTTGTTTTTCAAGACAGAGTTTCTCTGTATAGCCCTGGCTGTCCTGGAACTTGCTTTGTAAACCAGGCTGGACACACCTGCCAGTGTTTTGAGCCGATATTCAAGGAATCCTATAGTGGTACAAATTACACATTTACTGACTTTCGTCTTGTATTGGGCGTGTATAGGTTTCTGGGAAAATCAGTGCCACACATCCAAACTAGAATTATGCTGATTAGAAAGGCCACCTCTTCCTGCCTTCTCAGGCCAAGGTCACAGAAACTGAAGGTGGAGAAGAAAACTTTTACCTTGGAAGCACTTCTGATGAGTATTCCCATGAGTCAGACTGGGTCTTCCCATGCTAGTCAAAGCAATTACAGACTTATGAACTGATGAGAGCGCTTCTCAGGCTTCCTGCATCCAGTGTGCTTGGCATTGATTTTTGCTTGTCTGTATACTCACAGGGACCTAGAAAATAAATATTATATAGCTGCCCCAGGCAAAACCATATTAAATTTTTCCCCAGAAGAGCTTACTCCCTTCTAGACTATCTTGAGTTGAAAGCATCCGTGGCCAGCATGACAATGGGTCATTTACTTGGGAAGTTTTTCCTGATGTCAATCCTAACTCTTCTGATCTTGTTTTAAAAGGTAAAAAGGAGTTGATACTTCAAAAACATATCTTTTCCTGAGTTTATAGAGGATTTTCTAGCTTCACTTTTTCCACTGGAGTTGAATAGATATTCGTATTTATCTGAACATTTGTGTTCATGGTACTGATGTCAGAAAGGACCAGCCCATTTTTCCTCTCATGCTTTAGAGAGATGAAGGACAAAAGAGAGCAGACATGGGTGATGATTTGCTTCAAGGCTGTCAGGATGGGAACAAACAGTTCAGACATTTTGCAGATGGATTTGCGTTCTTGAGGCTATGGAAAATGATTTTAAATTTATTTTTAATTGCTTTTTAGGTACATTTTGACCAATTTAAAGACGCATTAATACTTATCTTGTCTAGAACTCTATCCAGTGAGGAACACTTTCAGGAGTCAGGTAAGAACACTGATGTTTCTTTTCTATATTCCCCTTTAAAAGGTATCCAGGGGTGGGCTGGGGATGTGGCTCAGTGGTAGAGTACTCGCCTAGCATGCACAAGTCCCCGAGTGCAATCTCCAGCAATTCCCTTTTCCCCAAAAAAGTTTAAAAAGTTTCCTGGATGAAAAATGTGAGGACCTTGAAGTATGTAGGTGGAGATGTGGGACATCTGCTCTTCATAGATGGAACCATTATTTCCAGAGACTTCTTTTGATATCATCACAGAAGCCTTTACAGCTGTTAAATCCTAAAATGACAATTCCCTACCACAGCAGCACATTATGGAAGAAATAACTGAATTATTCCTAGTCAAGTGTCAGATGTGGTAGCAGTAATTCATTCATGGATCAAGCAGAGCAAAGCTGAATATGGTAGCTCCTTCAGCCTTACTTCCTGTCTCTGTGTGAGCATATGTTTTGGGAAAAAGTTTCCTGCAAGAAGAAATGTGGCTATCAAGAAAGTATTCTATGTGGCCCCACTGAGCAGAAAATCCTCTACTTAGAGGCACGACTTTATGGCAGTGTGGCTTCCACTATCAGGCACATCTATAGTTTTAGCACCTGGAAGAACACTTAGCATAGTAAATATTAAGTAGCTGTTATGAAAGATTAAATGTTGTACCTCATTGTTTTTTTTTTTTTAAAGAGAACCATAAATTGTAAGATACATGGTTACATATCTCAAAAAAGAAAAGTGTTGTCAAATATAACCTAAAATGTTATTGATGATAAAATATATCCTGATTTAAGTGTGCTCAAATCTGGCACTGGAATATGCATGTCTTAAAATCAAAAAAATATAACTATTTGAGGGAAATTCTAATGCATAGAAACTTGTCTTTGAGTATAGAGAACTGTGAAGTGATTTGATTGGCATGGGCTAGGCATATGAACTGACTGGAATGGGGCATCAGGAAATTGAGGGTGCTGTAACTTCTGTCTTTTGCAATGGGAGTAATGCAACTGTGATCATATGAACTTCCCCACCCATACAGTGGCAAAATGTAGTACATCGATTACATCTAAATAAACCTCACTGAAAAAAGAAAACAGACAGACATCATTAGCATTTTGTGGAGTCCTTTAGTGTGACCTATTTACATGGAACACAGATGGGAACTTATTTCTTCTCTTCACTAGCAGGCTAGGTCGATTAGGGTCGTGTGTCAGGACTACCTTTAACAATATTTGGGTTCTGGGTTGGGCCCCTCCCCCACCCTGCACTTTTTGCTGATGATGTCTACCCTTCATAAGGCCTGGGGGAAAGGTTCTTACATTCTTCAGACTTTCCTCGGCTAATAACAGAATGTTTATAGGTGGACACAGCTGGAACATGGACTTTTGTTACTTGTGGGAATCTCACATTTTATTGGTTTGTTAAAAGTTTGTTATCTTATAGCAATTATGCAAGATCTGGGGCCCTGGATAGAGTAGTAGATCTGGGCTCATGAGGATGGGCAATTTAAATAATTTTGCTGTCTTCTGTGCTTTTGTGTGGACTGGGAAGGGGCAGCCTTGGCATTCATCCACATGACATTTTCACCATCCTATCTTGAAAACCCATACTGTCATCTGACAGAAAATTGTCACTGTGAAAATAGAGGTTTTGGTGACCATGCATGAGGAGGCTGCTTATAGAGGAGACTGTTCTGTGTTGGAGCCCAACAATAGGAATTATTGTATGAAGGCTTTGAGCTTGGGAACTTCCAGAAAGGCAAGCTAACAAAGCTAACTGCAGATGGCGGCTTCAGTACTACATGTGGGCTACACAACTGTGCAGACAGAGGCTGCCATTTGGACCAGTCTGTCAGGACCACACAAAGGAAGCATTTTTATCATTTCTTCATGTGGTTCCAGAACTGTTCACAAACTAGTATAATCCAACAGTAAGATCCCTATGGACAGGACAGGACAGTATTTCAATGATGCTATTAACCCTTGTCCTGGCAGGATACAAATCCAGAGTGCAGCTAGTGCCTGGATTATTTTACCTACTAGGAAGCATGGCTCATAGCCCATGACTCCTACACTCCAAACCTGCTTTGTCTGTCATTGGCCCAGCCTTTGTCTTCCTGGTCCCTCCAGTTGCTCATGGCTATTAAGGCATTTTTTTTTTTTTTAACACTAAAACATGCTCCCACCCATTTGAAATCTGATTCTCTACCCACTCAGACTGACTGTGCACATATATAGAGGCAGAAGGGTCAGGGCTCAAATGTAGTGTAGCAGACTATCCGAGTTCATCCTTTCTCCCTTCATGAAATGAGAGACTAGAGCATTTACAGCTGGAAAGAGCTCTGCCATTTTACAGAAGGACAGATGGAGGTACAAAGGAGGGCAAGGAGGGCAGAGTCTCACTGCTGTTCTCTGAATAAGCGGCAGGGGAATGTTGATACGTGTCACCAACACATGTACAGGACTTAGTTTTAAGTATTTTTAAAAAGATGTGTCTATTTTTATTTTATGTTGTGTGTGTGCGCCTGAGTGTATGTGTGTGTGCCTGAGTGTATGTGTGTGTGCCTGAGTGTATGTGTGTGTGCCTGAGTGTATGTGTGTGTGCCTGAGTGTATGTGTGTGCACCCCATGTGTAACCAACTGCCCAAAGAAGCCAGACGAATATATTCAATCCCCTGGAATTAGAGTTACAGGCCATTGTGAATCACTGTTTGGGAGCTGAAAACCAAACTCCTCTTAACTGCTGAGGGATCTCTAGTTCCTAGTTTAAAGACGTTTACCTTCAGATGGATGAGCAGGCCCTCAGTCTGCCAAGGGCTCCAAGGTAACAAGAGGGAGTGGACAGGCAAGTTATGGACAGGGCCGTCTGCCCTTGCATCATTGGGTCGCTCAGAACTCAATTCCTCTCTTATCGCATGGACCTACCTGTGGTGTGTTCATCACACCCTTTGAAATCCTAGTGGACAGAACCAGAAGGAGACTAAAGAGATAGGGCTGTGGTGTGCAGGCTGAGAAACCCAGAGGGTATAAAGTGATGGCAGTAAGATTCCTATAAGACAAAATATCCTGTGTCTGTATTAGGCAGGCATTCTAGAGGAACAGGACCAAAGGAATGTGTATATATGTGAGCACATAGAAACATTGTTTATAAAATGGAGTTTCCTAGGTTACATGATGGTGCCTAGACAACCCAACAATGGCTGTCTGCACACTAGAGAGAGGCAAGGACCAGGGAGCCCAGCAGTCCCCAGTTAGCACTGGAAATCCAGTAGTTCCCACCCCTGGAGAGTCACTGATATTAGGCACCCCAGGGAGGCCAAACATACTGGAGTCTGAGGTCTATGGAGAGCTGTCTACCAGCCGTAGACCCACTAGCTCACACAGAAGAAAGGGGGGGTGTGTCACACAATCTCAGCTCTTTTACTGGACTTCTTTCTAATCCTGGCCATTCTTGGAAGGGATGGCATGGCCCACATCCATTCCCCACCACTTTCTCACATGTGAGCCCTCTCTTGGAATGTTCCAACAGACACACCAGTGTGTTTCATCAGTTACAGACATTTCCTAATCCACTCAAGCTGACAACCCAACCAACCATGGTAGTATCTAATCAAGGGACAGTCTCGAAAAGTCTTCTTGACTTAATACAGAGAACCTGGAGCCAAAAAATACTGTCTCAGCCTCTTCAATGATGTGAACTCATACATCACATCTTTATGGTCTTTGGCCAGCTGGTATCTAAAAGTGGCTGGAACCCTTTCACTTAAGGGTCACTTATGTTGTCTCCTAATGCCTGAATGATGTATTTAAATCTCTGGCGAAAGCCACAAAAGGTAGCTTTCATTTTCTGTAAGATTTTACTTAACATAGATCGACACTGTAGAGTTGTTCTGAAGGGCAGATACTCACTGCATTCCATGCTCTTTGTCTACTAATAAAAGGCAGTTGCCCATAAATAACACAAAGCAAACTCTAAGGGGATTTGACAGGATACTGAATTAAGTCATCACAGTCTTGGGCCCTTTATAACCTCTCTTGTGTGATCTTTAGCATCTTTGACTCTTGTAATTCTAAGATATAGGAGGTTTTTCCTGCAAGAAGCAGTAACAATAGAGACAATGAGACTGGATAAGGGCAGGACAGTGGGCTTGGTAGGGGTATCCTTCGTAGCTTCCAGCCTAAGGAACAGTGACAGTGATGGACCCCTCATAGCTGCATGTGCTATTTAATTTTTACATCATGTTTCTGGAATAAGAGAGGGGCAACAACGTATTAACTATTTATTCACTTTGTAACGGCTTTGGATTACTGGTTCATTTGTTTCATTATTGTTGTGAAAAATGCTGACACCACACTATAGTGCATGGCTTCAACACGCTCCTGGCTTTGACTGCGGCTTTCTTTGAAGCACATTCCACTAGGTTTCTGTTGTGGAGTAAATGTTAACATAAGGCAAGAAACCCACTGAAAATGCTTTTCCTTTGTTGACAGGAGGGGGAAGCTCAGCCTAGAAGAGCCAACTCACTAAGAAAACAGGATGAGGCATTGTTCTGGCAGGTGGTGGTTTCTGTTACAGAGATTTTAAATTCCAAAGCCATTCCATCTAATTGTAGTTGTTTTCCTTATTTTTCAAAAAGCCATAAATGCAACAAACATGTCCTTTATTCACTTAGCATGCTCTCAGCAGAGGGGGTTCTTGGGCATTGGACTAGATCCTGATGTACAGTCATCAAAGATGCATTTGCAACTATATGCAGAAATGCTGGGCCAAACTCTGGCCTCTAGCTGAGACCTGGTAAATCGTCATACATATAGCTCAAGGGGCTTGCTTGTCTGCATTCCCTCTTTGCCTAAGAACATAGACTCTTTTCTTCTGATGTCGATGACAAGCTGATTGTAAGGATCAGAAGTTTCCTCCAAATCACCACCACCACCACTATCATAATCATCCACAGAAGTGGGTGCTCGGGTGCTCATATCTGGGCGTGGTGGTGCACACCTGTCATTTCAGCATGTGGGAAGCTGATTAGGAGGATCACAAGTTTAAGGTCAACCTGGGCTACAAAGAGACCCAACTTAACAAAAAAGAGGATATTTGCAAGTTGTGAAATTGGAAACACTTGTACGTACTGGTGGTCAAGTAGAATGATAGAACATTTGCTGTGAGCTGTAGTGATGCTCTTCGCTAATTAATGCATGCATCTCCCAGATTTTATGACACATAAATAATAATCGTGAATGTGCACAAAAATGTGTGTAGAAGGATACTCTGGATAGTGTGTGTGTGTGTGTGTGAGTATAAAAAAAACATTGGCAGCATGTCAGTGGGAACATTGTGGCTCATGTGTATAATTAGAGACTAAGTAGTTATTAAAATGCCATAGAGGTTGCTTATCGTTCAGATAATTTTACTAAGGATAAAAAGGCAATTTTTTTTTAAAAAAAATCTATGCAATGTCCTACAAATACTCATGCTACTTAAAATTAGCAAATTGGATGCTGAGAATCTTGATAATAAAATAATATATTTGAGGGACTAGTATATTTTACTAATTGCATTGAGTGGAAGAAGGCTTTCTTGCACACAGAGGACACTAAGGGCACGGGAGTCTTAGAGAGCTGTTTACTGTTCTCACAGCATCCTTTCCATGAAGGGAAAAGCTGTTAATAACAGAGAAGAAAAATTCAGGACAGGATCAAGATCAGGGCAGCTTTGGTTTCTGAGACGAAAGGTCTTTTTGTAAATTTACCACCACTCTGATGTGTAGGAAAAAAACAAGACCGAGGGAATGTGTGTAAATGAAGGCGGGACATTCTCCTGACTCAGCTCTCTAGGTGCCCACCTTTTCCTATGTGGCTTTGGGCTGCCAGCAGCCCCACACCAGCTTGGGTGGAGGGACTAGAGTACAGGGTAGAGCTCAGTGACAGGATCTGCTAGACAGGACCATGACCTTGTCCCCTAGACAATCATATTTTCCCTTAATGAGGTTAAGGACTCCTAACCTCCAAGATCCTGACAGTATCTTGCCCCAGGTCCATTTGGTTCTAATGCCCATGTTCTTCCCATAAAGCATAGATACCCCAGAAAGTCTTACAGTCTAAACACATAGGGAATTTTAACATACAAAGGTGCTTTTAGAAAAATGTGACTGGTCACTGTTAAATTGGAAGCCGCAGTCAGTATGAGTTAGGCAACCACACTGGAGAAAAGGCACCGTGAAAGTTGTGCCAAGTTCCTTGAAAGAAATGCCTTGAGCAGCAGGGAAGATTCAGTCAGGAAGATGTGGCTCGCTGATGTGGAGCCTCCTCATAGGTCACATGCTCAGTCCTCACAGCAAAGCCTAGAAAGCAGTGTAATTGTAATTAGTACAGATGGCTTCCTGTCCAGGGATCCTTGACTGTGAAAGACCCGCGGGGGTTAGGGACCCCCGGAATGGACCTTTCCTCGGAAGGAGACCCCATGACCCAAGGAGGACCGAGCCACAGATCAGCTGCAAACAGCACGAGGTTTTATTGAATAACGCAGGACCTGCGGGCTACCGAGCCATTTGGGATGGTTGGCGCGCCCAGCCCTCTGTTTAGGGCCTTTTTATAGGGTTAGGGAAGCAAAATCATGCGTACAGAGGCAAAGGCGAAGTTACAAAGTTTCCATTGGCTGGTTTGAATGAAATCGCCCGGTGAGGGGTGAGGGCCCCCAGGTTGCCATCCGGCCTGACCAAACAACCTGGTTATCACCCGCCCCCAGGCCTGCTGTTTGTTCTTTTGTTCTTTATCTTCTTTTTGGAATTCTTTCCCTGATCAGGCTGGGCCTGATCCCATAGCTAAGTAACTGCTTCTCCTCCCTTCCCCCTCTGCCCAGCTGAATCCTTGGTTGGGGGCTGTTTCTTGACTACGGCTCTTAACTGCAGTTTTTCTTTTATCAGTGAAGCTAATCTTTACTGTCCTGTTAATATGTCTTAGGCGAGTTGCTTACTGTCCTTATAACGTGCTGTTGCTAACTCTACTTCTTGGGGAGGGGGCCTTACATTCCCCCATTTTCTTTTCTGAATATCTCTAATCTTAGAGATGACTCTTTATCTAGTCTCTGGTCTAAACCCTGCCGACCTTGGGACCAAAACCCCAGCACTTAGCAGTACTGTGATAGTGACAGGCTCTCTTTTGTGCAGGGCCCATTACTTGTCTGTCTACTTTTCTTGACAGCAAATTAACTCGATGGGAGGCCCTTACTACGCTTGTGAGGGCTTCTGCTCTCGGATCCCCTGGTGGGCACACGGGGGCAGATGGGCAGGGTCAATGGTGGGTATGTCCCAAGGTTCTAATCTTGCCCCCAGCAGGCACAGGTCCGGGTACAGGCTAGGCCACCAGGTCCACTGGAGATGGTGGGAAAAGTGTCCTCAGTCCCAGATATCACCTGCCACGTCTGCTCAATCGATTGGTGAAGGCTCTTCTCTAGGGGACTGTCGCTGCACACGGAGCTTGAGGGAATTACCAGTTCTTTGTACAGTCCATCAGTCATCAGGATCTAAGCAGCAATGCCATGAGGTCAGAAGGACTTGGTAGGGTCCCTTCTAGCGAGGTTTAAAAGTCCGATGCTGGTGTCACTGGACGTAGACGAGGTCTCCCACTTGGTAGCGATGTGGGGTCCCATCTCTCTGGGGCTGGTAAAGGTCTGAGAGCTGCTTTTATAAAGAATGTTATACATTAGCCAGGGCCTGCAACCTAGCAGACAAGGGGGTTATACCAGAGATGGTTCTCAGATCTAAAAAGTATTAGCAGAAGGAGTATTGAGCTCAGAAAAGGGTATAGGGCAGGAGCATCACCCAAACTCTGTGGCCAGTCCTCAGGGTTAATTTGCTTAAGGTTTCTACCAGTCCTGAACTTTGGGGTATAATAAAGTTTTTAATCAATCTCTAACATCTTGGCTAGTCCCCTAACTTCTTGGCTACTCTCCTAACTTACCTGGGCCGCGGACCCTATCTTTCACCAAAAAGTCCAAACCAAGGAAAAATTTGCAAGGTTTACCAAGCGTCTTTTACCAGGAGTGAAACACCATCAGGAAGGACTGGAGCTGAGGCCGAGAGCAAGGTCCTCTTGATCTGGTCAAAAGTCTCTTGCTGTTCTTTCCCCCATCTATAGGCGGGGCATAGAGGGACCGCCAAGGCTGCGAAACCCGGAATCCAGAGCCTACAGAATCTAGCAGTTCCCAGGAACTCTCTCCGGCTCTTTTGGCTCTCAGGGGGAGGCATCCGAGTGACAGTTCTCTTTTTGGACTCTGTTAGCCATCTCTTACCGTCTTGAAGGGTCAGGAATGTCACCTCAGGTCGGCATATCTGGGCCTTCTTAGCAGAGGCCTGATGTCCCAGTTTGGCCAGTTCAATAAGCAGTTTCTCAGTCCCTTCTCGGCACTGTTCCACGGTGGAGGCTGCAAGCAATGAGTACTGCAACAGAGTTAGTTACCTTGATGCAGGGCCTCATCGAAGATGGTAGGAGAGTTCTTGAAGCCCTGAGGCAGTCTAGTCCAGGTGCGCTGTCCTGAGAATCCGTTCTTTGGGTCTGTCCACTCAAAGGCAAACAGGGGCTGGCTGGACTCATGGAGACGCAGACAGAAGAAGGCACCTTTTTAATCTAAGACAGTGTGAATGTCTTTACCACCCGGCTGTTGACTTCCCTCAGGTCTCAGGCTTCTTAATGGGCAGCAATTCTGACTGACATGGTTTCAGGATTTTCTGCTCCAGCAGCCTCTGTGTGGGATTTGATCCCTTTCTTGGCATCTTTGCTCAAATCTGACCCGCAGGGGTGTGGCTGAAGGTTTCACCACAGGGGACCACTGGATCGCCAGCCCTGGTCTAGCCGTTTCTACTCATGCCTCCCCTCCGGGAAGGCCTGAATTGGTTACAGCAGGCTTGCTGACTAGAGGGTTAGTGAATTCTACCTTGGGCCCCTGGGGGTTAAAGGTGATCTTTGCCCCCAGTTTGGTAAGCAAGTCTCTCTGGGCACTCCGGAGTCACTAGGAAAGAGTGCTGCATTTTTTTCTCTAAAGTCCATTGTTCTTTTAGTCGTCCACGCCCTATGTCTGCACTGCTGACATCCTGGACTAATGGTTTCTTGTTGGAGAGGGAACCTAACCATTTCCGTGTCCGTTTCAAAGTCACTTGGGGTCCCCTCCACATTAAAGGTTCAGGAGGGGATTCAGAAGGCTGGCTGTATTAGCCACAGGCTTCTTTTTCTTGGGGCAGTCCCCACTAGCTCGGTATTCTTCTGAGCTTCTGGTGCGGGCCCAAGCTCTACTGTCTCTCTTGCCTGTCAACTAAGGTAGCCAAGATTCTTCCTTATTTTTTCGTTTATTTATCGGTTTTTTTTTTCTCTCTCTTTTTTAAAACATTTTTCAGCCTCTCTAACTAAGTCTCAAGGCCATATCTTGTAAGCCACCCATTTTCAGCAACTTTCTTTGAATACTTATTGCTGACTGTTCTATAAAGGCCTTTCCTAACGCCCCCTATTCTTCCGATTCTAAAGCAAACAGTGTACCTCTCTGATAGACCTTTACTAGCCTCACTAAAAACTCAGAGGGGGAATCTATCAGACTTTTATATCTTTTTTTCTTACCTTGGCCAGATTAATTGGTGCATCAGAGCCTGGCGACAGAGTTAATAGGTGTCTCCTACCTTCTCAATGGGGACGTCTAGGTTAGGCAACTGCATCGGGGTGGCGTCCGAGCTGGGGGCCAGTTTCCAAGCTGCTAATAAGATCCGATCTTTTTCCTCAGGGGTAAAGAGATTCTCCCAAGTAGGCTGATAAGAGAACATAGTTTAACAGGAGTGCTGGCAATGCCCCGGGCCTCACTCTCAGTGGCGCCAGGGGGTGCCTGTAACGGGCGGGGGGAGAGCTCATCAGTGGGGGAAGTAGGAATGGCTGTAGGTTCTCACAGACCCAATGTCTGGGCGTCTGCGGAAAATGGCTTTGACTGCTCAGATGGTGTGGGGCCATCTTATACTAAAAGTCGGCCATTCACTCTTCTTAACAATGAAAGAAGTTATTAGCCAGGTCTGTGACTTTAGACATCAAAATCTCTGTGGCTAGGAACTGAGTGCTGTATCTAAGCAGTAGCTGCTTCTATCAGACAGCTGTGCTGTGCCTTTTTCTTTTGACAGGACAGGGGAGGGGGTTGAAGTGGGAACAATGCTGCCAACAGCCCTGGCCAGGCTTGATGGAACTTTTTTCCATGAGCTTGGCCTGGGCACTGTATACAAGAGAATAAATGACAGGGCTTTACAAAAGGCAAAAGGTCTAAGCTCTATCTCTGGCCCCACACCGTCGGTGAGGACTCTCTCGGGCGATCCCACCCAGGCTGCCAGAAATGGAACCCGGTTCCATAGCTCTATCTCAAAGTCAAGCTGCTCTACCAGGTACCCCAGGAGCCCAGGAAGCATCTACCAGGTTCAGGCTGCTCCGACCCAGGCTAGGGGCCCAGGGGGAGGGAGCTGGTCACGGCGGAAGTGCCCATCAGCCTAATTCCCGGTCCTGCCCGTGCGCGCGCGCACCGCGGCCGGAGACGCGCGGCCGGTCTTCCCAGCTGTCCCGGAGCCGGTCGCGGCGCCGCCATGGCAGAAGTGTGCTTGCGGCAGCCCGTGGCTGGCCAGACCCTATCTCTTGCTCCGCCTACGCGCGCCCGAAAGCGCGCAACCTCTGCGGCCGGAGACGCGCGCAGGTGGACGGGTCTGCGCCGGCTAGGCTGACCCGTGTGCCCGGCACCTGCGAGCGTGGTCACGCCGCAGGAGGGGCGGGCCGGCCCAACCTCTTCCCGCCCGAGCCATGCGACCCGACCTCCCATGCGCGCGCGCGAGCCCTGCCGCGGGGGCAGCGGAGGAGGAGGGAGGGGGGAGCTGCAACACTCGGGGGCGGGGTGGTTATCATATTACAGAGACAAGGACAAGACTCAAACACGAGACAATTTCGCTGCGCGGCTTCGGCGTAGAACCGAAAGTCGACTGGAGATTTTGGGGAGTCCGGATTTCCCCTCTCCTACTAAGACCACGTATCTCTCTGATACGGGTTGAGCTATCCAAATGTCCCGCCCGGCGGGACTACAAACACCTCTGAGACGTCTCCCAGAGGCTGCAAGGGAGAAGTCCGGGCTCGTCAGCCCCTTCTGGCCCCCGCCAAGTACAAATGGATCCGACCGAACCCCAAACCAAACGCGTGCGCAAATACACAGGACACAAGTTCAAACACGGCTACAAACAACGCAGATTCACAGAAAACAAGTTCAGACACAGCCACAGACAATGAACAAAACGCTGGCCAGCTTACCTCCTGACAGTGAGTCGGTGGTCCCTGAGTGGGGGTCTCAAATCCCGGACGAGCCCCCAAATGAAAGACCCGCGGGGGTTAGGGACCCCCGGAATGGACCTTTCCTCGGAAGGAGACCCCATGACCCAAGGAGGACCGAGCCACAGATCAGCTGCAAACAGCACGAGGTTTTATTGAATAACGCAGGACCTGCGGGCTACCGAGCCATTTGGGATGGTTGGCGCGCCCAGCCCTCTGTTTAGGGCCTTTTTATAGGGTTAGGGAAGCAAAATCATGCGTACAGAGGCAAAGGCGAAGTTACAAAGTTTCCATTGGCTGGTTTGAATGAAATCGCCCGGTGAGGGGTGAGGGCCCCCAGGTTGCCATCCGGCCTGACCAAACAACCTGGTTATCACCCGCCCCTAGGCCTGCTGTTTGTTCTTTTGTTCTTTATCTTCTTTTTGGAATTCTTTCCCTGATCAGGCTGGGCCTGATCCCATAGCTAAGTAACTGCTTCTCCTCCCTTCCCCCTCTGCCCAGCTGAATCCTTGGTTGGGGGCTGTTTCTTGACTACGGCTCTTAACTGCAGTTTTTCTTTTATCAGTGAAGCTAATCTTTACTGTCCTGTTAATATGTCTTAGGCGAGTTGCTTACTGTCCTTATAACGTGCTGTTGCTAACTCTACTTCTTGGGGAGGGGGCCTTACAACTGGAGCTGGCCCAGTCAGCCTGGGGCATTGCTTTCAGCAAACTTCCCCCCAAAGCCTTCCAGATCAGGCTTGACCATCCTCTTACAAGAAGCATCTCCAGCTGGATAAGAACTGGGGTAGACACTGCTCCTAGAGTTCCGTCACTGCATCCAGGGAAGGTCTGAACAAGACCTGTGTAGACTCCCAAGATAGGTACCAGTGTTCCAAGACCTGGAAGCAGCTAACTAAGGGCATGTGGGATGCTCAGGTCACTTAGCTGATGACATCTTTTCTGGGAAGCAAAAGACATATCACAGCTTCTGACAAAGCGTTTCTGTGCTGTTCATCATCTCCTGTCCTTTTTTCCCTCATTTCTGAGCCACGCCCCTTCACACCCCTTCTTGTCCGCTAACCCTCCTTCTCTTTTCCTTGGTCTCTCATCTCTTGTTCTCTTCCCCCATCTAATCCATTTGCTCCTCTTCCACCTCTATGTTTTCTCCACTTTCAAGTCTTTCTCCACCTGGCACCCCTCCCCCATCTATCTGTCTGTCTTTGAACTATAGTTTGGCTGTGCTCAGATTTTTGCCCTTTGTCTTGCTTCTATTTAGACTCAGTTGTGGTTCTGCACCTCTCAAAACTTTCTAACTCTGGGGCAGAGTGGGAGTGGGGAGTGATGTGATGCAGGTCAGACCATGCAGCAAGGGGCTGTGCAACAGGGCCATGTGTCCTCAGATGCTGCATAACAGGACCACGTGTCCTCAGATGCTGCACAACCAGACCACGTGTCCTCAGATGCTGCACAACTGGACCACATGTCTTCAGATGCTGCATAACAGGACCACGTGTCCTCAGATGCTACACAACAGATCCATGATATTAACACAAATTACTAGCCACTGATAAAGAAGGATATTATTTATTTAGGGAGTTCAGAGAGGAAACTCACTGAAGCAAGATTAGACAGTTGTGCAGTTCCCGGAAAGCTGCACTGTCCACAGGGCTGAAGCTCAGTGTATCAGGTCCTCCATCCAAGAAAACTAGAGAGAAACAAGACAAACCGTCTCACTGGCCACGCCCCAGATACTGGGGCTTCAAGGCCTAAAAGCCACGCCTCTAGGACAAGATAATAGTGCCTACTCCCCACTACACCATGGGTTCTCATATGCAGCACAACAGGATCACGTGTTCTCAATATGCTACTTTTTCCCAAGAATACTTTTTGGGGTTGTCTTAAGATTCACACACAGTTCATTTTTTATCCTTTCATATTTTCAAGTTGAGTTCAAGAGTCCTGTAAGCTGAACAAAAATGCATTTGAAACGCTTCAACTAATACCTCACCCTTCCCTCTGGAGTCTCTGAAGGTGGAATGTGGAGAATGATTCTAAACTCCTGTCGTTGTATCCAGAAAGGACTGGAAAAAGACCCACCAAGCAGACACACCTGATATAGAAACTCCCTGAGAGAGGCATAGTCAGGGACCAAGGTGCCAGTTTTCCTGGTGTTGTTAGGCAATGATGTCCTTGGCTAACTAAAGAGTCAGGAAGGGAGACAAGAAGTAAGGGTCTTCAGGAGCCATTCCCAAAGAATATTGGACCTATAATGGCTGAGCTTTCTTCTTCATCCTTGGAAATAGTCTAAGACTATTCAGAAAAGTTTGATTGAAACATAATTAAAAAAAAAAAAAAGCTTGTCATATTCCTCAACAGCTATGAAACCATCTCTCAGATGTCCAGTAAATATGAGGTGGAGGAATCTGCCTCATTTGAAGGCATCTCTGAGATTCTGTTTAAGTTCTGTTGGGTTTTGGTGTTAGTTAGGTCCTGAGCTGGTGTCTACACAGAGGTTTGCATTATGATGAAGTCTCCCTTAGGGGCTCAGTGCTCTCTGCTTTTGGCAGCATACAGGAAGGAGTGGTCCAGTTTTAGGAGGGAGAGAGAGTGAGCCAGACTCAGGGGGGTTCCTCATGCTCTGGGAGGCCAAGGAGTCTAGGCTTGTTCTTTCTCTTCTGGTGCCTCCCCTGGGGACCATTGTTTGCAGCACTGTACTTGTCTTAGTTTTCTGGTCACATGTTATCTACACACCTGTCACATCTCTGAACTGCCTCTTCTTGGGACAGATGAGCTATAGAATAAAGAAGGAGCATATGTGTCTTCTTGGCCCAGAAAAGAGGGAAATGAGTGAGTTTTTTTCCTATACCTTTTGTATTCTTAACATCTTTTTTTCCTAGAGTCTGTGACTTTCCCACTTTATGGTAGCATTTTTAGAGACTTGAATCCAGGTTTCTCTTTAATCCTCTACTTCTAACCAGGTGCTTGGTTTATGGAGTAAACCAGACATCTAAGCTAGACCAGGTAGGACCACCTCCAACCATGCCCCTTTCTTAGGCTTTTCTAGGCTGGAAGCAACCTTTCAAGAAGGACAAGCTTGTCTGCTTCTCTGATGCCCATTCCTATCTCATTGTCTTGTTTTGTGATTTATTTATTTAGTGTCGGGTGTGTGTATGTTCATAAGTGTGCACACATGCACACTGAGGCCAGAGGTTGTCACTGAATGGCTTCCTCTGTCACTCCCCCCTTTTTTACCCTCCCTTTGGGTTTTGATTTTTCAAGACAAGGGTTCTCTGTGTAGCCCTGGCTGTCCTGGAACTCACTCTGTAGATCAGGCTGGCCTCTAACTCACAGAGATCCATTTGCCTCTGCCTCCAGAGTGCTGGAATGAAAGAGGTGTGCCACCACTGCACAGCCCCACCTGATTTTTTTTGAGATAGGGTCTCTCACTGAATCTGATGCAGTTCCTTCAGAGGGATGTAGCTCTGCAAAGCTAGGCTAGCTGGCCAGCAAAGCTGCAGGACCCTCTTCTGCCACCCTACCTAGAGTTGAGATTACAGGTTCATGATGTGGGTACTGACAGTCTACACGCAGGTCCTCCTGCTTGTACAACAGGCAGTCTTCCAACTGAGCCATCTCCCCCAGCTCATCCCCACCTCCATTTTTATGCTTGATGCTAAGTAATAGAAATGGGAAAGAAAAGCGAATGGCTCGTGAATATCCTTTGAAGGAGCTAATCTCCAGAGACAGGACAGTCCTTCATGCTCTCCTTGGAGCTCTGGCTATGCTGAAGGAAGCTTTCAGGTGTAAACAGCTTTGTTTCTCCAAAAACCAAGGAACCCCAGATTATGTGACACCAGTAAAATTGGTCCAGAATGAAACCCCAAGAAACTGTCACTTCTGGGCACACTCTCAAAGTAAATCAACTTTGCCCCAGGGCAGCAGTTTCTTCCATAAGATGTGCTAAGAGCAGACACTGCATTTTTCAACTTGAGTGTCTGAGCACTTCTTAAAGCCCCACAGCGGCCTCCTGTTTGGACTGCTATTGTTAACTTGGGAAGCCCACTTGACATCACTGCTGAGTCATAATTCTCAGATGCTCACCACAGCAGAGGCTGTTGATGGATGTTCTCTCTGGACCTTCTTATCTCAGGGTCTTTCCTTTCCTAACAGAAAGTCAGTGATGCTGATGTTCTCAGTAGAACAGGGATGCGTGAGTGCGTGATTCTAAGGGGTAACAATTTCTAATGGATCTGGTGAGCCTAGTTTTTATTAGTCACATGGACAGTGGGAAACTCTGACAAGAAATCTATAGTAATCTACCTTTTATGTACATGCTAATATCTTCACTCTAGTAAGATTTTGGGGGAACTGGAAACAGCCACATGAGCTGATTATATATGTGCAGATATGTACACATGTATGTATACATAGATTCTATAGGAGATAGTAACTTAAAATTTACTTGCAATTGGTTATTATAATATAATATAATTTAAGAGGTTTTAAAGTTCCTGAAATTAAAAAAGAATAAGTAAGTAACATTTCTGGGCAGTTCACAATTGGCCACCTTTTTTGTTTATGGGGAGAGTTGTTTAGGTTCTTACAATGCTTTCTAATATCACAGACTGGAGAGTTAATAGTACATAGTTAGGGGGCCACTTCACCTACAGGAAAGCTTGGGAACTCCATCCCCAGAGTCTGTAGAGGCTGTCACTTACCCTTTCTGTTTTTAACTCTGGAAGCAATGCAGCGTACAATAAGAACCTCCATTCCCAGCTACAACCTCATGCTCATACTTGAAAAGTCCTAGGTTATATGTTTTCCTTTTAATCTTTTTGAAGTCCTTATAGTCCTTATACACTAATGGTATATCCCGTTGCTTGCCATCAATTTGAGAACATCTAATAAATTAAAGATGCTTCTACATTGCTTCCTATCTGACCAGCACCTGAGGGTGTCAGCTGCCAACAAGTAGCTCGGGTGTCTGTGCCGCTCCTGAATACGCACAGGCTGACACACTCACTTCTGATGAAAGGTACCTTCAAGTGTGCATGCCATTTTCAATACAGCTTCTGTATGCTTAAACACTTCCCATAAGAGAATCGCTCCATCTAATAAAATGACTTGGCTGAGACTAATAAAGACCTATGTATCAGTGTGGCTGGAAATTATATAGCTATCATAAATACTTCACTCTTAGCTTTCCTGAGCGCTTCAGAATGCTGCTGGCTACATATGTGAGCACCACAGAATCTGAGTCTGTGGGCAAAGTAGGGCATGGGGGAAGATTGACAGGTAAACAGGGTCATCTGCCTTCCCAGGGATGCTGAAGTAAGAGTTCACCCACCCACCCAGGCTTCCTTTGAGAGCAAAAGAAGGGTTTTTTCCTTCAGCTCATCTGATCACCTACGCTTGCCCTGATGATATATGTCACCTCATTTAAACCACTCATGTCTGAGTTCTGAAATGTGCTTAGACTGTCATGTCCAACCAAACAGGACCCAGAGTGTGTCCTCCAGAGAGTCATTGTGTCTTTAGGGAAAGACAGGCAACAGAGAGCAAAACATTGCCAGCTTTTTTGTATTGTAATAAAATATTTTATTTCCCTAACTACCATGCTATGTGCTTACCATTCTTGAGGATGGCATTTGAGCAGAGTGAAGTATTTTATCTTTATTGCTTTAAAGCCTCAGAATAGAGGATGAGGGGCCTGCTGGTGGAGGTGGCTGTGAGGACATGGTGGCTGTGGCATCCATAGAGGTGGTGGTTGTAGACATGGTGCCTGGTGGGTGGGTTGGCGGTGCTGAAAAGTGGTTAATTGTTAACTTAAGAAGTATCTCTCTAGAACTGCAGCTTTCTCCAGAGTCAGAGATGACGCTGCCCTGGTCACGCCCCCTTTTTATTTATCTGTCACTGGCTATGAAAACAAAAAGAGTACATTTTTCTTTTCTTTTTTAATGTGTTTTTTGTTTGTTTGTTTGTTTGTTTCAAAACAGGGTTTCTCTCTGTAACAGCCCCAGACATCCTGGAACTCACTCTGTAGACCAGGCTCGAACTCACAGAGATCCGCCTGCCTCTGCCTCCCAAGGGCAGGGATTATAGGCATGGACCACTGCCACCTGCTATACCATTTTTTTTAATGTGGCTTTTCACTTACTATTTTAATTCCACAGCTTTTAATCGTGTAATTTTGTGGTGAAATCTTGATGCCAGGCTTCACAGCAGTGAGGAGCTGTCGATAACTGACTAGGATTCTCGTTATCAGCTTTGTTTTTTCTGTTGCTCTGCTTCTCTGATGGATGGGAAAGTAGAACAGTTAACAAAGGGGTCCCTAAGGTGGGGGGGCACATCTCATACTAATCGGTGTGGACACTAACATTACAGAATCGTACAAGGTCCAGGATGTACTATAAGGTGTTTCTTGGTTAGATATTTTTTTCTCTTTCTCTACATTTTTTGCCCTCCCACACTTAAAGCCACCAGCTTACTAAACAGAAAACCAATGTCACCAACTTGTATACCCCGTGTTTGATAACAGTAACCCTAGCTGGCCATGAACTCACTGTGTCTGACTGAAAATGACACTGAGCAGCTCAAGGACTTCCTGCCTCTGTTTCCCTAGTGCAGTATCACTGGCATAGCACCATATCTAGTTCACAAGGTGCTGGGACTTGAATCCAGGACCTTATGATTTCTAGGCAAGCATTCTACCAACCGAGCCACACCTCCAGCTCTCCTGATCTTAGTCTGAACGTTTGAATCAATTTCCTTTCTGCCCATTGCTTCTGTAACTTGCAGATGCATAGATACAGGTACTACGGACCGTCAGAAGTAGAAATTGCTTTGTGTCCACGTGGAGAATGCACATACACCCACAGCCACCACAGCTAAGCCCCCAGGGGTGGTTTATTTGGGGGCTGATACAAGAGACTGTGTCCCACAAGTGTCTATTTGAAGTTACATCTTATGTAATGTGGCCTTCACTCTTGTCTCCTTGTCCAGACTGCTCACTAGAGGCTCAGCCCAAATATGTTAGAGGTGGGAAGCGTTATGGACGAAGATCTCTGCCCGAGTTTCAAGAATCTGTGGAGGAGTTCACAGAGGTGACAGTGCTCGGGCCGCTAGATGAAGAAGCAAAGCCATCACACATCCCAGCTGGTGACTGCAGTGAGGTAAGGGCCTTAGTCACAGTCAGAGGATCAGAGGACTCAGGCATAGTCATCGATCATGGGAGTGAGCATTTTGTAGTCCAAGACAGAAGTTAGGCATTGACAATGTAGTAGGCTCTGCTCAGATATGGTTCCTTGTTAGTCTTCCTTCTGTGCCCTCAAGCACAGATGCCAATCTTCCGTTTCAAGTGTTTTCACTCAAGTCTCAGTTTTTAGAAAGTTAATGTTTGTGTCTTGCTCTGTGTATTCACCTAGATTTCAGTTATTTTTGTATTGTCTGCTGCTCACCTAGCTTTCCTTGGAATTGTATCTTTCCCCCATTATGCCTCTTCCCCTTTTTCAGTGATCTAAAAAGCAGGTAAGAACACTTGCCCCATAAGCTTAAAGACCTGAGTTCCAATTCCCAGAACCCATGTAAAAAGCTGGGTGTGATCATACACACAGTACTGGCCTGGCAGTGGGGTGCAGGGTGGAAAGAAGTTGGAGAATGAAGACAGTAAGATTGCTTGGGCTTGCTGGTGGTCAGTCTAGTTCCAAGTTGAGAGAATGGCCTGTCTCAAGGGAATAAGGTGGAAAATGTTAAGACAAGACACCCGACATCGCCTTCTGGCCATGGGTACAACAAACATCCATGTACACACATGTGCACATATACCACCCATACAAACATACACCTCACATACATACATGTACACAAATTAAAAAAAATCTAAATTTTTCACTGTCTCCACCCCCAAACAGTGAAGCAGTTTTGAAGAATGGGAGTCACATGTTCCAATATTTTTCAGTTTCTTTTTTTTTAAAAAGGTTTATTTATTTTATGTGTATGATTATTTTGCCTGCTTTTATATATGTGCACCCTGTATGTGCTGTTGCCTGGGGTGGTTAGAAGATGACCTCAGTCAAATATTCTGGAACTGGATGTAGAGGTGGATGTGAGCTGCCATGTGGGAAGCAAACCCAAGTCCTCTGCAAGAGCAGCCAGTACTCTTAACTGCAGAGCCATCTCTCCAGCCCCATGTTTTGATGTTTGAAAAGAGCCAGCATCTTATCTTTGGGGATAAACAAGCTCAGGCACTGGGTTCTTGCTTCAAAGCTTGGACTATGCTGCTTTCCCAGGCTTGGCATTTGCCAGTATTTTTCCCTGGGCTTGTCACACCCAGGTGCAGCTTGGTTCTCATGCTGGTTCCCCTGTCCTCCTCAATGCCCTTCTTTTTATTCTGCACATTTGTAATCTGCCAGGAAGGGAGAAGCAGCAACATTTTCTTTAGACTTTCTTTATGGCTCATTTGCCAACATCTCACTTACAGAGCAGAATCAAGAATGCCTTGCTGAGCAAGCTCTAAATATTTTTTTGCAAATCTCAGCTCAGAGCTGTAAATATTCCGGATACGAATATGAGTTGGAAAAGAGACAAAGCACCTCTGCTTTCTGGAATGTTCTGCAGGCTGACTAGGTGTATGTGTGTATGCATCTGTGTATTCATATGTGTTTATGGGTTTTTAGCATCCATGTTACTAAGATCTACAGGAGACTTGCTCTCAAGGATGTCCTCAGCAATCAGCATCTGTCCTCAACATCCTAAGACACCTGCAAACCTAAAGGAAACTAGAATATGCCCAGGTGTGCAGAAGAAACTATACTGTCAATAATACTCAAAAGTATACAGTCTGGCCTCTCAAAAAAAAAAAAAAATCAAAGAATGCTTATCCATACCCTAGAAATGAAGGTTTAGTGGCAGAAATGTAAGGAAAAAGAAAAAAAAAACAGCTAGAAGAGAAACAAACAAACCAAAAAAAAAAAAAAAAAACAACTTACAAAAATGGAGTAAGAATAGTGTGGGTGACATGTGGCCACTACCAATGTGAAAGAGAGCTTGGCCTAGAACCTGCAGGTGCCCCAGGCAGGTCAGTCTAGGACAGACCTGTTGGCATTGCAAACACACAGGTTAGTAGTCCTTTTTTTTTTGGTCCCTTTGAAACGTTCAGACAAGGACAAGGACCTTTGCCTAGGAAAACACACAAACATGCACAAACATTTTGCACAGACAGTTTTAAGAGAACAAGAATCTGTACAGGTTGTGCAGTTGAATATTCATAACACCATGTTTTCCTTGCTATTTGAAGAGGGTGTCCTCTTACTATGTAAAATCTGATTTTTGTGAATCTGGGTAATATAAAATTTAATTGCAATATATATCTTTTAAAAAAGTCTCTCCACCCTAGGAGGTAAGCTTAATTATTTGGAGACCCCTTTTAAGTCTAATATCTTATCTCTTGAATTGGAGTCAAGATATTATTACTTGGTGCTAAGAAACCCAGTAATTGCTTATTCTTCACACAATAGTCTCTACTAACTCTCCAGGGATACCCAGAAAGCCTCTGAGCAGAGTCAGGTGTTTCTGCCAGTTTATTTCTTGCATCTTTGTTAGCTCAGTTACCGACTTGTTGGGTAATTTACTCCACTGGACTTGCTGTTTTAAAAAGCGAGCCTTTGCTTTCATATATAAGGAAACATGAGGTGATGTCTGAGACAGGAGAAACCTTGCTGTTTGTAGAGGATGTCACCTCACCCCAGTGTGCTACAGCTTTCTGCAAATCCTCCAGCAGCCCCACTTAGGACTTTTTGATGCTATAGTCAGAATCTACCCTGTTCACCACCCTGTAAAAGAGCTGCAAGCAGAGGCCTGGAAAGGGTTGTTTCTCTGGGTCTCTGCTCCCAGTGGACTCCTCACTGTCATAGTCTGCTGTATCCCACACCAAAGCATCTACAAGGGAAGGAGATTACACTCTCTTGCCTTGCCTGTTGAAATTGTCACAACTGCTTCTTGCCTAAGAAGTAGGCTGAGTTGACCTGTATTATTTTTGCTTTTACTGTAGATCAAACCCAAAGCCTTGGTCATGCTAAGCAAGGGACCTTCCACTCAGGCCCCCAACCCTGTATTTTCTTCAAATCAGTTTCTCTCTTCAAGTTTTAGGTGTTCCTGTTGGGATTAGAAAGGTAAATCCCAGCTCTGTGCTGCCAACCAGCTCCCAAATTATGTCACAGAGACTTAGTTATGAATGCTCGACCTTATCTTAGCTTGTTTCTGGCTAGCTTTTATAACTTAAATTAACCTGTTTCTCTTCGTTTACATTTTTGTCTCAGGGCTTTTTATTTTTCTTTTACTCTGTGTGTCCTACCCTGTGTCTTGCTGACTGATGGCTGCCTGGCCCCCAGGCATCTTCCTCTCCTTCCTCACATTCTCCATCAGACCTAGATTCCTCTTCCTGCTTATTCTCTCTGCCCGTCAGCCTTGCCTACGCATCTTCTGCCTACCTCTTGGCCATTCAGTGTTTTATTAGACCATCAGGAGCCTTAAGCAGACAAGGTGAAACAGCAGCATATCTTTATATAATTCATCACATGCAGCATAAACAAGTGTAACACATTTTTACATAGTTACATTCCATAACAGTGACCCTGGCTGGAGTCTTATCGGCTGGCTTTGTTGGGGCAGACAGTTCTGTTGTGTAGTTTTATGAGCATGCCACTCTGTGTCCACATAGTCTACCTGTTTGCTGGACAGTTTCTGCTTTAGCTTCAGCAATTGAAAGCTACCTGCCCAAGAGGCTTCTTCTACAAAGTCCTTTCTGCAGAACCTGCTTCCAAGGGGCCGAAGAGGTGAAGGTCTCTTCTTCTTTGGAGAGTCCCTCAGCTAGGGACTGTGAGGAGGAACATCTTCTGGACTGATGAGGGAGTCCGGATCTATCAGAGGCTCTTCCACTGTCTCCATTTCTTTCTCCTATCTTGTCATCTAAGAACCTGCTGTTTCCTGTCTTTGGAAGTGTTGAGAAGCTAGTCTTTGGGATCATACCTCATCACAGGGCTGCCAGGCAATATAGGAGGGGAAGGCCTGGGGCTGAGCCTCCCCTGATGTGAATGTCAGGTAGAAACTAGAAACAGACATATGTTTGCAAAATGGGATGCTTAGCTGACTTTACAGGTATGTCATTTCTCCTGTTTTCAATGGGTCTGTTCCCTACTTCCTCCCCTCAAAAAGTAGCTTTAGAGTTTTTCCATGAAGACAATAAAAAGGTCAGAAATACATTATCAGGAGTTGATTACAATGGGGTTTGGCTATGCTCCCAACAGGAAACTAGTTGTAGCTCTAGGTTGAGACCAATAATGATTTCACTGAGGTCCTGTGGAGGCGTGGATAGGTGAAACAGAGTCCCACTCACTTGTCAAAGCTGTCCCCAGGTGGCTCACTTCCCGCTAGGCACTAACCCTCTCAGCATCTGAAAAAGTAAAGGAAGAATTCATCTCTTCCCTCTGGGGTGACTCAAAGGGGAGGTTGCTTCAGGCTGATGCTTCTGCACTAAGGCTGTCATTTCTAGGCTCCAGAAGTGGTAAGCAGGTCATGGTGTCCTTTTTCCTATCATTGTTTGAAAGCCCTTCTCCCACCAGCATAACCAAAACTATTGGTACTTCACAACGGCGACGCTCTGCAGTATACCTGTAACGCCACCTTTCCTTATACTCATGGAAATGTCCATGAATGTAGATGAGTGTTAGCCAGCTAAATTTATATTAAATGTAAGCCCCCAGGGAAGCTTCAGGCTTCATTATGTAGGCACTGCTCACAGCATGGCTCAGTGGTTAAGAGCACTGACTGCTTTTCCAGAGGACTCAGATTCACTTCCCAGCACCCACAATCTGGTTTCAGGGGATCTGACACCCTCACACATACATACATGCAGCCAAAACACAAATGCACATGAGATAAACTTTTTTAGAAATTAGGGAAGGAAGGAAGGAAAAGAAAATAAACTTTGTTGTGAGGCAGTTTTGGTCGTGCTTGGCTTTTGCTTCTGTTCAAGCCCAGTATGATTGTGAACATACTCATCATTTCTACCCTTTCCCATCCCTTGAGCTTTTTTATCATGCAATCCGATTCTTCCTTCTGAAAGCAAAAATATCTAACCTAGCTATTAAGCACGTCTCTCCTACCAAGTGTAGTTAACAAGGCAATGAAGCCATTTTTGTATGAAGAGACTTCTGTGGTATCCGCAGCACTGAATACACTCCTTCAGAAATTTTATTTGTAAAGCTAATTTCATCTGAATGTGCTAATTCACAGGACAGGTAGAGCCCACCAGCAGCCCATGTGCCTGGCCTCCAATTTAGTGTGGTTATCTGGCGATGGATCCCTGGGGAGTCTGACCTCTCATCTCTGCTGAAATTGAAAGGGAAGTGGTGATTTTTCTTTTTTTATGGGATCATTTTCGCCCAAGTCAGTTCAAGAGGATATTTTACTCTGAGTGAATCCCTGCCAACAAAGGGCACATTCTTGGTCCTAGCCTATGATGTGACTAGTGAGATGTTTTGGATGACACTGTGATTTACTTCATTAAGGAACAGAAGTGAGATTTCAGGCTTTTAAGAGTACATTTTTGTCCCCTTTGATAAATAGCTACGGAAAGAACCTTGGGCTTCAGGCCCACGTTTCTTAAGGTAGCTAGCAGGGGAATGAAAACACACACACACACAATTTCAATTCTGTTCTTCATTCTTCAGGCTTGATAGGAAAGATTGTGTAATTAATACAACTGGGGCAGGGACACTCTGCTTTCTGCCCTAGTTGAAAAACAGGGAACACCTTGTTAAGTGTTTTCCTCTACAGGGAATGAATTGAGTTTAGTAAGATCTTTATCAAGGACAAGGGGTTTTGAACAATTATTTCTTCAACTGCAGACAATAATAATGTAAGCCGAAACCACTGGCTCACATGCAGCAGCTAAGTGAGAACCTGAGAAAAGTTAAATCTGTCGGCCATATTGTCCCAAGGATGTTCAAGGGAGTCCAGGCTTTGTGTTGGGTCTGTGCAGGTGAGAGGTAGTTCTTGGTAACTACTCCCCTCAAAAAACCCTAAAACAAAAAATTGATTTTGCTGTCTACATCAATTCAAACTGCTCCAAAAACTCTGAAATTAACTATCTCTTATGTTCATTTTCATATGTACATAACTTTGTGGCAAAACTGTGAATTATTTCCATTGCTGAATCAATATTTAATTGTGGGACACACATTTTTTTTTTAAAGTAACTGCGTTCTACTCAGATCTTTTATAGGTGAAACACACACATTATTTTTTCATTATCCCCATTATGTCCTTTGTCCTTTGACAAAGCAAACAGCCTCCTCATTGATGACATTATTCCTGACTAACAGGATGACATCCTCAGAACAGACATTTTTGTTAAGGTATCCTGACCTTCTCGTTTATTAGATCACATGGCTATTCCCATATGGGGTTGTAGATCCCTTCCATGTGACCTAAGACCTCAGAAACCTCTTTAAAGCTAACAAGATGACATTTGTTCTTACAAGACTTGCAGACCTTGGTGGCCTGATCAGTCTTCCTTGAATTATTTCAAGAGAATATCCCTTAAAATCCATCTCAGCTTCACAGCATTCCAGATCAGTAACCTGATACTCAATTTTTATCTGGAAACTTAAGACTGATAGCAAATCAGAATCAAACTAATGATTGATATTTTAATGATGATAGTAACCCCTCCCAACCAAACCATTATGTATCTGCCATAGACAAGAGTTTTGCTTACTACTCATTCAGCTACTATAGTAAGAAGTGTAAAAGCTGCCTGTTCTACTCACTGAAACCCTGTCTCAGTGATAGTATCTAAACTTAGGTTCAATCCTCAGTGCCTCCAAAAGGGGTGGGGAGACTCACAGGACTTTAACATCTACTCACCTCCAGCTTGCAAAGAGAAGAGGCTCACTCAGCATTCCTTTGCTTTGGCAGCTCTTGACGGCTTTTGGTGCTGCTGTAGGAGTCATGTGAATGTGCGTGCATTTAAAAACCACACACTAATTTCTCTTTACCCCCAGCTCTTACTTGCAGTGTTTAATTGCCTTCTGAGATGAAGGCACCCATTTGCATTCCAGTCCAGAAGCTCCTCCCTGAATTCAAAGCAAGGACTGGAAGCTGAGCTGTCAGGCTTTCCAGGGCCTTAGCCCCCAAAGGTGGTAGAATGGGAAATGAGCCCCGGTCCCAGGAAGTGTGCCTCTGCAGAAACAAAAGCCAGACCCCAGGGCATATTCAACTTCCAATATCTGGCTCAGAGTGCAGCTTTCTAAACATTCTAAACTAAACTAAACACACCATAGATACTGTGCTTCCAATCATGCGCATGCTCCCTAAACACATTTCTGGTTCTCTTCAGAGGCACCTATATGTATTCTCCCTTTGAAAGAGACATTTGATCTCAGCCTTCTGTAGAGCATTGTCAGTCTAAGAAAATGTATTGCTCTTCCTCTGGCCTTACAAGGCATTCTCTTTTCAGAATTAATGTGTTTCAGTCTCCTGGGCTGCAGAGACCAGCTCAGCAACCTCTGTCTCAGAAGAATAGCTCTGTGTATGCCCATAATCATTTTAATTAGCCATACATTTTGTAGGGCGTAAAGGTCTTATCTGGAGCAGATGGCTAGTGGGGGCAGTGGCTGGCCTATTGTAGGCAGGGGCCATGCAGTTCGAAGGCTGCAGATGCTGGCTCCACTGTGGGGCTAGAAGCTGGGGGTCCAAGAGACTTTGCCCATCTGCTCTGTAGTCCCCCAAAACAGGTGTTCCTCCCAAGAAAGCATTCCTGAAATTGTTGTAGCCTGTGGTACAGGGCACCTCAGCCAGCTGTAAAGCAATCCAGCTGGTCACAATGGCCAGTGTGACATTAAGATGTGTGACCCTTGGGATTGGTGCAAGGGCATCCTTTGTCTAACTGAGGAGGGTGAGGACTGCTTTCTGTAGCAGCCATTTGGGGGTCATTTAACATCTGACCCCATATCCTGTATCTTCCCTATAAATAAGGAACCGCAGTGTAGCCCCTGCCAGCTGTACCAACCCATTGGCCTCTGGAGAGGAAGGTCCCAGGGGAGGTTCCCCTCCCATGCCGACTCCCATGCTGACTCCCAGTTTATCAGCATTACAGTGCCAACCTGTAGCTCCTCCCACCCCAGGGCTTCTTGATAGCAATTGCATTGTTTATGGTCAGAAAGATGTTTTATATCCAATGATATTTTGTTAGGTGTATAGTGTGAACTGAGTGAATCAAGCCACTTTACCTGTGAGGCCTGTACTTGCTAATGTTTTCTCCTTTTTTTGAAAGTTGACATTGGACTGTCTGCTGTTTTTTCCTGTCCTCCTCCTGTTTTGAGCATCTAAGTAGCAAATAGAGTACCTACTAGCTACTTACTCTATTTAGTTAATAGTAGGACCTCCCAATGAAGACTTAGTCCTCGGCACTGTCCAGGGCTTTCCAATATGAAGTATGCCTTCACAGGGAAGAGTTGCTATGCACTTATCCATGGAGAAACCAAGGCATGAAGAGCTTAAGTGATTTGGCCAAAGTACCCATGCTGCTAAAGGGCAGTGATCCCCAGTGGTCCAGCCATCTCTAAGATATACTCAACACCTCCGTATCCCACCACGGGGTGGAGTACCATTCCTGCTTTGTAGGTGAAATAAATTCCTGAGCAGTTACAGGAGGTGATGAAACAGAGAACGGTCTGCCTAGCTCTTCTTATCCACTACATGGCTGTGTCCCCCAAGTCCTGAGTATTCGAGGTGTATGGAATGATGTTTACATGCTCTGACACCTGCCCCTTCACCCAGTGTTTACATGCTGTGACACCCACTCCCTCACCCAGTATTTACATGCTCTGACACCCACTCAGAGGACCACCATGGCTTCATAGAAATGAATGGCAAAGTCTTTTCTGGTGAATTCAGCACCCTGACAGCAACCCAGCCGTTGGGCCTCCCTGCTCCCTCTTTTCAGGGACCTTTCTGATTATTCTTTCCAGTGCTCTAGATGGACCTGTGTCTAGAGGCCACCTGCCAGCTCTCACTTCACTGGGGTGACCATCAGCAATTAAAGGACCCTGTTCCACAATAATGATGATGCCTTCTTTTATTGGTGCTGTTTCAGTAACTGAATGATCTAATCCTCCAACCTTCTAAACTGCCCCCCCCCCCCCCCGCTTTTTAATTGGACTCACTGGCCCCAGGCAGTTAGAGTGAAAATAAATGCAGTGTGAATGAATTGAATCTTCCCTTATCTGCCCCACACCCTCAAACTGCAATTTAATAACAAACATTCAGCTTGCATGTGCTTCCCTCCTTCTTAAAGGAACATAACCTTTCCTTTAGATCGAGGAGAGACAGAGCTCCAGTTTCTGGCAGAAGTAATCTTGGAATGAGATGGAGCCATCAGGGTGGATTCCTTGCCTCCCCCAGGATGACCCCAGCTCCATCAGAGCTTCTTACCAAAAGCTGTGGAAGAATGCTGGAGAGTTTGTCTGTTTTCCCTCACCCTGTCAGCTCATCAGCTTTAGTTTGAGAAACTATTTCTGTTAAGTGATGCGTGGGGTTTAAAAGCAGTGGTTAGGCTGGGCTACCCTTTCATTCTCTACTAGCATATACTGTATGTAATAATGGGTTTCACTCTGACATTTACATACCGGTATACAAAGTGTTTGGTTATATTCTCTTTCCTCTTCCTAAGTAGCCTCCTTTCTACTGTCACATCTTGGTGACTCCCTGTGTTTAATTCAGGTTGCTTATAGAGTGTTATTTATGGGAACATGGACACTGACCAGTGGCTGGCTGTACCACTGAAGCAAATGTCTTTCCCACCCCCAGCACCTGCAAAGTCTCAGGGAAGAAGGAGATCATAAGGTTCATGACAGAATGTTGAAGGTCCCAAGACCGGTCTTGTGAAGGTAATCAGACATACAGTGTCCATGGCACACGCAGTGTTGGACTGTCTCAGGGGCTGCACTTTGGGATGGTTGTAGCTTAGGGTCTCTGATGGTCCCATGAACTGCTGAGCTCAAGAGACATTGGTAGCATTTGCCTGCCTGAGCAACCCTGGCTTCCCTCCAAGCCTGCAGCCACCACAGTCTATTGCACAAGGTGACTTACCAGAGGGAGGGAACCCGAGTGACTATAGTTATCAAGGACAGTGACAAGGCACAGTGAGAGCTGTGCCCGTTAATACTGCAGATCAGTTATAACAGTGGAGGCAGTGGAGGGGATGAGAGGTTTCCTCTGTAGTCCCTCAGCTAAGACGTGCCTTGTTTTATTATCTAAATTCTCCTGGCCTTTGTCTAGTTATATAAATATTTGCTGCCAGCAGTGATTGTAACACAGATCGCATTTTTATGCTCTTTCATTTAACATTTATTAGGATATTTTTTTATGTTCATACATGGGTTTTTAATTGCTTTCATTGACTACATTATGTTGTACCATAATACTTTATGTCCCATTGTTGAATATGTAAGTTGTTTTAGATACTTTATTGTTATAAAAGTACCTCAATATACATATAAAGCCATTTTCATTGTGAAAATATAAATATCCATGAACACTGCTGCCAGTCACACATGACCAGGCCTACTTCAGACTACAGTCTTGGTGGGAGCAGAAGCTATAGCTTAAATACTTAGATAATTCAATACTAATGGTTCAGTAATGATGGTTATGAGTTCAGTTTTAGTTCCTATGACCTTGTGTGGTATTAAGTGAACCACACAGTTGTGAGATGGTGCTGCGGTGAGTTGCCATCTGTATCCTGTACACCTCTGCAGGAGCTCAGTGACTAGAGTACTGTTCTTGCAGAGAGCATCCCCCACCTCACCCCCAGCGCTGTCAGTTCAGTTCCCAGCATCCATGTCAGGCTGCTCACCATTGTCTGTAACTCTAACTCCCGGAGATCTGACACCGTCTTTCAATCTCATATATGTGTATGTCCAACATAGACATACATGAATATATAATTCAAAAAAAAATAATAAAAGTCCCCTTTAAAAAATGCACATAAACTTCCAGAGGCATATCAAAGTGATTGATTTAATTTTGAATAGAGAGGTGAAAAGAATTCCATAAATACAAATTTAATATTTGTTGCATACACAGATGCCTCCATAAAAATAATAAGACTTTATAGTGGTGATGTGCAGGCACAATGCTAAGTACTTGGTCCTTCCCTCAGTTAATTCATACTACTATATTCCAATTTTACAGATAGATAAATTAAGGCCAAGGAGGCCAATCAACTTACATAACTTTAACCCCAGAAGCTAATTGGGATTCAATATCAGGCAGTCTAGCTCTAAATCTCTCCATTAGTATAGGCAGAGTTTTTCCATGCTGTAGCCACTCCCAAATAATCAGTCAAATACTTAATATTAATTATAAATGCTCGGCCAATAACTCAGGCTTATTTCTAGCTAACTCTTACATTTAAATTAATGTAAGTGTAATGTTATCTATTCTCTGCCATGTGGCTTGGTACCTATTTCAGTACAAAGTACCCATCTTGTTTCTCTCTGCATCTGCTGGTACTCTTGACTCTACTCCTCTTCTTCTCTTCATTCTGTTTGGCTTTCTCCCTAACTTTATTTTATCCAGCTATTGGCTAGTCAGCTTCTTTATTAAACCAATCACAGAGACCTATGTTCATACGATGTAAAGGAATATTCTGCACAGTAGCCTCCATGCTGGGCCTTCCAATGGTTAAGGGTGAGAAATGGAAAAAGAAGTGAGCAAGTAGGCGCTATCCTGGCTGGTAATGGACAAGTGATAGACACACCTACCCTGACTGTAGACATGTAAGACTTGGGAAACTATGTGGGGGCATCTTTGTTCTTCAATTGCTTTGTTCACTATTTTAACGTGAATGAGGAAATACATGAGCAAATGTGAGAAACTGCACACACCCCATCACCTTAGGAATTGTTGCCAAAGACTTTTTGAAGTTGAATGTTACTGTTTCATTTTGTTCCAAGACTATATCCCTGCAGAGGCTCTTTATAATTTGAGCTCAGTGTCTTCTATTTAAAAAGTGATGAACAACAATAACAGTAATTTTTATCAGAAACAATATCTAAGGAAATCCATGGAGGATTGTTGACTGCTGCTCCCTCCCTGCTTCCAGGATGCACACATCTACCAGCTTAGAGCTCCATCTTTATCTAGAAGTGTAGGTAAATGAGCTGATGGAATTATAACCACAAGAAAGCAAGGAAAAATCACCTAGGTCCCAACAGTTGGTCCCAGTGATACCGTGCCCATTAGTTGCTCTCAGTTGTGATCTGAATGGGCTGTAGATAGCTTAACCATCTTGAGACATGTTTCAGGATTTCACTTTGAAGTTTCAGTTTAGCTGAATCCATGGCATCTTTAGGATCCCTGTGAAATAAGGATCTATGAACCATAGGACAGACAGTGTAAATACACTCAGCAAAAAGAAGATAATGATGCTGAGTACAATGGTTAATATTGTCAACTTGGGATCTGGAATACCATCAAGACAAGCCTCCGAGAATACCAGTGAGGGATTATCTAGATTAGGCTCATTAAAGGGGGGAGACCATCATTCTGTGGGTATCACCATCCCATAAGCTGGGGTCCTGGACTGGACAAAGGGAGGAAAGTGGCATGAACAGAAGCATCCACTGCCCTCTGCTCCTGACTGGGGACAGTCTTCTGTGCCACACACTTCCTTCCACGTTGGACTGTGTCCCCTAGAACTGTGTGTTGAAACAACCTCTTCTATCCTTAATTTGATTTAGTAACTAAAATGGTTAGGGAGTATGAGGAATTGAATATACCTGCCGGGGTTGCCTGAAGTAATGTTAAGTCATGTCAACTCCAACTACTGAAAGACAGTGTTTGATGTAAGCATTTTTGCACAACACACCATCTGCCATGAGGAATCCAGGCTCGAGTTAATTAGGCCCATCTCCCTGCTGTGTTTATTTCAGGAGTCTAAGAAGTCAGCATTATGCAGTTCCACCATCCCAGAGAGCATGCTGGTTATTTGGTACAAAAGGCAACTTTATCCATAAAATCATATCTGTTTTCCCCTTTTAATTTTTTAGTATATTTTTTTAGCTTATGTACAAAGAAATGGGTTTCAATCATAAATGTCGTTATGCTTTGTTTTATTCTTCTCACTGCTCTCCCAAATAGTCCAGTCTCTCTGTGGCTGTTATGAAGCCCAGGCTTACACAAAACTCCCAGGACCCTTGCTTCTTCCTCCTGAGTGCTAGTATTTATAGGCATGGACCACCACGCCTGTGGACTATAGTTGTTTGCTAACATAGAAACCTAGTTCTGAAAAGATGAAGCCTCTCTTCTCTGCAGGACTTCCCTCACTTGTAGAACCTCCCAATGGGATGCCTACTTGAGAAGCCCAACCCATTTGCAGGACAACCAAAGCCGCTGAGGAACCCATCCAAGCAACATTGACACAGAACTTGGCCATTGGGCAGGAGCTAAAATTGTTCATGACTTGCAATGAGTACAAAATCTACATGCTCTGACCTCGAAGGAGGCTCGCTCGAGCCTTAGTATGTGATGGGGGCTATGGACAGTCTAATTCAGGCAGATTCCATCATGTTCAGTGTCATTCACTACAGCACGGAGCGAGTTTAGTTCAGCTTTCTGGCCTAACTGTGTGGACTACCTCTGTATCTGCTCTCAGCAGCAACCATGCCAGACTCGTTCTTACTTCAGCAAATATTAACAACTCCTCTTGTTCACTTAAATGACCCCCAGGGCTCAGCTTTGCTGCTTTTAGAAAGTCCACCCTCTGCTTCCAAGTCTGATGTATCTTATTCAGGAGCCATCACATCTTACTTCCTCTTGTTTTCTAGCCCCTGTGTCTTCATTAGCATATGTGCTTTTTGAGACTATAATATAATTACTTTTCTCTCTTTGCTTTGCTCACTCCAAGCTCCCCCCCCCCATTATACCATACCTCCTTGCTCTCTAAATTTGCACTTGGTTTCTTTCATTAATTGTTTTTACATGCATATGTTGATGTTTATACACAGATATTCCTAAATATAGCCTGTTCTGTCTATATACTGTGACTCATATGTATGTCTTTGGGGCTGATCAATTGGTGTTGGGTGTGCTCTTCTTTGTGTAGGGTTGAGGCCCTGCCCACTTTGGCATGCCTATTCATGTCCTCCTTGCTCTGCGTGTTTAGGCAGTCCTGTTGGTGACACCCAATGTGTGTACCTTCTGACATGTACTAGGAGACACAATCTCACAGTAAACCCCCTGATGCTGTGGCTCCTACAGTCTTTCACACACACACCCTCTTCCACATATGTGCTTTTTCAGACAACAAATGTGTGTTCTACTCTTAGTTGTAATCCTAAAACATAGCATGAATGAAGGAAACTCAGGGCCAGATCTCTGAGAAAGGCAGAGATATCAGAGAAGAAACACCACAGTCAGATCTCACCCAGCTGTCTTCCAGCTTCCTCAGCCTTGCTCCTCCTGCCTTCTTCTGCCTGCTCTGTCTTTCTATATCTGCCTTAAATACTTTCTCTGCTCAGTTAAGGCGTGGCACCACCACTGCCTGCCTGGGAGCCTGGAACTCCTTCTGTAAACTAAAATGGGAACTCAGATTGGATTAAGGGAGTAGGTCACCACTCCCAGAATATTCCCTGTGCTGGGATTAAAGGTGTGAGTTACCACTGTCTGGTCCTCCTAGACTGACTGTGGGTAGATCCCTCTGATATCTCCAACTGTTTTTATTATATTTGAAACATATCCCCACAAGTGAGTACTCAGTAGGCATTCACTGAAGAACAAGTTTATAAATTTGGACAAAGATTTGCTGGTTTGTAAACTCTGAATGTTTGTTTGGGGATGGTTCAATGGGTTACAATAGGTTCTGTCATTGAAAAAAATAACTTTGAAAGTGACAACCCCCTTGTGACCTGCAAAAACAGCACTTTGTGCTGGTACTGGCAAAGTCTGCAAAGAACAGTCTATTTCAAGAGGTTTCAACCTCTTGATTGGTTGTCTGGTTAATGGAAAAGAGCCTATAAGCTAAAATCACATGACTAGCCCACAGGCTGACTTTAGAACCCGAGAGAACCCAGTCTAGAAGCTGGGTTCAAATGTGCTCTAATCATCTCCTGCTTTTTCTAGCACTGGAAGACGCAACACAGTGAGGAGTATGAAGCAGAAGGTAAGAGAGAGCACTGGTGGGTTGGGAATGCCGAGGAGGGAAGGCTAAGACACCGGGCACCCACTTTCTTGCTTCTTGTCCTGGAAGCTAGCTGGGCATTAACATTAAGACCAACAGCAATGGGGAAAAACAGTTCCAAGGGACACTTCTACTCTTCAAATCCTAGCTATTAACATGTAAAAGATGACTTCCTAGGGTTTCTGTTGCTGTGAAGAGATACCATGACCCTGGCAACTCATATGAAGCAAAGCATTTAATTGGGGCTGGCTTACAGTTCAGAGGTTTAGTCCATTATCATCAAGGCAGGCAGATGTGGTGCTAGAGAGGTAGCTGCAAGTTCTACTTCTGGGTCTGCAGGCAGCAGGGAGTGACAGTGACCCTATCTAGTCTTGAGCTTCTGAAACCTTAAAGCCTGCCCCCTAGTGACACACCTCCTCTATCAAAGCCGCACCTACTCCAACAAGGCCACACCTCCTCATAGTGCCTCTCTCTGTGGGCCTGTGGGGCCGTTTTCATTCAAGGCACCATAACATCTAATATGTAGCAGCCCACTTACAGATCAGTTACTCTGTTCAGACTCTCAAAGGAATTTGTGAGCATCCCCAACATAAATAGTAGCCTATTAAGTACTTCTTTCCGCGTGTCCAGTATTTATCAATACACTTTGTAGCAGAACATGTTAATCCTGGGGCCACCAGATGGCACTGTGGTTCAGGACTGGAGCCCTCAGCTTGCTTTTCTGTTTAACCCCAGAAGAGCTGTGGTTAAGTATAATTAAAACAATGCGTTCTCCAGCTTCCCAACCTGGACTAACAGGACAGTTAATGGGTTTAATTGTTTCAATAAATAGCAGAAATGGCACTAAGTACTCCATGGTCCTTCCGGGTACATAAAATAGTGCCCATAATTATCCCATGTCTAAGTGATGACTTCATGGGCTATCTCATATTTACATCGCCAGTTTAGAAGCAGGATGGTTAATATAGGATAGTCTTGGTTTCAGTAAGTAGTCGGACCCTGTCTTTAAACAGATCTTATCCTTCATCTACAGACATTAGCAGACTGACAGCTTGACACGTCTTCTTTCAAGTTGCATTCGTGGGTTTCTGTGGGTCAGGAAGATTTAGAAATAAGATGAACATTAAGAGGCTCATTATGATTGTTTCCTTCCCAGGAAAAGATGTGATGCTTAAACCAGAAAGAAAACAGAAATAAAAAAACTCTGGACACCTCAGCTGAGGCATTTGACCTTGTGTGTATCCATGTGAGATGTTTCTTTCTCATGAGTGACTGTCCCAGAGCAAAAAGTGCCTCCAATTTTCAATGGGACATTAGGACCAAATCAAAGTGGGATCAATATTTGTAGTTGTCTCATACAATATATATTTTGGGGCTAGAGAGATGGTTTAGATGTTTAAAATGCTAATTGCTCATTCAGAGAATGCAGGTTCGATTCCCAGTACCTAGCAGCTCACAACTCTAGTTCTTCTGTGGGTACCATATGCTTATGGAACCATATGCAAAACATTCATACATGCAAAAGTAAAAAGTATAAAAAACAATTGAAAGATTTACTTTCCAAAGTTAATTTTTTGTTTTGTTTTTGTTTTTTTGGTAACCAGCACTGTCCATTGTGAATCCTTTGGAGACACCACAATATATGCTCTGATTTTAGGTCAGCTAAGGTTTTGGAACCCAGATGACCTGACGGCCTCACATAGTGGGTCTTGCCCTCCACAAGACTGGATTGAAGAGAAATTGCAAGAGGTTTGTGAAGATCTGGGGATCAATCGAGATGGTCACCTGAATCGGAAGAAGCTGGTTTCCATCTGCGAACAGTATGGATTACAGAATGTGGATGGAGTGGTAAATCCAGCACTTTAATCTAATTTGAGAATAATACTGTGGTTTCTTTTCTCTTAAGAAGACATTTTACTTGTCGCATTCAGTACTTTTCCCGAGCTGTGCAGATTCGGAAGGCATTGTCCCTGAAGCATGTTCCTGCTTAGTGTTTCCGCCCTCCTCTCCCTCTCCCACCCTCTTCCCCCTTCTGCAGCCAAGAGGAGTCAGAAGATGTCCTGCAGTACATGTCCTTCATGTTCTTAGTTCTGAACCTGCACCTGTGTTTCTAGCACAGAACTTGGGATCCTGGAATTTTACATCTCAAAGCAGTTTGTACTCTGTCAGCCTTTTGCAGAGGAAGCCAGGGAGATCACTGCTGCCCTGTTTCTGTGAGGGGGAGCTAGACTTGTTCTCTGGCTGTCATTCATACCCCACTTTCCATAAGTGAGGACAGTGAAGAGGGCGGGGCTGACAGACTAGTTCCCTTGAGGCCACATCAAATCCAAGGATGACCTTTGTTTGGCCTGTTGAGTATTTTAAAAGTTGAACTTTGAGGCACACTCTTTGAAACTGGAAGTTTTCCCTAAATATTTGTAATAGCAAGTCAGAGCCATGGTCTCTGGAGACCACATGCAGCCATGGTATCAGCGATCTTAGACCTCATCGCTTGCTTTCTGATGATGGAAGCCTCCAGACCTCTGTCACTCCTATCACCTTCAAGGTCCCTGTGGGTGTCCCAGTTTTTGGACCCCATTCTGGTGCATGTTTCCCAACCTACACATGGAGAAGTCAGTCACCCACAGACTTGGCCAGTGTAGGAGATGAAAATGGCTTTGTTCTAGATGGGACCTCTGTTTCCAAAGATGCCAGGTACCCCATTTAACTAGCATTCTCTTGAACCCAGTCCTGACCCTCCAGCCCCTTCACATCCTTTTACCCACCACATCTCATCTGGAGCTCTGAGGATTATTCCAGCAGTTTGAGTGCATTAAGCGATGGGTGTTCAGGTCACCTAGAAATTGCATTTAGCTAAGTATGGATGTAACCCATTGCTATGTCTGGATCTCAGGAACATTTCTGGTTGGCTGGTCCTCAAAGGACATAGTTCTTTTGATTGATGAGAATAAGATGGAAAAGTTTAAAGCTTTTGGCAGCCTGAGCATCTTGTCTCAAATGCCACTGATCACAAGATTCTGTTAGAACCTGTCATTTCTTCCACAGATTTTCATCATCTAGGAAAGGTTCCTTGTCTCAGAATCCTCTCCCAAATGAAACATATGTCTCCCGTGAATTGGGAAGAAGCATATGAGATAAAATTTGTTAGCATACTGTCTTATTGCTTCTCAGTGGTCTGGACATCATGTTGGAGCTTGTGAACCATGCAGTCTTTCAAGCCCCTCCTTTAGCATATTGTAAGATCTCCGAATGGTTTCTGTTCTGTTCCTGGAGGCCTGTTCTATAATAAGCTTTTATCACACAGAGTGAAGAGAATCTCAGTAGGAGGCCTGTGCCTTTCCTCCTGCCAGTGGCTTCTGTGATTCATCCAACTCTTTCATTCCTCTTCCATTCCCGTGGGACTAAGAAACAACTCTGACAAACCTCCACATGGGCTGTGGCCCAGTCTCCCTGTTCCCTGTTATATGAGGAGAATACAAAATGGAGAACAATAGTTCCTTCATCTTTCACTATACTGAGTCTGTCCTTTTGCACACACACAAGATCATTCTCACCCAGTCTTGGTCTTTCTTGGGCTAACACGTTCAAACACAACTTCAACATATTCTAGGAAACATCACTGCAATCTGTCCCTAACCGAACGTGACATGTTAGTATGCTGTTTGAGTTTCCTTTCCTGTTGCTGTAATAAAAGCATCTTAAGAAAGAAAGGTTCCATCTTACTGTTCCAGTGCTGTGACAAAGCAGCATGGCTAAGCTCTTGTAGATGAAGCATCTATTAGGGGGCTTGGTTGCAGTTTCATCGTGGCAGGGAACATGGTGGTAGGCAGGTGTAGGGCTGGAGCCCAGAGTTTTTATCCTAATCTGCAGGCAGAGAAAGAGGAAGACTATGCCTGAGGTGGACACTCTTCCAACAAGGCCACACCTCCTAAACACTTCACTGTGAATCAAGTATTCAAATCTAGGAGCCTATGGGGGCCACTTTTATCCTTCTTCACCATGCGAGGCTCAGTCCTTCGTGGTGTGGACATTAGAGCAGCAGGCTCCTGAATCACCTGTCGTATCACATTCATAATCAGGATGGGTAGGGAATGAATGCTGCTGTCCTGCTCAATTTCTCCACTTGGCCACAGTGGGCAGAGCTTCCCATATCAGTTAGTACAATCAAGATAACACCCCACAGACATGCCCCGGGGCCCCTCACGTTATTCCAAATCCTGACAAAGTGACAATTTGCACTAGCCACCTCACATGCCAATCTGAATATTTCAGTATGAGCCAGATATCAGTCACTTAGAACCACCACAGTTTGAAGGAATAGTGAATGTCCAACTAACATCTTGTTAGGATTATGGTATTGTCAAGCAATTTTTTAGATTTCTAACAATGATACCTGTGACATTTAAGGCTGCCAGTCTTGGAGAAATGAACGAGAAAAAGGAAAGCTGATTGCTAAATTATGTAATATTTTAGAGGTGCTGAAAATGGACTTTTATTTTGTTTGAGTGAGAAGGGAGGACATCATTTCTGGAGAGGTAAATTCTTTTAAATGTGATGTCTGGGGTCAGAATTGATGGGGATGGATTTCTGCAGGCCAGAAGTATATAGCACATATGGCATTTGTATGTTTGAAGCATGTGATTGGTGTGTCCTAGGTGTTGGAGGAGGTCTTTCTTGGTCTTGACCCAGATGGGACAATGAGTGTTGAAGACTTTTTCTATGGCCTGTTTAAAACTGGGAAGTCCCTCACCCCATCAGCATCTACTCCCTATAGACAACTAAAGCGGCTTCTGTCTATGCAGGTAAGAGCCAGGTGTGGTGGTACACACCTGTAATCCCAGTAATAGACAAAAGCAGCAATGCAAGTTGAGGGTTAGCATGGGCTACATAGTGAGACCTATCTTAGAAAAGAAAAGAAGAATCAACAGAATTTTCTTTTTAGAATACGTGTTAAAAACCAGGTTAGCAAGTCTGAATGGATTATGTTGTTTAAAGCAAAATACCAAGAAGAAAAAGCATTCTAGAGAATGAGAAAGACTAATTGACTGGAAAGGAAAGGATAATTTGAGAAATGGCCATAAATTAGAGTGTGAAGGCCACTAATTACACCTCTTAATGACAGTGTGGGGTAAAAGAAACCTGCTATCAAGTAGATAGGCATCTCGTCTATGGCCAAGTCTCCCAGACCAGCTCTTTCTGATAAGGCTTGACTCACTGAGAAACACAGATGAAAGGCACAGCATGGCTTCCCTACCTCCGCACCCCCCAAGTTGTGTAAATTAGATTCTGCTCTCTGTGGCCAGGACTGGGCAGTCCCTGTATTAGTTAATACCCAGTTGGATTTCTGGGCCCACCTTGGTTTTCTTAAAGACTCTTTTTACTTCCAGTCTTTTGATGAGAGTGGACGGCGGACCACAACCTCATCAGCCATGACAGGTACCATTGGCTTCCGGGTCTTCTCCTGCTTGGATGATGGGATGGGCCACGCATCTGTGGAGAGGATCCTGGACACCTGGCAGGAAGAAGGCATTGAGAACAGCCAGGAGATCCTGAAGGTGTGGTGGCTAAGCTGGCTATCCCAGGAAGGGGTTGTCTGTGTATCTTTTGAAATTCATTTGATTTGAATGTTCCTTCATGCCTTAATGTTCATCATCTCAGAGATAAGAGATAATTTTCTCTGCCTGCTGTAACCAGGAGCCTGTGGCTGAGTAGTTCCATGGTATTTAATTTCAAATTATTAACATAATTATTAATATGTTAATACATATTATTAACATAATTTGAGTTTATGTCACCTTCTGTTGGCAGAGTCTGAAATGACATTACTGCATTTGTTTACAGTGATACCATGAGATACAATCTTGGTTTCCTTAAGAAAACCATGTTCTAGATGAAAGCTGTCCCAGAGAAGGACCCTCCTGGTCTCTAGGCCGGCTTCAGTCTGCATTTATACAGCCTCTACACTTCCTGCTTTCTGAAGCTGGGGATTTTCATTTGTTTTGACTCTGTGTCATATTCTGATTCCCAGGCCTTGGATTTCAGCCTGGATGGAAATGTCAACCTGACAGAGCTGACACTGGCTCTTGAAAATGAACTTTTGGCTACCAAGAATGGCATCCACCAGGCAGCTCTGGCCAGCTTCAAGGCTGAGATCCGGCATTTGTGGTAAGTTGAGCAGAAGGTTTGTCTGGTCCATTCCCCTTAATACAACTTGTCTCCCCTGTCTCTGTCACCTGGGACCTTTTCCTATCCACAGGCCGGTGTGTAAACAGTCAGCCTCCTCAGCTGAAGGGAAGTGAGCAGGGGTTCCAGGAGAACCGTGGAAGTCCTTTTTGTTTGGGGAAGGTTTTGGTTGTCTTGGTTTTGTGTTTGTTTTGAAGCAAGCCAAATGAGAGCTTTTTCAGGTCTCCTGGTTGCTTAGAAACAGCTTCCTACTAATTCACTCTATTTCCAATCCTAGGGAACGAGTTGACCAAGTTGTCCGAGAGAAAGAGAAGCTTCGGTCGGATCTGGACAAGGCGGAGAAGCTCAAGTCTCTGATGGCTTCAGAGGTGGACGATCACCACGCGGCCATTGAGCGGAGGAATGAATACAACCTCAGGTGTGGCCAGAAGGGCGAGGTCAGGGTCCCTCCCCTCCACCCCCACTCAGGGCACGGTGGGAAGAGAGCTAGGGGCCACATCTGACTGTAGAGGTATGGCCCAGCCTCCTGGAAGGCAGGGCCCTGTAGGCTTTGTCTCAGTGTGCTTTCTGAATCTGTGCCTCTGTTTCCAGTTTTGGAATCTTTACATACTGTCCTCTGAGGGATCTAGAGGCCACCTATTGATTTGTCTTTTCTCACAGAAAACTGGATGAAGAATACAAGGAGCGCATAGCAGCCTTAAAGAGTGAACTCCGCCAAGAGAGGGAACAGATGTTGCAGCAGGTCGGGAAGCAGAGAGTGGAGCTAGAGCAGGAAATTGAAAAGGCCAAGACAGAAGAAAACTACATCCGGGACCGTCTCGCCCTCTCCCTGAAGGTAGTTTTTCTGTTAGCTCTCTGGGGACCCACACAGAGTACCCCTGTTCTCTAAGAGCACAAGCTAAACCCAAGGATTCTCACGTCATGGCCAGCACATGGTGGTGGCTTTGCTAGAATTTGGGACTGCAGGAGACCCAGGGTCTGGCATGTGGACGGTGCTGATGGGTATACCGTTGGACCTGGCTGACATCCTTAATCCCATAGCTGCTCCCTAAGCTTGTTCTCCTCCTTAGCTTCCCTTTCTCCTTCTAATGTGCCCCCACTCTCATCATCTAGGCCTCCAAACATGACTTCTCTCTTGTGTTCTTCCTTCTGCCCTAGTGGAGACAACTTCCCTCTCTTTTCTGTTACAGACAGTATAGTACCGGGCCTCTGGGGCCCACCATGAACAGGAAAGCCTTGATGGAGTTACGCAAGCCTGTCTCCTAATGTACAGATGGGCACACAGTAGCTTTCTCCTTACCCTAGGGGGCTTGTCATATCACATGGTACGAGTCAGGTGTCTGCAGAACAGCAGGTATGGGGAAAATGTCTGTTCCTGTTGCCTTAGTGAGGTGCCCGTCAGGTCCACACAGCAGTGAAGGGAAGGCTGAGGTAACAGCAGTTACGCTGCTACCTTTAATTAGCTTTCTTTAATTAGCAGCCCCATCACTTGCTGTACATCCCTCAAGTTAAAATTCCCAGCCATCCCCACTCACTACCACTCTGAAGTCATGGTGGCATTCTCACACCTCTTCGGCAAACCCCTTCCTCTACATTTCCTCAGTCTCTGACTAGGCCCCAAATTCACCATGGCCCTCCAGGTGACAATGTGTGTCCCCAGCAGTGCCTTCCCTCAATGCATCCGTAGAGTGAACTTAAGAAACATGCAAGTGTGCTGGTATCTTTGGTTTCAAAAGTAGAGTGCTAGCCATCAAGGGCACCACAAGGGTGTTCATCCTCATTCATCTTACCTCAGCTCCTGCCAGCTACCCCCAGGGCCATGCCGCTCCCACTGCACCCCACAAACTCTCTGTCCTCTTTCTTTAAAACTCCTTATGCCATGTCCCCAAGCCCACGGGCCACATTACCTTTCCATTTCCATCCCACCTCCTTTCTTATTGTAAAGAGACCATGCCTCTGCTGTTGTGGCCGCTGTACCCCACATTTCTCCTGCAGTCTGCATTGGCCCTTGTGCTCAGTGGCAGTCTATGATCCGGTATCCAGAGTAGCAGCCAGTGCCTGCAATGCAGGGCTCGCCCTATCGATTGGTTCAGCATTGAGTACAGCTATTCTTTGAGATACTAAAACAGTAGAGTCGGCCTTTTAGTAGAAGGTGGTATTTTGGTGGTATTGTCTGTTTTCCTGAGATAGGGTTTCTCTGTCTGATCCTGGCTGTCACTCTGTACACCAGGCTGGCCTTGAACTCACAGAGATCCTCTTGCCTCTGCCTCTTGAGTACTGGTTGACTACTGGGATCAAATGCATGTGCCACTAACTCCCAGCTAGTATTTTTTTTTTAATGCTTTATCTTTTTTTTTTTTTTTTTAAACTCCATATTGCTATGTGAGAGTGTGAACTAGAATACATTAAAAATGTACTGGCTCTCTATTCTTTTGGCAAAATGTACTTGGAAAATAACGTTCTTCCAATCAGCCCTTAGCACTGGAGAAGAAAATATGTCAAATGGCAAGCCTATATATACATATATTTTAAACAAATGTGGGTGAAATCTTCTTAAAATGTACTGTGAAAGATTTTTTCTTTTAAATGGAAAAAAAAGGTTGTGAGTTTCAGTTGGTGTGTTATTTTATTATAATTTTCTGATACATATACATTATGAACCATTTTTGTGTGGCTTTTATATTCTTAAATCAAAATTATCTATAATTTAGCTATCAACTGTAATGCCCAAAATTGATTTTGCATTTACTTTTTTAATACTTCTTCTGAGTCTCTTGCTATAGCTAGACAAGGTGTTTCTTTTTAACATTAATTTGTTTGGTGGGGCATACCCTGACATGAGCATGTGGTTGTCAGAGAACAACATGTGGGTCTTGGGGTGTCAACTCAGTTTGTCAGGTTTTGTGACAAGTGCCTTTACCCACTGAGCCAGCTCATCCCAGTCCTGGAAAAGGTACTTTATAACCAGCTTCCTACGTTGAACAATTCATCAGGAATGTCATTCAAAATACTCCACTGTAATGCTGTGTTGAAATAAAATAAAGCCATATATGTACTTTTAATGCTTAAAAAAAATTTATTACTGTCAAGGTAAAAATTTTATATTAAAAAACAGTATCCACACTAAAAAGTGAAACTGATTTCAAGTCATTTAATTCCATATCTACAAGGCATTGTCATTTTGAGATAGAGCCAGTGAAGACAAGTCACTCTAAACTGTCTTCTATATTTATAGCTTACTGTGCAGAGCAGTGTGTATGTTCCTCTGACAGCATATGTCTCAGCTGGTTCTAGATGTACTTGAAATGTTTAATGTCCATACGGGCTTGTTAGTAGCTAAGACATGGAACAGCACAATTTTATAAGTTCTCTTTAAAGGTAGACTTTTGAATCATGAGCTAGGTATCAATCTTTTAATAATAATTTTTTGTTTTCAGTTTTCTCTAGTTTTCTGGGGAGATGAAGTTTTTTCACCTCAAGCCTTGGTTTATGCTTCATATAAAATGATAAAGCAGTCTCCCAATTTCTGACCTGTGTCTTGTTTATTTTACTGGGTTTCTTAAGGAAAACAGTCGCCTGGAAAATGAGCTCCTGGAAAATGCAGAGAAGCTGGCAGAGTATGAGACCCTGGCCAGCAAACTGCAGTGCAGTCTGGAAAATGTTTTAGCAGAAAAGGTAGGTCTGCCTTCTTCCGGCTTCCTGAGGAGTTGCCCAAAATGTCACTCACCCCAAAGAGCAGAGGCAATGCCAAGAACATTTTTATTAGGGAACTGTTAGGATGCCTACAGGAAGTTGTAACTTTTCAGGATATAATTGAGTAGTGGTTATGAGGGGAAGCATTGTTGTCACTAAGATGGGATTCCCCACCCAAGTGGAGCACATCGCTTCTGGATGTTCTCCCTTCTTCTAGTTAGTGGTGTCTCTACTAAATACCACATTCCTGTCATACTTAGGAGCTCAGGTGACACCAGAGCTGGGATCTTTGAAGTGTGACAGGTCATAGACGGGCCCTTGGGGAACATGACGACTTTGTTTTTTTTTCCCTTCTTTAGTTTGGTGACCTTGATCCCAACAGTGCTGAATTCTTCCTTCAAGAAGAGAGGTTGGCACAGATGAGAAATGACTATGAGCAACAGTGCAGAGTGAGTGGCTGATGAGAACTAAGCAACATGAGAGGGCCTGGGTTCAAGTCACAGCCTCAGCACTTCTTGGCTACATCCACTGACCTCTGTGGGTGCCTCAGCTTTCTTTATGTGCAGTGGCAAAAGTGCCCCTCCCCCAAAGGGCAGCTGCAGAGGTTCAGAGAGAATCTGTGTAACGTGTTTAGAACAGAGCCAGGGGGCATACTAAACACATACACAAATGCTAGTTATTAATATCATTCATTCCATGTCCTAGATGGTAAGTAATCAAGCATCCTGCATTCAGATCTATCTGGTTTTATGCTGTGTGAAGAAATATGAGGCTGTATTGATGTGCTTATTTCAAAGTTAGCTTTCCCAGCTGATTGTTGCAAACATAATATGTCTTATTTCCCTACCCTTTCTTCTAAACACATTCCTTTATTTGAGAAATGCAAAATCTAGGAGCAGAAACCACTCAGGCTTTAGTAGTCATCCCCAGTGCATACCAGATACAGTTGTTCTTGTGACTAGTAGAAGTCTCTTAAATTAATGCCCCTAAGCTTAGAATTAATTTTTTTCTTAAGCCAAAAAATACTTTTTAACAAGGCAAGTGAAACCGAGTTCTAGTTGTTTTAGATACAATTTGTACTTGTATAGAGCTGAGGAAACCCGTCACCCCAAGAGATTGCTTCCAGCCTGTCTTCTCAGCTACTTCTCGCTGCCTTTATGATTAAGTTTTAGCTCTTAGGCCTAATCTTGTAGTTTTTGTTTTAATTGCCTCTAAATTAAATGAATCATTAATAAATCTGTTAGTGATACCTTCAGAATCCTCCCAGTTCATCTCTTTGTAACTTCTTTCTGTTACCTGTACATTTGTACATTCAAGGTATACAGTTCTGTGTCTTTTATTATATTCACACAGCTGAGCAACCCTGATCATACTCAATGTAAGAATGTTGTCATATCCCCAAGAAAGTCCTGCTCCACTTTAGCTAGCTCTCCTATTTATTGTCTTCTCACCCCACCCCTTGCCACAGGCAACTACTGGTCTATTTCCTGTCTCTGTAGATCTAATCTCACCTTTCACAGAAATGGATAGTCATGTAACAAACGGTTCTTTGTAAATGACTTCCTTCAGTTGGTGATATTGCCCATGTTTATCATGTTGTTGCATGTATCTATGTTCTGTTCCTTCCACAGGCTGAATAACATCCCGTTGTATAAATATGCTACATTTTGTTAATCAGCTAACAGACATTTGAGTTTTTAGGGCTGTTGTGAATAATGCTTCGTTGTAGATTTTTGGATAGACATATACTTTATTTGTTTTTGGGTTTATACCTGGGAGTGTGCTACTGGGCCACAAGAAAAATCATTTAACTTTTAGAAACTGGCAGGCCTCCTCCAAGGTGGTGACATGTCATTTTCAGGATGTGAGAGTCCTGGCTCTCCTACATCCTTCATACATTCTCCTGCATTTTATTATTCTCCTGATAGCTATCAGTATTGAAGGTCTTCTAATGTGCTTATTGGTTGTATCTTCTTTGATGAGCTATCTGTTATAATAGTCTTTACTCGTTTTTAGGTTGAATTCCTTGTCTTTGAGTGCTACTGATCTTTATAAATTCTGACTATAATTCCCTGTCTGATGATTAGCAGAGCTTTCCTCCAGTCTATGCATTGTATTTTTACTTTTTAAAAAAACATTTTTAATTTTCATTATGTGTCTATGTGTTGTTGATACATGAATGCAGTATCCATGGAGGCCAAAAGAGGGGCTCAGATCCTCCTGGAGTGGGAGTTGTAGGTGATGGTGTACTACCTGACATGGGTGCTGGGATCCAAATGAGGGTCCCATACATGAGCAAGACAGGTTCTTAACCTCCACGCTCTCTCTTTAAACCCCATCTTTTTTTTTTTTTCTTGGTGTCTTATGAAGTGCAAAAGTTTATATTTTGCTATTATCAACTTTGTTTTGCTTGTTGGTTGCATTCCTGGGGCCTCGTGTATGACTGGTGTTTGTTTTTAAACTCTAGCTGTTACAAGACCAAGTGGATGAACTCCAATCAGAGCTAGAAGAGTATCGTGCACAAGGCAAAGTACTCAGGCTTCCCTTGCAGAACTCGCTGTCAGAAGAACTTGATGCGAACAGTGGTGGCATTGAGCCTGACCAAGGTAAACACACTTGCACACAATGTTTTTTGGTATCTACATTTGACCTAGGTTATAGAACCATGGTGAGTGCAGCATTGCTGGACACTGGCATCCTGGAATCCAGAGAGAGACTTAGGTAGTCTCATTTCTTGAGCTGTTTTATTTGTGGCAGGGTTTTTTCATTTGTCCTTGGGGTCTTTATGAAAGTATTTCTGATTTTGATATTGCTGACTCTGCCTGGTATGATAATGGTTTGGAAGGGCTAGCCAGCCACACACCACAGAACCCATAACTGATTTTCATAGGTTGGCTCAGCTAACTGCCTCATTTCCCTCTGCTGAACAGCAAATAAGTGAAGAGCTAATGCCTGTGGCTTTGAGGGAGGTAGTGAGCAGTGAGGGTGGAGGGGCAGGCCTGTTTGAGAACCAGAGTCATGCTCGGCTCTTGGCCTCGGTCCTGCCTCTTTCCTCAGGAGGTTAGATTTTCATTTCAGCAAGTCTTCTGTGGCTTCTGCTGTTCTTTGTAGGTGGTTTATTCCTCTGCTCACCCCTACTATAGGATCATCAGGTGGTTGGGGAGGAGGTGTAAGAAGTTGTGAGGACTTTTTCTCTGATCTTTGACTTACTCTCTGTGTGTAACTTGTCCACCTGAATGTTGGGCGTTAGTTCTAAGAAACTCTGCCATCTTGGAGTGGGGATTTGCCAGAATACATAAAGAGAAAGTCCAAGGCTAGACTGTCAATCCCAGCTGCTAGAATGCTACCCACAAAATGATTCTCCATCTGCATGCTACCCACAAAATGATTCTCCATCTGCCTTCGTCTGAGGCTCACTGCAGTAAGACATCTCTACCTAGTAGTAGATATATTTGATATCATGCTAGGTCAGCCCTCAACTTCTGCTCATATTTCCAATTTTCCGTTGGTCCTTATTGTGAACAATGGGGAAAAGCAAACTCCCCTGAAGGCATTGAGAATCTCCTCCCCAGTTCTCTGCACTCGCACCCCTGACCTATGCCCTATTTATAGCTGATTGCTTAAGGTGAAAATAACCTAGACACCAGGAAATTCATGACAGTGAGGCAATTGTATCTAGCCTGAGGATAGATTGGACATCTTTTCCCATAAAGTTAGCCCCATAAGTCTCAGCAGCAAGGGTTCTAGCCATCTATTTGCTCCCCTGCCATTTCATCTATCTGGATTTATCACTGGGCACTTTCTGGATACATAGAAGTCTGGTTGCTGCTATCTCCTTACCACATAGCATTTTTACTGAGATCTCACCATCCACCACCATATCCCATACATGCCCATAAATCTTGGCAGACTGCCATATTCAGGAGAATCTGCTCACTTTCTTCCTCTCATCCTTGTACTGGAAGAGCAGAGAATTTTTGCATATCTTCTATTGTGCTTCATACATGGACAAATCAGGCTGAAAAGGATTCCTTAATCAAGCCATGGCCCTCACTGGATGTCAGAATGTGCCAATGACAGACCCCGAGGCAGAATCAATGGGTGTAGTATGAATTTCTGGACGAACCAAGTCCTGAGATCTGGATCAGCTATCTCAAATAATCACACAAAAGGCTTATACTAATTACATGCTGCTTAGCCTATGGCTCAGGCATATTGCTAGCTAGCTCTTGCGTCTTAACCCTTTTCCATTAATCTGTCTTGCTCATGGCCCGTGGCTTACTTATTTCTTTACATCTTGCTTCTTGGGCAGTCAGATCATTTCTCCCTCTGACTCCATCCTTCTTCCCCTTCATCTATTTTTGGATTTCCCATCTGCTTCTAAGATGCCCTGCCATAGGCCAAAACAGTCCCCTTATTAGCCAACGAGATTCACAGCATACAGAAAGACATCCCACATCAAGAGGGTTTCGTGTGTTTTCAGGGCTTGGTTCTGAAGAATGCAATCCACTGAATATGAGCATTGAGGCGGAGCTGGTCATTGAACAGATGAAGGAACAGCACCATAGGGACCTGTGTCATCTGAGACTGGAGCTGGAAGAGAAAGTGAGTCTCACTTCCCATTCACTATGGCTGAGAGTCCTGTCAGCAGACCACATTCCTGCTGCTTTTTCCTCACAGACCAGCCCTTCCTATGCATTTCTTCTGGAGTTCAGTGCCTGAGGCTTGTGCTGTGATGTGATTTTTCCTTTAGTCCTTATTGTGGACAATGGGGAAATCGCTCAGAATGTGATGTGCTCAACCTCTCATATCATTATATATTGATTATAGTGTTTTTAACTTGTTAAAAAAAAATTCTCAACCTAAAAACAACTTTCTCTGATGTAACACCACTTACTAGATTAGGTACAAGTGCCCCTTGGCCTCCTAGTCCTTCCCTATGTAGCTGTTGCTCACCCTCAACGTGTTTTGGGTTTTGTTTTGTCTTGTACATGGTATGTGGTATGCATGTTAGTGTTCAAGAGCATATGAGTATGCCGAGGCTGGAGCCTGACATCCAGCATCTTCCTTGATTGGTCTCTCACTGAGCCCAAAGCCCACCCATTCTAGCCTAAGTAGCCAGCTTGCCCAGGGGACTCTCTGTCTCTGCCTCCCTATTGGTGGCAACACAAGTAAGTGCCACCACGCCCAGCTGTTTTTATATGGGTTTCAGGGATCGAGCTGAGGTCCTCTTTACCAACTGCCACCTCTTCAGCCTCTGTTTTCATGTGTTCACTTGAATTTTACTAGTTTCTTACTAACTCCACTGAGCACAGAGTGAAGCCTCACACATGTTCCCCTCCACTTCTACCTTTTCTTTTCTACTACAAACTTAGGGTCTTAGAAGACTTAGTTTAACTCTTTAAATGTTTCTTGAACCCTGTAAGGGATTCTATAGGCCACAAAGTTGGGAAAGAATTATAAGTTCCGTGAGGGACCCTGGAGCTCCCTGGCCAGCCAGCCTAGCCTATTTAGTGAGTTCCAAGCCAATGAAAGAGCTATTTGGGGGGGGGGGGGTAGATAGTGCCTAAGGAATGACACTATGGTTGTTCATTTGGGGGGGGAGTAGATAGTGCCTAAGGAATGACACTATGGTTGTTATTTGGGGGGGGGGTAGATAGTGCCTAAGGAATGACACTATGGTTTTTCTTTTGCCCTCACACATATGCACACACACCTGCACATGCATCTCCTTGAACATATACAAACACACACATGTGCACACACATACCTAAAGAAAAAAGCAGACCTTGCTTGCTTTAGGGTTTGCCCTTAGGAAATTTTGAACTAAGTTGCTTTCAAATCAGAATGAGAAATGAAGAGATCCCCGAAGGATAGAAGCACTTATTACCCCCACATACCCTTTGCATAACCTAGAACCCAGTCACCCCATGCGGTTTCACTGTCTGCTTCTAGGTGCGCCATTATGAAAAACAGCTGGATGAAATTAGAGCCACCTGTGAAAAGGAGCAGGCAGCCATGAGGCAAAAGTACGAGCGGGAAATGCACACCTTGGAGACACAAATCAGTGACCTTCAAGGCGAGATCACAGATCTCCAAGGGCAGACAGTGGTGCTGAAGGAGGCCCACCACGAGGCCAGCTGCAGGCATGAGGAGGAAAAGAAACAGCTGCAGGTGGTGTTTGCAGAAGAGAAGACTCAGCTTCAGGAGGAGCTGCGGCTGGAGCATGAGCGGGAGCTCAAGGTCAGGCTGCAGCAGGCCGAGGAGAGCTTTCGGCGGGAGACAGAGGCACTTGTGCTCGCTCAAGGCTCTGCCTGGACCGAAGAGAAGGTGAGAGACTTGAAGCGGGACCTGGAGCAATCTTACCAGGAGCAGCTGCTCAGCCTGGTGGAGAAGCACGCTCTTGACAAAGAGGACCTGAGGAAAGAGCTCCTGGAACATCACCAAAGGGAACTTCAACAGGGAAGGTAAGAAAGTGATCAGAATACTGGGTGCTGCTTCTCTGGGAGTCCAGCCAATCAGAGAGGACTGGAGTGCAGAGCAGCCTGTAGATCTAATTGGTTCGTTAAAAATTAGTCCAACCAGCTTCGCCTCCTTATTGGGGAGCTTCTCTTGGGGTTACTGGAACTGTTGTGCATGAGGAGGAGGCAGGCAGTTGCAGGAACTGTTGAAGTATGAGACTTACTGTCTCTGTGCTCCAGGTGAGGGCCAGAGCCTTCCTGCTTCGATACTGTTGCTTCCTGAGAAAAGCTATTTATAAACTGAATTCTGGACATACTTATATTCCCTCCCTGTTATGAAATGCCATTTTGTGTTTACCTTCCTTGTGTGAAATCCTAGATACAACTAGGAGATTTTGAGCTTCCCACCTTGCTTAATATCGTGCTATTTCATCAAATAAGCAAAAGCAGAAGACAGGGGGACTGGAGAGATGGCTCAACAGTTAAGAGCACTGGTTGCCCTTCCAGAGGACCTAGGTTCAATTCCCAGCACCCACATGGCAGCTAACGATTCTTTGCAATTCCAGTTCCAGGGGAGCTGACACCTTCATGTAAAATACTTTAAATTTTTAAAAGGACAGAAGGCAGTTATTATTATGCTTGATTTATGCAACTAAAATCCTACAATGCATCCTTTATTCAAATGAAGCAGTATTTTCCAGATGAGGAGTGAGGTCACTATGTCTCTGATCATTTCATGTCAAAGTCCAGTTTAAGGCATCAGTTTTAACCCACAGAAGGTTTGGTTTTGTAACTTTGTAAGTTCTTCCCTGCTTCAGAGAAAGGTAATTTTTCCAGATTTATGGCCACCAGTCTTAGCTCCCAAAGGAAAGATCCCTCCCCATTACACCTGAATTGCGTAGGAATTGGAGCATCCTAGAAAGCAGCCCCACTGTTTGCCCAGCAGCCTCTTTTGTGCAGGGGAAAATATTGGGTTTGCTTCTGTAGTTGGCAGCAGCTTCAATAATGCTGTGTGTTGACCACATTTAGGGAAAGAATGGAAACAGAGTATAATAGAAGAGCCTCTCAGTTAGAGGCCCGGGTTCAGGCTGACTGTGAGAAAGTCACTGAGCGCTGTGAACGTACTCTGCAAAGCCTGGAGGGGAGTTACCGCCAGGAGCTGAAGGACCTTCTGGACCAGCACCTGGAGGAGAGAGCTGAGTGGGAGTTTGAGAAGGATGAGCTCACTCAGGAGTGCTCAGAAGCCCAGGAGCAGCTGAAGGAGGTGCTCCAGAGGGAGAAGGCAGCCGCACTTGTCCTGAACCAGGAGCGAGAGATGTTTGAGAAGACTTACAAGGACCGGTTGAGCAACCTGACTGTGGAAAGAGATCAGCTGCTGCAAGACCTGGAAAACCTACGGAACGCATCTGAGAGGCAGCACAGCCTCTTATCTGATCAGATACTTGAGTTGAAGAGAAATCAGGAAAGAGAGCTGAAGGAACGAGAGCTATGCCAGACAGGGACCTCTGAGCAGCTGGCCAGACAGCAGCTGGAGAGGCTACAGGTGGAGCTTGAACAAGAGAGGCGAGAAATGGTAGGCAAGCTTGCGGCCCTGGAGAGCACCCACAGAGTGAGCCTAGAAAGAGCAGATCTAGAGAAGGCAGAGCTGAGTGCAGAAATCCTCAGGCTTCAGAATGCAGTAAAGGACATGCAACAGATGGGATCTCTCTCGGGCCTTCAGGGTGCTCATTCCCTGGTAATGGCAGGGGAGGAGGCAGAAGGAGATGGAGCCATGTCCTTGCTTCAGCAAGGGGAACAGCTGCTGGAAGAAAATGGAGATGTCCTCATCAGCCTGCAGAGAGCTCACGAGCGTGCAGTGAAGGAAAATGCAAAAATGGCTACTGAAATTTCTAGATTGCAGCAGAGGCTGAAAAAGTTAGAGCCAGGGTCAGTGATATTGTCCTGTTTAGAGGAGCAAATGACTGAGATTTCTGGAAGTTCCAGGGAACAAGCAGAGAAATTTTTATCACAAGTAAAGCAAGGAGAAAGTGTTGCCACTAAGAGCATCCTTAGTGACCTAGGAGACCACGAGGCCCAGGACCTGGGAAGTACAAGAACAAACTCTGTTCAGAGGCAGAAAGGCAAAACTGAGGAGTCAGAAGCTTCCCTGGAGTGCTTTTCTGAACTCGAAAACAGTGAAGACACCAGGACAGAATCTTGGGCCCTGAAGAGCCAGATCATTCAGCTTCAGGAGCAACTAACAATCTTACGTGCAGACTGCGACCGGGCTTCTGAAAGGAAACAGGACCTACTTTTTGATATTTCTGTTCTGAAAAAGAAACTAAAGATGTTGGAGAGAATCCCCGAGGCACCTTCCAGGTATAAGTTATTATATGAGGATGCCACTAGAGAAAACGCCTGTCTCCAGGAGGAGTTGAGACTCATGGAGACACGCTATGATGAGTCGCTAGACAGCAACAAAGAGCTCACTTCTGAAATCTTCAGGCTGCAGGATGAGATGAAGAAAATGGAGGAGGTGATGGAAACACTCCTTATCCTGGAGAAGAATTATGATGAGGTCAAACTGGAAAACGAGAAGCTTAGTGCTCTGGTGTTGAGACCCCAAGGGAAGATGCAGACAGTACTGGAAAGAGCCCCTCTGCACTACAGCTACTCCTTGTGGGAAGCCCCTTCAGCAAACCTGGAGGTCATCTCTGATGAAAAAGTGCTTGAAGTCCATCAGACTCCAGAAGAGTGTACATCCAAAGTCATGAGCTTGCACCATGTCGTAGAAGAATGCAGACAAGAAACTGAATGCCGGGAACAGGGAAACGCACAGCTCCTCACTAGAGTAAAAGCACACGAAATTGCCTGGTTTCACCAACCAATTCAGATTCATCAAGAAAAGCCTAGAGTGCAGAATCAAGTTATCCTGGAAGAAAGTGCTGCTCTCCTAGGCCTTCAAGACTTCCATCTTCAACATCAGGTCACAATCGCAGAGTTAGAATTGGAGAAACAGAAGCTCCAGGAGCTGACTAGGAAGTTGAGAGAGCGAGTCAGTACATTAATTAAGCAAAAAGATACACCTTCTCAAGGACAGAAGGAGGAAGAGCTGAAGGCAATGATGTACGACTTGCAGATCACGTGCAGTGAAATGCAGCAGAAAGTTGAACTTCTGAGGTAATGTATGTGCCTTCTAGACCTCGTGGAATCCTGCAGAGCACCTGGTCAGAACTAACTGCCGCTGCTTGCTGTACCTAGAGACACTAACCTATTAGTCTCAAGAAGAGCAGTGTTCTAGCCGCCTTCTGCTTCTGTGTGTATTAACTAGAGCAACCTTGTCTAAGGAGCATCCCCTCCCTCATAGCAAGTCAGTGTTGTCCCTATGGGGCATGGAAGCTCAACGTGGCGAGTGTCTGCTGTTTAACCACGTGCATCATCTGTGTTCCTCCTAAACCCTCATCTAGCACTTACGTCCTTGGACGGATAGATACCATTTTGCTCAATGTTAGTTACGTTCCTTATTTCGATGAAGCATGTTATATGGAATGAATGCCTTTTGTGTAGTATTAACTCACTTGGGAGATAGCAACGCTTTTACACTAATATAGAAAAATGTGTTGTATGGATTATACCTTTTCCTTCTATCCTTAAAGTCTATGCTAGTGTCCTACAAACAGTGTGTATATATATATATATACATATATATATATATGTATATATATACATATATATGTGTATATATATATATTAATTTTAGAACACATCATTTTACCAAGGAGTTACCAGAGTCTAATAATATTCTTGAGAAATAGAGACAAAGTAAACTACTTTGAACAACTACCAACCTGACTTTATGACATACGACTGCATTTTAGTATTCTAGCATAGTTAGGCTTTTCTTTAATTTGTAAAATATTTTGTTTCTTAATGGTATAAAACAAAATAATTCTGGGGTGAATGTTGTATTTCTTTTTCCTCAAATTACTTTTACCTCAGAACTTCAGACTACAAAGAGAATAAACCACATATTTTGATGTGGTCCCTGGTTTATGCAGTACATTTCTTTCTTAAGATCCCTGGAGGCCTACACTAGAGCTCAGACAGCTTAGTAAAGTGGCATCTGTCTGTTCAGAGCAGGGATGACTAGGCCAGCTGTTCACGGCGGCCTGCCTGCCACCGAGAAGCCAGCACCTCCCTGTCTCCATGCTCAAGGGTTTCTAGTCACACTCCACCCCCTTGTGAGATTCTTATTTCCTAAAAGAAGTGGTTCAATATGTTCCAACTTCATTTCCAAGTACTAAGAGACTACTAACTTAGACTTCCCCTTTCACTGGCATGGAAAGCTTTCTTTATTGGAAGTTACTAGAAAATATTTTCCAAAGATGCCAGATGACTGCCATGTTGTAACATTTTTTTTTTCAAATCTCTGCACTTCAGATATGAATCCGAGAAGCTTCAAGAGGAAAATTCTATTTTGAGAAATGAAATTACTACTTTAAATGAAGAAGATACCATCCCCAACCTGAAATTGGAAGAGTTAAATGGATCCCAGGAAGAACTGTGGTAAGACACGGAGAGCATATGTCTGTGATTCTACAAGTACCAAGAACTATTTAACTTCACTTCTAAAAGCTTCACTCCTGAATCCCGTTCTCATTGCTCCTTTAGGCAGAAAATAGAGACTGTAGAACAGGAAAAGGCTTCAATTCAGAAAATGGTTGAAAAATTAAAGAAACAGGTAAGAAAGCACTGCAATTTTCCAGTGGTTCTTGACTCTGAAATTTCCTTTTTTTTTAATTTGACATTTACAAATTACATAATTAAATAAGTAGATTAGTAAAATTATATATTGTATGTGATATTGAGGTTGACAGTGAAAACCATCTCTCTCGTAATGACTCTAAATTAGGTTCCTGCCTTTGGAAAGTAATGTATAGTCTATTTATAGACTGTAAGTGCTAAATATAAGCTTTATATCTAGTTCACATGGGAAGGTAATGCCTTTGAGCCTTACCTGTGGATACTGGTTCTAGCCTTTATTAATTTTAATTAATGTCAGCTCCTTCGTCTTTCTGATTAAAAGCAGAAAGTTTCAGATAGAATTTCACAGATATAGAATGCCAGCAAATCTGCATATTATTTTACAGACTTGTAACTCGTTCAGATGGCTTATGCCAATCAATGCTCATTTTGTATAATCTTACAACATGGGAAGTATGGGAAGCCTATTTAAGAACATATCTGAAATAGACACAAGACAAGGACAGACTTGGGAAAGGATTATTTTTAGTGTCTGAAATAGCCAAAGTAACATCCAAAATACATCTTGTACTATTTCAAATAAATGGCCGAACTCAGCTGAAAAATAAGCTATAGATACAAAGGATCGAATCATAGAAAGACATATATAACATTACAAGAAGGCTAGCTTCAAAGTGCTAGGGAAATTTAGACGGTTTAGTTTCTTCACTTACTAAAATAACAAAAGTTAAACATTGATACCATATAAGAGTATGAAGAAATAAAAACTAAATTATCAAGAGTAAGCTGGTAACACCTGCAGGAAGAGTGTCAGGGCCTTGTATCAAATTAATGTATGTGCTTCCTTCTAACCCAGCAAGGCCATTTAAAAGAAACAAACCCGGAAATGCCACCATTTGTTGTTAATTAAAAAAAAAAATGATAATGACAAATGTATTTATCTATCTGGGCAGGAATAATGACAATATGGAAATATTTTTGCATAAAATGTCCTGCATTCATTAGAATATATACCATATGGTGGTATCTACATACACTAAGCTGGAAAGATAACAGCTATGTGATATATAAGTAGGAAAAGCAGGCTCTTCAAACATGCAATGATTATTTTTTATTTTTTTGGCTAAAAGTAAGGTAGTATTGTGTATGTATAGAAAATGACCTTGTGGTAAATATATTTGACTAGAAAGAATCGGGAAACCTATAGCCTGGAATTAACTGGGGCCTACATTTTATACATACTTCTGAATAGTTTGAATTTGTAATAATGAACAAATATTATTTTTGATATTATATGTGTTTAAGAAAGTATGCAAAGGAAAATTAAGCTTTTTACAAAAACGACATACAGTAGGCTCGTCCTCCACAGCAGCAGTTTTCATCCTGTGGGTCTTACCCTTATGGATAGCCTAAGACCATTGGAAAACACAGATACTTACATTATGACTCATAACAGTAGCAAAATCACAGTTATGAAGTAGCAAGACAAATAATTTCATGGTTTAGGTCACTACAACATGAAGAACTGTATTACAGGATTGCAGCAAGCATTAGGAAGATTGAAGACCATGGCTTCACAGACAGAACAGCCAAGGTAGAAAGCAGAGCTGCTTTGTGGCAGAGTAACCTCATCCAGAGGTTTTTTAAAAAACTTCACATTGAGAGAGAATCCTCTAAATATGCTTTTTTTTTTCTTTTATAGCAAAAGTAGGGCAGCAATTAAAAAAAAAAAACTTATCTCAATTTTAATTAGGTTTCAGATTTAAAAATCAAAAACCAACAGTTGGATTCAGAAAATACAGAACTCAGCCAAAAGAACTCCCAAAACAAGGAAGAAATGCAAAAACTTAATCAGCGTCTGGTGGAGATGCTGTGCCAGGAGAAGGAGCCAGGAACTTGCAGCTCTGAGAAATGGGAGCAAGAAAACTCAAGTCACAGAGAAGAGCTGGATCACTGTAAAGTGCAGGTAGGGTCGCTGGGCATACCTCGCTTTGCTTTCTTGGTCCAGAGAAATAAAAGAAATTTCTTTGGCATAAGACCTTAGTTATTCAATCAATATGGTACTGGCACATTAATATGTACTCCAGATGTATCAGATATATGAGGAGGATAGAACATCCCCCAGCAAGTAGGAAGAGAGTTCAGCAAAGCATCTGTAAGCTGTGAGTAACACATTTGTGAATTTATCTTGGTAATGATCAAAAAAAATCTTTAAAAAAAACCAATTAAGACTTGTGCCAGATACGCACACATTTCCTCTTTGTTGTTACCCCCTCCAAAGAACACAGGTAATATTTACATTTACATTGTACTGCTGGAGATGAGCTGGGTCTACAAGCAAACATAAACAAAAGTTCTGTGCAAATACTAAGCAATTTATAAAGGATCCTGAGCACCCGAGGATTTGGCTATCTAGGGGGAGGGTGGCACTCCTGGAACTAATATCCATAGATATCAAGAGTAAGCGTATGTGATCAAGTGTTTTCTCAAACCACTGGGGTTAAAATGGATTTGTTTGTCTGTTTTATCACCAAGACAAATTGGGTAGGTATTTAGGGATAGATTGATTTCATAAAAGACAGAGATAAATCTCAACTGGAGTAGAACAAATCATGAGTGAAGCTGTCTTTAGCCACAGAAGGAAGAGATGCTATCTCTAAGTTTAAAAAACAACAACAACAAAAAAAAAACCCTTTGAAATTTAGGGTCAGGGCTGGAGAGATGGCCAGTGGTTAAGGACACGGATGCTCCTGCAGAGGACCCTTGCTTGTTTCCTGGAACCCACATGGCAACTCACAAACATCTGTAACTCCAGTTCCAGTGGATCTGATACCTCTGACCCCACCCCCAGGGCTCCTACACACATGTGTCCACACATATGCACAGAAGATAAATAAGTTTAACATAATCTTTTATAAAGAAGAAAAAGGACATAAGATAAATCTGATAGCAAAGTGGAAAAAAATAAAGTTTTTTTTTAAAGATTAAGATGACCCTCAAAGTTTCAAAAAGATATTCAAAATTGTTCATAATTAGAGAAATGTAAAATAAACAGTACTGGTATATAATTTCTCACTTGAAAGATCAGTATCTATTTAAAAAGTACAGCAGCATGTTCTGTTGGCAAGGCAGTGTTGGCAGACATTCTCCTATCTTGTGACAGTCGTGCACTGATATATGTGGAGGTAAACTTGGCACTGCCCACCACTTACCTTTTGTCCAGAAATCTCACTTCTAGGGATTTAGCCTCAAAATCTCCCTGCAACAATATGAAAAGTCATATGCATGAGGTTATACATTCTGGCTTTGTTCATATTTACAAAGTCATAAAAACAGTGGAGCTGCTCATGCGCAAAGGAGCGATTGAATTCAGTGTTGAGACTATATCCATGTTATGGGTAGTTTCATATAGCTATTTAAAAGGGCAGAATATAGCTGCTGATGGTGGCACACACCTTTAATCCCAGTACTCAGGAGGCAGAGGTAGGCAGATGTCTGTGAGTCCAAGGTCAGCCTGGTCTACACAGCTAGTTCTAGGACAGTCTGGTCTACACAGAGAAACCCTGTTTCCAAAAAAAAAAAAAAAGAAAAAGAAAAAGAAAAAGAATGAGAACAATCAATATGAAATGAGTTCTAGAACATGATGTTAATTAGGGGTGGAGCCTCAAAGAGTACCAGTACTGTGCTTCCATACTTATAACAAAGAAAGGGAAGATGTTAGAAAAGAAGCATGTGTCTGCCCATTTATGTAAAGGAAGTATAAGAATGATAAACCAGACACCAAAGAGATGGTCTTGGGAAGTTAGGTGGGAAAGGCATGGGCAATAGAATGGAAAAGCGGTAGAAGGGCCAAGGAAGTCAATGATGCTTGGATGAGTTTAGGCTCTGACTCCTGTGTTTCACATGGGTTTTGTTTTGCTTTGTTTTTTCTCCAAGTTCTGGGAATTTAACCTAGAGTTTTGCAATGGCTAAGTGAATGCTGTCCTACTGGACTCCACCCCTGCTCTGTTTCACACAGTCTTTATATACTCAAATAAAATCAATCAGGGTGGGTGTTGGAATACACAAATAGAACACAAACATTAACAAATAGAAGTGGTGTTATGTCTAATATAACCACAGTTGGGAGAAAAAAGAATTAATAGTCTGTATAAGCTTTAATAATGTAATCAGAAATTGTGATTCTTGTGGGCCTACAAGGTTACTTTGTATATGCCAGAAGTGAATGAATAAGTGAATATAACATAGACCAAGGTGAGAAGCTATGTTTCTCACCATGTGTGAAAATATGGAGGGCTAAGGTGAACCCTCTGACGTTGGTTCAGGATCTGAGACATTAGTATTGTATGCACAGGATGTATACAGAGAGATGGAGAAAGAAACGTAGACATATTTTTGTATAGTAGAACCAAATCTTGATTTCCAAATTTCATTTTACTATAAAAACACCTTGGAAAAAAATTACTGATTTTTGAGGTCAGAACAAGAAAGATACAAGCTGAATCTGAAATGTCCCATGGTTCCAGACAGAAAAAAAAAAGTGCTAAAAAATAGATAAAAATTAAAAATAGGTGACTGGAGTCACAGCTCAGTGGTTAAGAACACTGTTGCCCTTCCAAAGGACCTGGGTTCATCCACATGGCAGCTCACAATTGCCTGTAACTCTGTCTCCAGGGGATCTGATACTTTCATACAGACATACATGCAGACAAAAATATTAATGCACATAAAATAAAGCAAAAAATAGATCATTCTTAAAATTAAAAATAGGACAAATTCAAAAGACACAGGCCTCCTCCACCTAAAGACACTCCTAATAGACCAGATCAATAAAATACAGTATAGAATGAAATAATTATAAAATAAGTATAATAGACATATGAGTAGATATTAACATCAATTGACTGAACAAAGAGAGAGGAAGCAGCTGTTCTGTCTTACAGAATTCTAACCAATGCAGAAACGAGGGAAGAAAAGGGAAAATCATCCTTAGGAAAACCTAAGTGGTAATTATTGCTGCCCAAACGCACTGGTAGACATGGGGATGTATAAGCAGAAATCCAGGGAAAGAACTCAGTCTCCAAGTAAGACTCCCAGGAGGAACATGCAAAGGTGTGGATCAGTTATCAAGCCCACTCTATGTACATGGAAAATCTTGGAAGATAATTTGGTTTGTTCATTGAATATAAAAATAAATTGTCTCAAAGCAATGCCATCAAATTGATATTACTGTTTCCTTGGATTGCCTTCTGTGTGAGCTTGAAGTTTCCTCAGCCAATGAGTATGTCTGCTATGTACCTGAGGTGAAGTTTCCCCCACCAATAATGTGTCTGTCATATGCCTGATATCTTTCTTAGACTTCCACATTAGTGGCTTCTCTGGAAGCAGAACTTTCTGAAGTTAAACTCAGGACTCACATTGTGGAACAGGAAAACCTCCTTCTGAAGGATGAACTGGAGAAACTCAAGCAAGTAAGTCTGTGCTTCTGAAGCGGAGTGAGGAGCAACATGCACCAGACGATGTGGTGTCCCCTGTCCAAATTACCTTTTGCAATATGGTTGCTTAAGCAGCTTACTGCTTCCTGTCGAGGGCTCGAAGTACAAGTGTTTTATTTATAAGGACTCCAGTCGCTAGTTCTCTAGTGAAACAGCTCATTCATATGGTAGACTCTAAAATTTGGTTACTGTGAATCCCAACCATTTCAGTTCCAAAATTTTGTTGCTCTATATTCTCCTGGCCAGATGAAAAGGTCACATTAGTTTGTCTGCTAAGAGGATGACTTTCTGGCTCATGACTTCCAAAACTGTTGTTTGATTTCCAAAGACCCAAATGAAGTTGGTCCCACACATGTCTTTCTTTTCCTTGTGGCAGATGTGAGTCATCTGGCTTAGGAGGATAGACTCTCCAGTGTCTTCATTACACTCTCTCACACTTAAAAGCTTTACTTGTAGAGTTCAGTATGGCATAGCCTGCTTATAATTTCAGCACTCTGGAAACTGAGGCAGGATGATTGGGAGTTAAAGATCAGTACCAGCTACATGGTGAGGCCTTGTCGTAAAAACAATTAGGGTGGTTTTTAGAAGGCTATTTAAGAGTTTCAAAGACTTAATTTTAAATATAGAAGAAGGCCTAACTCAAAAAAACTACAGATGAGGGCTGGAGAGATGGCTCAGAGGTTAAGAACACTGGCTGCTCTTCCAGAGGTCCTGAGTTCAATACCCAGCAACCATATGTTGGCTCACACCATCTATAATAAGATTTGGTGCCCTCCTCTGGTGTGCAAGCATACATACAGGCAGAACACTGTATACATAATAAATAAATCTTAAAACAAACCTTAAAAAAAAAAAACTACAGATGAAATATTGCTCAATCACCTTTATTTTTAATTATGTGTATGAATGTTTCTATCATGCCAATCTTGTTTTATAATAGAATGAGTGGTTCCATTGACTTGCCCACCCTCAGATTACTCTAATATTTGTGCCATCAGATTATTAATGCTTCTTCCTAAATCTTTTCACCCTGTAAGCATAAAGTATCCTTTCCACAATGCTGCTAACAGTCTTCACCCTATACCATACCATATGTGCTGCTTGAGCTGATCAATCATTGGCTCCTTTACCTTCATAGAGAAAGACCCTCAGAGTACTGTGTCTTTGGCAAGGCTTCCTACAGGACTGACACCAAACATGTGTCCTGTAAGAACTGTTCCATGCTGGGTACTATAGTACAGAGTATATCTTTTCTGCTACAAGTAGAAACTCCATTTGTTCCATAGAAACATGCTGGAAGGTAACATTCACAGTTTTCTGTGAGGTGAGAGTATCCCAACTGTGTTATAATTAACTCCTGTATCCTTCCCCCTTGAACATTGAAAGCATTGCTTGCTCACCCTTTCATCGATAATGACCAACCCATGTGCATACCATATGGCATGTATACCAACCCATTTATGTACAGAACATGTGAAATATAAGCCAATCCATGTGCATACTGTATGGGATGTATGCTGACCAATCCATGTGCATACTGTGTGGGATGTATGCCAGCCAATCCATGTGCATACTGTATGGGATGTATGCTGACCAATCCATGTGCATACTGTGTGGGATGTATGCCAGCCAATCCATGTGCATACTGTATGGGATGTATGCTGACCAATCCATGTGCATACTGTGGGATGTATGCCAGCCAATCCATGTGTATACTGTATGGGATGTTTGCTGACCAATCCATGTGCATACTGTATGGGATGTTTGCTGTGTGACCTTGCTGAGCTACATAGCACAAAAAAAGGAGCAGAATGGGGAGAAGAACAACATGAAGAGAGCATTATCTGGCACATTTTATTACACATTTTCCTCAGGGCATTGGTGTAAATAGATGGAAAACCCGGGGGTCCTTATATGCACATGGTAAGAAGTCATTTTGTCATGAGGATTCTTGTTAAGATACACTGCAGCATGGACCCAGAAAACATATGCCACTCTGTATGACATCATGATTTAAAATTCTGGAAGCACTTTTATGTATCACACCAAAAAAGAAGCATAAATAGCATCCAAGGACATCTCTGCTAGTCTCTAGATACCCAAAGTGATGTTAAGCATTGTAAGTGATTGTGAGGTAAGGAGGTCAGAAAGGAGATGGCTCCATGTTACGTTAGTGTACAGATACATTAAAGGGCTTTTTCTTATATCCTTCTAACTTGTCAGAATATTTGCTATAATGTATTTTATCATTACTATTTCCAGTGTTATATGGGAGACCTTCATATAAAAAGATGGCTGTATCATAATGATAATAGAGAATTGAACACGTGAAAGCTAAACAAACACTATTATAAAAAGGGTGTGACATATGGGAGGAGTAATGGGGTCCGGTAAACAATTGACCCCCTAAGAGTGGTTCCCAACTAGGTTGGAGTGAGGACTTTGCTTTTGGGGAGCAAGGCCAGGGCATTTTGGTTTTCACAAGTTAGGGAATATTACTGAGTGTAGTGGGTAGAGCCAGAGTTGCTGTGGAACATCTTAGAATGGACAGAAAGTCCTCTGCCACAAAGATCCGGCCCAGAGTGTCTCTTGTGCCAACATGGATGCCAAAAGGACAAAAGCAGCATGGATTAGCTCAGCCCTGTGGAGTGAGAGAGGGAAGCTAGCATGTCCACTCTGGCATGCTGCTGGGAAGTCAGCAGATTTCTCCCAGGGCAAGGGTACATCCTTAGTTCACCCGTGTGGTGCTAAATACCAACCCCTACTTGGTTTTTGTCTTTGAAACAAGATCTTGATGTGCAGCTCATGTTTTCCTCAAACTTCCAATCTTCCCCCTCAGCCTCCTGAGGGCTAGGATTACAGGCATGTGCAACCATACCATGTACTGTTTCAGTTTTGTTTTTGTGACAAGGTCCCATAAAACCCTTGTTGGTTGGATTAGAAACAACTGTGTGTGTAGCCAGGACTGGTCTTGAGGTGCTGACCCTCTAGATCAGTGGTCCTCAACCTTCCTAATGCTGTGACCCTTTAATATAGTTCCTCGTGTGTGGTGACCCCCCCCCCCAACCATAACATTATTTCATTGCCACATCATAATTGTAATTTTGCTACTGTCATGAATATTTTTAGAGATAAAGGTTTCAACCAACAGATTGAGAACCACTTTTCTGAAGCCATCTCCACTCAGCTAGGATTACAATTCTGTGGTCCTCGCTGAAATGATTTGAAAAGTACCTTTAAAAAGGCATGATAAAAAATGTAATGTGTTCCATGAGCAGAAGTTAAACCGACAGGCAGGGAGGGAGTAGTGTGTTATTTAACCGTGACAGTAAAATTGAAAGCCAGGACCAGTATTTAGCAACATCTGCCTGCATTTCTCTAAGCAGACATTTCTGTTGTCAACTGGGGAACAGTGAGAAGCTGGTTGGGAACAGTTAGTTCAAATTAATTATAGGCTGTTAGAGTTTATATGTCCTTTGAAATATGTCCAGATAGGAAGGTTTCAGGACCACAAAAGTGCCCTGTTTACAAATCCGTCCTTTTCAAGTTTATAGTATAAACAGAGCTGGGAGGTGATGGCAGGGACTCATTTGTTTAATGTCTTCCAGCTGCGTGGACGTCCTGATCTCTCCGACTTCCAACAAGAAATGGCTAGCATTCGAAGCCACAGTGAAAGGCTCCTGAAGGAAAAAGAAGCTCTAAGTGAAGAATTAAACAGCTGCACTGATAAGGTAGTAAGAACAATAGGTGTTCTTGTCATTGGGGAGTGTGTACTTCAGCAAGCATTTCCCTAAGGGCTGTGGCTGCCGGGCTTCCTGTATTAGTCCAAGTTATGCGACCCAGACCTAGTGAAGTCAAGACCATGGTGTTGTCTCATTTAATATTTCATGAAGCTATTTGGTATATAATATATAAAGCACTATGTTACATAACAGAAATGTGGCTTTTATCCTCTGAGATCTATTTCATAGACAAACACTATTTGTTTTATTTTTACCAGCAATACGAAGATGTTGTTTGCCTTGCTCTGCCTGCCTTATAGACATTCTTCATTTTTCTGTTACAGTACACTCCAGAGATTTCCACTTGACTTTCAGCCCACTTCCTGCCCCCAAATAGGAGACACTGGGGGGAGGGGAATAGAAAAAGGAAAACCCAACAAGAAAGAGAAGTCTGGCCTTAAATTAGACAGAGCCAGGAAAACCCCACCCCTCACACCCTTCCTGTCTGCTTCTCAAGGCAGATAGGCTGGTTCTTGATGGCAGCTGTAGATATCCCCATCCCCCCATCCCCTACCTCATCCCTGCCTGGCCTGCTCCTTAAGGCAGATAGATTTGTTCTTGATGGTAATTGTTCTTGATGGAAATTATAAGCTGAGTCTGGATTTGCTTCCAAAATGTTCTCCCACCCCTTTCTTCCCTTCCTGAAACAGTTGGCAAAATCAAGCCTTTTAGAGCACAGAATTGCTACAATGAAGCAGGAACAGAAGTCGTGGGAGCAGCAGAGTGAGAGCTTAAAGTCCCAGCTTGTGATATCCCAGGAAAAGGTGTGTGGACAGTTTCTGCTGCATCTCCGTAGTTATTAGTGTTGTCTAATATTTTCAGCTTTCACAGAAAGGCCCAGAATATTCCAGAATGACCCCATGGGAACTCATTTGAGACTTTACAGTATGACAAAATAACGTGGTGTGTCCTTCAGAGGCCATTGGCTAAGGGCTTGTTTACTATGAAGGTGAGGGCAGGACCTGAAGAGGACTGCTTATTGGCAGTTTAGGACAGGGATTCTGAAGCAAGTATGCTCTCTTTTATGCTGAGAGCCCTGAATATCTACCCACCTTTTATGAATTTAGCTCAAGTTAAACTATGTTTGAGATACTACTGTAAAAATAGAATTCTGCAAGTATAGGTGATCATTTTCAATCAAGAGGTCCCTTACAAACCAGCACCTCAGACTAAAATATAGTTTCTCAAGACTCACTGCAAGTGTGGTTGGCATAGCAGCTGGCATTCCTCAGTTCTGTCTCCCGGCCCTGGCAGTGGATTTGATGACCATATCAACAGTACTTGGTTTTATTTTTTTTCTTAACTGTAACTTAACATCCTGTAAATATATGTAACATCTTGAGTTTCCACTGAATTCCTGGAAAGAGAACTAGATGTAGCAAATTATAACAGAAGGGTATCACACGGACACTAAGACAGCTGACTACAGGAGGGGCCTTGGCATTCTCTTGTTTATGCTTTCCTGGACATTTCAGAGGTGAGACCAAGAATGTCTGTGTCACTGTATACAATTGTTCTTACCACACAGGTTCAAAATTTAGAAGATATCCTGCAGAATGTAAACCTTCAAATGTCCCAGATAAAATCAGACCTCCAGGTGACACAGCAGGAGAAGGAGGCTTTAAAAGAAGAAGTGATGTCTTTACGTAGACAACTTCAAAATGCTGGTGACAAGGTCATTTCTTTTTTGTAATTTATAATTTGATTGGTTTTGCGTTTACGTATAATGATGGTCTTGTTTTATATATAGGCATGTTTTTATGTGTTTATATAGCCGCTACCAGGAGCAAACAGTAAAACATTGTCTGTCCCTGTTGTCCCCTCCAGCTGACACCACCAGCTACCCACTTTTGTGCTCTCTGCCACCATAAGTCATGAGTGTTGGCTTCTGAACCTCATATAAATGGAATTATAATGGTACAGAAAGGGTGATTTTTTTTTTCTTTTAGACCAAAGAAGCTAAAAGACCATATCTGAGTTGAATTTTATAATAAAACCAAAGTATTTTCAAAGTTTAAATAAGAGCATGCATGAGAAAAAAGAAGAGAAATTAAGCTAGGCACACCCATCTACCAGGTTGGGGAGCAGGGGAGGGGAGGGGCCTAAGACAATGGTGCTGACTTAGAAGGCATGTCACATTGCCAAGCGGTTTGCCTCTGTGATAACAGAAAGTTTAGAAGCTTAAAAGCTTAAAAATAGCTGGATGACCTTCCTGGTGCTGCTAAAAACACAGCTCATTTTAAATATAATTAATAGCACTGCTTAATGTGTACAGATATCATTAGCAACTTCCTGGGACATGTTAAAATTTTGTTCTCTAATAAAAATGGGCCCCAATTCAGTTATATCTTTTCTTTTGGTTGATAGTACTTAAAGAAAAAAAGTACTTGTTTCAATCTTAAAAATACCTAGGAGCTGACCATCTTCTCATACCTTTAATCTTTCTTGTCTTAATTTTTTGAAGTTTTTTTAGGATTAAAGAAAAGTCACTTTGGTGGCTTAAAGCATATTTCTGAATCACTTAATCACTAGGACAATATGTGTTTTAGACTCTAAAGGGGCATAGTTGCTTGTATGAAAGGTGGGTGGTATTAGCCTGTGGAAGCATGTAGGTTGTGCTACCTTTGCGTCCAGTCTTCTCCTAATCAAAAGAGTGTTACCTGGGTTCAAAGAGGGCTTCCCAAGAAGGAGGCAATACAGCCAGAAGTTTCTGTCCAGGCCTAACCCTGAGGTCTGGGCCTCCAGTCCCGCAGCAGCTTAGTCCTAAATAATCACACAGAAGCTCATATTAATTACAAACTGTTTGGCTCGTGGCTCAGGCTCATTACCAACTAGCTCTTATGACTTAGCCCATTTTCATTAATCTATGTATTGCCACACAACTTGTGGCTTAGCAGTACTTTTATACCTTGCTTCTTTGGTGGCTGGATTGCATCTCTTTGACTCTGTCCTCTTTCTCCTTTTTCTATGGTTGGATTTTCTGCCTGCCTCTAAGCTGCCTTGACATAAACCAAAACAGCCTCTTTATTAACAAATGGTAATAAGTATATTCACAGTGTACAGAAAGCCATCCCAGATCACTTCCTCTTTTCTGTCTAATCATAAAGGAAGGTTTCAATTTCAACATAGCAAAATTATGTATAATAAAATAGCTATCAAGCAAGAATTACAGTTACAATGTGTAGTCTATTTGTATTTAGTAGAATTATAGAAAATATTCTATCATATACTTTATCATTGTGAGTACAAAGTTTCATATCTAATTTATCTTTTATTATAACTAAAAATACTATAATTATTACTATCTAATCTTCAACTCCATCAAAGACCCCAGAAGAATATATTATTAACCAAGTAAACAGGAAGTACATTGCAAGCAACTTCCAAATTCTAGAAATGACAGAGACATCTGTCTACCTGGACAGTCACCCTAAGTTCCTTTGTAACTTTGGGGCACCCATCTTCAGCCTACAGGCTTAGAGTCTCTGGTAGACTTTTTAGTAAACCAGAAAATTTGAAGGACTGTTCCATCCATTATAAGTTACTTCATCTTGTGTTCTGCACAATGTCTGGCAGTTTTCTTTGCAAAGCAGGAACCTGAAGGACTATGTCAGCTTGTTCTTCCAAAGTCCCAAAGGTCATTTCTCTATGGGTCATGCATGTCCAGTTTTTACAGCATACTGTCAAGCAGTCAAGGCAAAAAAAAAAAAAAAAAAAAAAAAAGAGAGAGAGAGAGAGAGAGAGAACAGTTTTTTACCCACTAGACATCCTTTGCCACAAAGAAAGTAAACTCCATATGGAGTTTCTTTGATGCCCATCATCCTCTTGAAGTAGATTGGTGCTGCCAGGAGCAGATATATCTCACTGTGCAGAAAAGTCTTAAATTCTTAAAACATTTTAAATACCATATTCTGTAGGTCTTTGAAATGTTTGAAGATTATCTATCTAAAAAAATTTAACTGGCATGACTATAAGTTGATCATAGATAGCTATCAATCCATATTTTTAATGACAAATTTTAAATCAATTGCATAAACACAATATCTTAAGAGTAGAAATATACATGCAGTATAACAAAATTAACCTTAAATTTGTATCAATAAAATAAAAAATAGGTTCAATAATCTACCCTTTTATCCTATCATATTTATGTCTCCTTTTTTTCTTTAGAAAGATATTGACTATGACCAATAAGCAAACCCTCTAAATAAAGATAAATTTCTATACTCTATTTTTTTGGAAATATGGGCATTTTCTAGGCTACTTCCCACTGTTTGGGGAAACTGGTAATCTTTGAGGGACCCTGAGGCTAGATCACCTTAGTTGGCAGCCTTGAAGATGATGTGGCCATCTCTTCCCATCAGAGAGTTCTTCAAGATGTCTTCCTTAATCAAACCATATTGGCCTGGAAGCAATCCACAGGTTCTCATCTTCTGTGGAAACAAAAGTAGAACCTCTTTTCCAAAGCAACATATCCTTAGACAATTTCAAAGTCAAGATACCTGTAAAATATATATGTTCATTTAATGTAGCCTTTACAATCAAATCTTTCTATGGTTAGCTCATTAACAGTTAAAAAATCAAAAGAAAACACAAGAATAAACATAATCCAGACTCTTTGTTTATTTTCCATCTTTACTTGGCTGACTATATTTTTATTACTCTATTTCTCTTTTTAAAAGGACATTCTCTACCCTTTTTCTTTTCTCTCCCAAGCCTATATATTTCCTTTTACACATTGCAACCTGTTCAGAGGTTCTCTCCACCTGAATCTGTTTCATTGTGTATCTTAATCATTTTTTAACCAATAGAGGTTTTAAGTGTAGCTAGGACTGAAACACCCCACTCGGCTTTTCAACATGGCAGCTAGCAGCCAGCAACATCCTGCAGGCAGCTACTGGAAGACGTGTTTGTGATTGAGACTAGGAAGCCCAGTGTCGCTCCATTTCTGTGCATTTAGAATCTTTTTCAAGCTTTTTCATTGCCTGATGGTGGGCACCATTTGTGGCCAGAAGTTTCTGACCCATCTGGACCAAAATCTGGACCTGCAGTCCTGCAGCCACTTAGCCCCCAAATAATAACACAAAGGCCTTTATTAATTACAAACTGTTAGGCCATGGCTCAGGCTTATTGCTTGCTAGGTCTTACAACTTAATTCAGCCCATTCTTATTAATTAAGAATGTATTACCACATGTGTATTACCACATGGCTCCATGTCTTAACCTGTGTTCTATTACATCTTGTTCTCTGGGTGGCTACCTGCAGGTCTCCCTCTAACTCTGTCCTTCTTCTTTATCCATGTTTAGATTTCCCGCCTGCCTCTAAGATGCCTTGCGATAGGCCAAAGCAGCCTCTTTATTATCAAATAGTAATTTACAGTGTACAAAAAGACATCCCACATTAAGGCAACTTCGAAACCCCCAACTTTTAGACACTTGAGTCTTTTGTAGACTGGATTAGAATCATTCCATTACATTTTCTTTTGAAGTAAACTGGACTATTTTGCAAGTGACCACTTTGAACCTTTTTATTAAAAAAATAATCAAAGTCCAAGAGTATCATTTTTTTATATATCTGCATTTATATACATATAAGCTTGAAAAGTGTTCACTAAGGATTGCCATTAAGTAAACAGGAAACATGTCTCAAAACAGAAGTGACCCGTCAGTTTACTAGTAAGTTTTAAATTCAACAATTTTCTCTTAAGGACTGGGTCTCAGAAGCAGCCACCCATCTCTCAGGGCCCCATGGCCAGCAGAAAAGGCTATCCTGGGACAAGCTGGATCATCTGATGAATGAAGAACCACAGCTGCTTTGTCAAGAGAGCAAGAGGCTCCAGACCGTGGTGCAGAACACCAAAGCAGACCTTACACACTCCCGTGAGAAGGTAACTGAAACACACTGTTCAATGTGGTCTGAACAGTTCTTAGATATAGATTTTAATATCCTGTAGTGGCAGGCTTGTTTTAAGAATAAATAGTTTTTCATTTACTTATATATAAATTTAGCTTTATACATTTAAACTATTTACATTTTATATGGGTAGTTCTATATTAAAATAGATCTGTGACTTTAACTCTCAAAAGTACAGACTCATGGAAATTATGACATCCGTATACTCCTCATTCAAACTGGTTAGCTGCCTAGTCCAATAATAACAAAATGTCAAAAATCAGACTCAGATCATATGGGTCTTGCCAACCCTTTATAGGAGAAAACTTTGTGCCCCTTTCTTAGAAATTCAGTATTTCAAGGTCAGAACTTTTTTTAAAAATGTTTTTGATAACTACCCAGCTGACATTTATTTACCTGAGCTGTTATCATCCCCTTAACCTTTGTCAGCACTTCTGCTGTGAGTTTTCTTCAAGAATCATGAATTTTCTTGAAGAATACCTATTGTGTGCAGGAATATCCATTATTCTGCTGTCTGAAACTTCAGTGGGAATAGAACACGCAGAGTCTCAGATTCCTGAACCTTAGCAAATGTAGATACATAGGTCCAGCTGCAACAGTCTCAAGCAGTCAACAGGACCTGCCCTCAGCCACATCTAACAGTTCTGCCCATGACAGAGCTAGAGAACCCAGGATTGGCGCCTTCATTTGCTCAGGGATTCCAACATACTCACCCCTGGAAGCTTGGCTGACCCAGAAGTCTCTTCTCATCTATCTTGGCCTTGCCATGTTGAGTTTGTAAGCTCAACCAGATTTGTCTAGAAAGGACATTTAGAAATAATTAAAAGAAGGAAGGAAGAAATAAAGGGAGGGAGGGAGGGAGGGAGGGAGGGAGGGAGGGAGGGAGGGAGAGAAGGCTTCAAGAATAAAGGGTCCTGTGTTGTAATGTTGCCTGGGCTGATTTGAACACTTGAGTTGAAGTGACCCCCTTCCTCAGTCTCTCTGGTAACTGGGACCACAGCCCCTTTACCACCTTGCTCAGCTTTAAAAAAAAAAAAAAAAAAAAAAGGAATTTTAATACCATGGAACCTGAAGCATTTCTTGTTTGTTTTTCTGGCTGGGTAGGTGTATAAGCATGTCTTCCTCTTACATTCATTCTTACTTACTAGGTCCGTCAACTTGAATCCAACCTTCTTCCCATCAAACATCAGAAACAACTCTACCAGTCATGTTCTGTGAAACCCATAGAACAGGAAAAATTGACTTTAAAGAGAGAGTGTGAACAGGCTCAGAAAGAACAGTCTCCTACTAGTAGGAAGGTGGGTTTTTCATGTGTAACCATGCACCTCTGTTCTGCCAAGTATGTCTCCAGAGTCTTCTTGCCATGGGTGGTAGGCTTGAGCCCTCCTCAGATCCTATGATGCCTTCATAATCATGTCAAAACAGTATCATCATTCTATTTTATTGAATGGAGTTTTTTAAATAAAGGAACAATTTAAGCTTTTAGAAGGAAAACAGTTCTCTCTCTCTCTCTCTCTCTCTCTCTCTCTCTCTCTCTCTCTCTCTCTCTCTCTCTCACACACACACACACACACACACACACACACAGTGCCTTGAAAGAATTCATTTTAAATTCTGTGTCTCTGTGTGCATATGAGTGTAGAGGCCAAAAGAGGATGTCAGATTCCTTGGAGCTGGAGCTATGGGCCACCAACATGGTTTCTGGGAACCAAACTCAGGTCATCTAGAACAGTATGTGTTTCTATACACTTAGCAATCTCTCTATCCCCTAAAAAACTGGGTTTTTAAAAGCAGATACTAAAAAGAAAAAAAGGAAAAACGAAGGACCTTTTCAGGGTTTTGTTAAGAAGATCGGGTGACAGAACAGACAGCACGATACAGATGTCAACTAATAAGAGGGGAAGGAGAGTGAGCTGTGTGGAGCATTTGTTTACACTGTGTGAAGATGTATCACTGTGATTGGTTTAGTAAGGAGGTGAGTGGCCAATAGCTAGGGAGGAGAGAGTAGGCGGGACTTCTGGGAAGAGAGAGAAACTCAGGATGAATCTAGGCACATCAGGAGGCCACTGAAGAAACTGGACATATGGTACAGAGGAGAAATAACCAAGCCTTGTGGCAGAATATAGATTAATAGTTATAACTAATTTAATTATAATTACTATGTTATATGTTAATTTTAGTTATAAGAGATAGTTGGGGAAAAGCCTAAGCCAGGCCAAGCTTTCATAATTAAGAATAAATCTCTGTGTCATTATTCTTTGAGCTGACAGCCCAAAGAAAGTCTAACTACATTTGCTGCCCAACTTGGGGCTGTTAGCAACCCTTGAGGAAGAATTTTTTTTAATTAGCTGGGAATTATAAAGTAGGCACTGTGAAGGCAAGTTTTTCTTTATCTTGTTTTTGTAAGATTTAGTAAAAAAGCAGTCTTTTAAATCAATCACTATAATAGACTATCCTTTAGGTAATAAAGAAGGCAGGTGAGGGAATTTCGGGCTGTAAAGAGCCTGTTGACTTAAGCATCTTGTTTATGACACTTACACCTGTTAACATTGTCCACTTTCTAGATTTCTTTCTAATGACAAATATAGGAAAAATCTAAGGACTGGTTGATTCTTTAGTATGTTAAGCCGTTAGTTGCTCTTGTACCAGCTGCCCTAGTGCCTGTGATTTTTTTTTTTTTCTTTCTGATGTCAAAGGCTGTTGTTTCACCCAACAGGCTTGTCAATTTTAAAGCTGTTGGTACCTTTAAAAGACCAACAGCTGTTGTGTTCTGTTTATGTACAACTTGACCAGTCTGTGAATGTTCTTGGTAATAGCTTGTAATATTTTTCTTAGAAATATTCTTTAAGTATATGTAGAAGTATTTTTTGGTTTGTTTCTGAAATTGGAGTTTTCTATTGCTTTGATAAGTCACATCCCCATATATTCATTGCTATGTCAGTCAATACAGCTTCAATTTTTCTATCTGTCCTTCTGGTCCTACATGCTTGACCCATCTTGTACTTTTTTTTTTTTTTTTTTAAACCTGAACTAAAGCTCCAATCTCTAGAAGTTGAATATTTACTTCCTGAAGAGGCCAGTCTGGATGCCAAGGTTTTGGTGAAATTATTGTTAACACTTGTCCCTTTTGGTAGACAACCAAACCTTTAATTACAATGCCATTTATTCGTACTTTTAGCTTTGGTCTTTGATCATTTATAGAAGTTTGCCAAAATACTCATTTTATGGCCTCTCCTGAATGTTTTGGTTTATCTACTGAAGCTGTTCTGTCCTTGATCACATATTGAGCAATATGGTTTTTTACAACAAGCATTAAGTTTTTTAATTGCTCTGTAGAAGAATTTCTCGAATGCTGGCAGGGAATGATTGGACCAAATTAGGCATTGAGACCTGCAGGGGTATCCTTAAGGCCTTTCTTGGTGGGAAAGGGTTACCAATGCTGGCCTTTGTCATACCTCTGTATATGCCAGAAGTCTGGGACCTTCTATTTGGATTATCTATAGAAGAAAAACATTGTTTCTAGAAATGTCTTGCCTACAATCCCTTTTCAGATGACCTGTTACCCCAATTAAAACATCTGACACTTTGATTTTTCTTAAAATTTTTAGAAATCACTTTTCTTATTGAAGTAGCATCATCAGTATGAGATTCAATATCAGCAGTATTTTTAATCCATTCATCTATGGGCTCTGATCTTGCCTTTAAAGGCCTAATCATCTTTTTCCATTTTGTATTGTTGGACTTTCTTCTGGGTCACTAGCTCACAAATAATTACATGGAGACTTATTATTAACTATGAAAGCTTGACTGTGGTTTAGGCTTTTGCCCAACTAGCCTTATAACTGGAATTAACCTGCCTCTGTTAATCTACATTCTGCCACATGGTTCAGTTTCCTCTGCTCTATACTATATGTCTGACTTCTTCAATGTCTCTCTGGTGTCTCCTGTGCACCTAGATTCATCCCAAGTTTCTCTCTCTGCCCGGAAGTCCCGCCTATTCTCTCCAGCCTAACTATTGACCATTCATCTTCTTATTAAATCAATCACAGTGACACATCTCCACACAGTGTAAACAAATATTCTGCAACAGTGAGCCATGGGGAGTGCTAATGTGATTTTGCAAAATTTCTCTGAGGGAGTTAAGATGCTGGAAAATGCCTTACCTCCTGATTAATATTTGGTAAGTATTTAGAAAGAAATGTACATCTAAACTAGAAAGAATTTACTTAGAAAGCCACAAAGAATAGCTTTTTATTTGAATTTTCCACTCTCATTTATAAAATTAAATTGGTAAGAACAAAGGTGAAGTTTCTGAAGAAAAGTTACTTTTAAAGCATTAAAGAGAAACAAATATTAGTAGTCATAGATAATATAAGCTTGTATGTGTAGAAAGCTGGGGTAATGCTAACTCAAAGGGAATAGGAAGAGCCATAATTCTTTAGCAGTTTTTCCAGCTGATTGCATACATGTACTGTGGGCATGGCTACTCTGTTGTAGGATAATGTGTATTTCTTGCAGAGGGTAGCAGGGAAGTTTAAAGCCAGCTGCCCTAGGAAAATCTGGTCTTTGTAAGACATGTTTGGTTGTTAAATTCAAATTGTTTAAATGCCAGCTGTGCCCTGAATTGTTGTTTGTTGGTTTTCCTTGCTGGATTATCTTGACTTTCTTCCAAGAATAGAGATCTCTTAACATAGATTTATCAAGGGAAAAGATAGAAACTCAAATGTTTTTGTCTTTTTAAAAAGTGTTTTATTTTTGGTTTTAAACAGGTCAATCAGAACAGCTCCCTGGAGCAAGAATTAGAAACAGTTCATTTGGAAAATGATGGTCTGAAGAAGAAACAGGTGAGACTGGGATAAGAAGCTAATGGAGGTAAATATGAGTAAATGACTTGAACTGGAGAATACCTATGAGCCATTTTTTAGGAAGAAGTTGAAATGACATTGAATTTCTGTCTTAAAGGTTTAATTGCCAGGCTTAATTCTTGGGTCTGTCTTCCTAAAATGAACATACATGTTGCTTAGTTACATTCACGGGTGTGTATACTGCTTTGCACAATAAAGAGTAACTTCAGCCCAAATGTATCAATCTACATCAATAAATGGGGATCCCGGAGATTACCCGATACTGGCTGAGAGGCCCAAGCTCTCTTGTCCTTGGTGTATATGTAAGTTTCCTGACTTGCAGGATCTTGTGATATACTCAGGCTCTGTCCACCTGTTCAGATGTTTGTGGAGATGTGAGAAAATTTGCATTTAGGTTTCTTTTCAGCAACTACCATCTTGGGCAGATAATAGCTCAGTGGTAAAGCACTTGCCTTGCATGTGTAAAGCACTGGGTTGGATTCCCACTGATTAAATAGCAAACAGTGTCCCTGGCTTATGGCTACATTTGTAACTCAGCTCTACCTTGTGAAAGATACAGCTGACAAAACTAGCCATTGTGAGTATATTGGGCCCCAGGACCCACAGCTTTCATGATTCCAGAGTATGTACAGCCCTCAGTAAGTGAAGACTTCATCGAGATGCCTTACTATAGGTAGATGAAAAGTTTATATTAAAGGAACTATAAAATCTATATAAGGAAGCGTTCATAAAATATATCTTGCTATGTTCTTAAAATATTGGGCACATACATTTTTGTTTTTCAAGGCAGGATTATAGGAAGGGGAGGGAAAGGAAGGGGAGGGGAGGGAGGGGAGGGAGGGAGGGAAGGAAGATATTAAAGTATTTTCTAGTTATTATTTTGAGTTTTCAAGAGTGTTTTTCTGTGTAGCCCTGGCTGTCCTGGAAATTTCTCTATAGACGCGGTTATCTTCCCAAGTTCTTAGATTAAAGGTGTGCATCACCAGGCCTAGCAAAGGATTTTCTTTATAAAGCTAGCTATATGGCAAGGTGCCTTCAACGCTTAGCTTTAAAATAATGTGAAGTATGGGCAAATATATCACATTGACATTTAAATGACCACTGAGTTTTCTGACAGTTTTATGTTCTTTAGTTTATTCACTAAGGGGGGATCAATGAAACTATAAATAGTGAAATCTAAACTGTTTCCTGACAGCATATAATAAACATTTGGTGAGGTCAGCCTGTGCTTTGATGTAAATATTTTTTTCTGATGAAATAATTATAGGCTCTAATGAACCTGTGTGAAGCTGAACTCTGTAAGGTCTGGTAAGAAATTGGAGAGTGGCAGGGTGTGTGTACTTACTGCTGGGCTTTGACCAAATGCTCTGTCAGTCAGCTGCTGCCCTAGCCTGGGAAGCCTCCTCCTTCTGGCCCCGGTTTCTATTATTAACTGCCATTAGCCATTTCCTGCCATTCTTTTTCCCTAGTAGTAAATATCTACTGATGAGGAAAGTTGGTGTTCCTGGCACTGGAATGGAATAAGGAAAAGGCATGAATTTAACACTGAGAAGGGTATTTCATGCACTCTTCTAATTGAACTGTAATTAGGAAGCAAGGCAGTCATTAACTCTACAGTTACAGAGACTGGACTTTTTTTTCCTCCTTTACTTTTCTGAGATGAGATCTAGCCGTGTAGCTCAGACCATCCTTGGAGTCTTCTGAAGGCTGGCATCTCAGGCACACACCACCACAGCTAGTTCCAGACTGGAATTTTAACAGCTTTTTTGAGATCATTTACATGCCAAACAATTCACATATTTAAATTATCCAGTTGCTCTTGGGGCATGTTTTTACTTTTTAAACTTTTGGGACATAGATATAACAACTTTCCACCTTTAGCCATTTTTAAGTTTCCAATCCAGTGGCTTTCATTAAATTCACTGTTTCTAAAACCTTTCACCCACTCCCAGCTCTAACCCTTAAACATTAACCATTCTTCCCACCAGCCTGTTGGGTTGGATTATGCTGTGATGGTATGGGGGTGGTGGACAGTGGCTATCACCATGCCTTTTTTACTCACCCGAGGGATCCATTCATATTTCTCCCTAGCTGGCTGTATTCCCACTTGGCAGGGCTCAGGGGTGATAAGCAGACATGAAGTGTCCCTGTATCAGCGTCCTTGGAGCCAGGGTCGTTGAGAAAAGCTTTCTAGATGATTCTTATCTGATGTACATACTTCCTTGGAAGATGTCTCCCCCATCTCTACAGACTAGTTTCAAGGTCCAGTGCAATTAAAGATTACTGTGTAATGAAAGATTGCAATTACTAGCCTGGGAAATGAAAGGATTTTGGCTGGAAAGTGGCTCTCATTTCTGAGCTTTTTCAACAGCCCCGTAGTTTAATATTCAGTAAACGCTTTATTTTGAACATTCAAAGAAAGATTCATGGACTACCTTTACAGTCCCTTGTCTGCTGTATCACTTGGAAGTCCACAGTTTAGAGGGTTGAACAAAAAGTGCTTTACTTCTGTGTGTCTATATGACAAGGGATTTAACCTCAGATCTCATGCTTCCTGGATCTGGCAAGTTCACAACCAACTGGATTGCAGCAAATGAGGGTACAGTTGCAGAATTACAGTTGTAAGGTCCTTTATTGTAAACTGGCATACAGCAAAAGGTGACTTTGGTTGCTTACAAAGCTCTTATTCGTGTGCATAATATGCCTGTTCTTTCTTTTTGTAATTGTACTTTTCTCCTGTAATTTTCTCTCATTTTTATTTTGTCTGTGGCTTATCCTCTACCTAGAACTCAGTGGTTGGAAGTATCAGCGAAGGGTGTAGCTCTGTACCTGATCTAGTGTGTGAAGGTAGAACACTCTCTTTCAGTGAATCTTCATAGCATGTAACGTCTCAACATTGTGTCCATCTCATCATTTCTGTTAGTTATGACCATCGATTTGTACTGGGCAAGAGCCAGTATTCATTTCTTAATTCACTTTCATCAGAATGTCTATTCACTTAAGGATTTCCCCCAGTATTTAAAGCATTGTGAAGAAAACTATCCCACAGACAGAAATTTGTTGGATGATAATCTATCATATCTTTATAAGTAATGTCATATTTTCACATCTACAACTAACAATAATAGTACTTCAAAATGGATAACGACCCACCTCAGAGATTTAAAGTCACGAAAGTGAATAGTGGCTCTGGACCTTCCTAACATTTAATTATAGCTGAGTATGAAAGGTTCCTCCCTTCCCACAAGCCTGGAGGCCTTCCTCCCAGTTTACCTCCTGATGTGTGCTGCATGCCTCCCACTGGGCCCTGGGTCTGCTGAATGTGTTGACAGGTGAAAAGTAGCATGTTCCATTGGCTAAGATGCATTCTTTTCAACTTCTTAAATTTGATTGGCACGTTGATACTCTGTTTCCTTGTCATTTTCAACAAATACTTTTACTTCAGTTCTGGGGTGGGCTACCACCTTCTGTCCCACACTTGCCCATCCTGTTGCTATTTAAGGGAACAACACATAAGTAAGATAGACTAAACTAATTTTAAGTACAATATTCTTTTTTAAATGTTAATTTGTGGTCAGAAGATACGTAGCCAGTGAATCATCACCTTTAAGAATATTAATGGATGGCAAGGGAAATGGGAAAGGCTTAAAGGCAAGCCACCCTCTCCACCTTCCCTGATCCAGTCTCACTTTTAACAAAAGGAAAAAGGGCAGTTGAATGTTCTGAAAACATAATTTAATGTACTCCATGCTCTTATAGTCACTCAAGAGTGATGGTCTATTCTTCCAAGTTTTAAAAATTTATGAAAAATACATAATGTATTATCTCCAAAGGGAAGCCAGCAGGATCTTCCCACGCACTTCCACCAGGCTTTGTCCTGTTTCTAAGTGATCGGGAGTTAGGGGGCCAAGAAGGGATTCTGGGCTCAGCACTCCCTGCTTGGTACCTCCCTTGGCAGAAGGCTCTGTATTAACCAAGCTTTGTCCTTGTCCTTCAGATGCAGCCCCTGAGGTCCACTGTGACGCTTAGCCCACCCTCTCTCTGGGATCCACAGTTGCTCCAGCAGCAAACCTGTCCCATGGTGCCCAGGGAGCAGTTTCTGCAGCTTCAACAACAGCTGCTGCAGTCAGAAAGGAGAAGCCAGAATCTGCAGGAGGAGCTTAACAATCTGACTTCTGAAACCAACACCCCGCAGGTACAGAGCACTCCTCCACAGAGAGACTCAGATCATCCCTTAACGTTACCTTCGTTAGAAAAGTCAACCAGTCTAAAGCTGGGGGTGCAGAACTACATCTCATAATCATTTTGCACTCCCTGAGTCGCACAGGAGCCTAACTACAGCCCAGCATTTGCTTTGATTTTACAGCTTCCTTGCAAGCTCTCTGCTGTGATGCACGCCACAGGACATGCTGGGTCTCTTTTGCACACTGGCACATGAAAAGGGACATAGTACATAACTGACCTAGCATTCTTGTCTGCTGCCCAAAATGTCACAAACTCAGTCTTCGAGTAGCAGTCTCTGTAAACAGATATTCTCAGTTTTTCTGTACAATGTAGCCTGCCAAGGTCTGTGGAGACCACGGTGGGGATTTTTATAACCAGTGATGGAGAATGTACAGTCAGTCAGTGTTGTGTTCTTCCTTACCTAGTTCATTTCACTTAGCATTTGAATCAAGTTTGAAAAACTACTTAAGCTCTAAACAGTCATTTTTCTTTAGGGCTTTATCCATAGTCTTCATTTTTTCCGGAAATTTCCCCTTCATTCTAACCCCTTTAATTAAGTTATAGTTAAGGGTGAGAATTAAAAAGTAAGAGCTCTTCTTTGTGTATATCCAAGTCAATTCTTTCTAATTTAGAGTACGTGTGTCCCAATTTGTGTTTAATAAGGAATTTTCCAGTTTCTTGATTGTCTCAGAGGAGCAAATCACCTAGGACTCCCCAGGGGCAACTCTGCTTTCTCCTCTTGTTAGCGGAGTGCCACGCCACACCTGTCCCCCATCCTTCATAACAAAACCTTCAAGATGTCTTTTTGTTTATGTCTTTAAGGCTCTATGTTTTGAGGACTGTCTCTCCACCCTCTCCCACCCAGTGTTAGAGTCAGCCTTCTAAACTGAGTCTGCCACTGTGGGCTGTTAACACTCCAACTCTCCACGGAGCCCTTGAGCTTCGGCAGTGTCCGAGTGAATTTGAAAACAAAACGGCTGTGGTAGAGTATGAAAAGGAGGCCACAGTTTTTCACTGTGTAATTGAAATCCAAATCCTTGGCCGCTGGTTCTGAAAAGACCTTCTAGTTATTTGGTGAAGGTGTGCTCAGTGCCCTCCCATACATGCTATTTTTAAGATATGCTTCTCCTAATCTGGCCATAAATATTAGAGAATTTAAAAACAAATGTCTTATGCCAAGAACTCCAGTATTAGACAAAAAAAAAAAATCATTAAGAAGAAGAAAAAAAGGAAACAAACCTTCAGTCAGAGGAAACTGGACTGTATTACTCTCAGTGGAATGGCCTCCTGGCTGTTTTTCTTCCTCCAGTTGCCGAACTGACTCTAATTTTAAGAATACCGCACATTACACAAATTTTCACAGTACCTGTGTGTGGAGTGAGGGGTTTCATTTTTCTTTGCGTTGCTTTGTGTTACTTTTCTTACACATGTAGTCTGACTGTGTGTGCCTTTGAGAATGTATTTGCATTGTAAGCATGTGAACTTAGACTCCCCTAAAAAGAAGCTGTAACCTCGAGCCCAGGGTGAAGTATTCCACTTGCCTTCTTTCCCTAGGCCTTGCTTCCGGAGCAGCGAGCAGTGCATGCAGATTCCTACAGGAGGATTGGGCACCTCTGAAAACTGGGCTGCTATTGATGGCATTTGTTATGACATGACAGAGGCTCACATGCACACACCCACACATGTGTACACACTCCCACATACACATGAGCTGGGACATGTTGGTATCAAGTGCTCTTTTAAATTATTCAATTGTTACTTCACTGTTATGCCTTCACAGTCTTGGCTCTATCTGTGTAGACATGAAACTTTGTGAATCAGTCACAACTTCAGTTTGTTACTGAAAGCAGTAAAAAGTATAAAGCAGTCTATTTATATGGTTTAAAGAGTGGATTTTAAATTCTTGAAAGGATATATTCTATATATTTTCTCATTCCATATGTTGTAATTATTTTTAAAAGAAGGTACTACTTTTATATATGGAATTTGAAGAAAACCAGGGTTATTTATACTGTTTTGTATAAGATGTATCATACTTTTTGACAGAAAAAGGAAAATTTTAATGCAACAATAAAAGAGAATTTAAATAGATGATTGTCTTCTTTGGTTTTTTTTCTACCTTCTCCTTTGCAATTCTCAGTGTCCTTTGAGTTATCTGTGGTTTTCTATTTTGCTTTTTTGAAACAAGCCTTATTCATTATAAACATTAAAAGACCATTATGCCTCTTAAAGTATAGGCATTTTTTTTAAAGTCAGACATTAAGGCTCTATTTATTGAAATTTACTTTGTATATTAAACTTTATGAACTACAGATTTTTGTCTTTGAATTGGTCACATGGTTTAGGGCTGTTATTTAAATCCAAGCAAACAATGAGTTTCAATTCATGTTGAGCATCCTACATTCTTTTTAAAGTACACCTTTTAAAAAACACTTAACTGTCACCCAGCTGTTAACAACTGCATCATCATAATAACAATTAGTAATGATAATCTTAAGGACCTGAGTACCTTCTGAAATGTGGAATTTCTGGTGTGAGTTTTTTTGTAAGCAAGGATATGAATAGTCTCAACTCTCTGGAGGTCACTTTGCTTCCTAAACTCATGTTCTCCTCATCCCATTTTTGTATGAGATACATTATCCCATTTTGTATGGAAAGGCCATACATCTTCCTGTCCTGTGGTTTTATCTGGACTGGGTGGCAGAGATTTTCCACTTCCAATCTTCTCTTATGATAAATGCATCCTCTTGTGAAGTGTTTGCTTCACACCGACAAGTCACAGGGAAGTAGATGAGAGCGTTCACTGGCATGAAGAAGCTGATTATCCAAAAGGAAAAACTAACCTTTGATGGTCACCAGTCATCTCAAAGGAAAGGGAGAGGCATGTGTTGCAAGCTAATTGGAAACATTAGGCCACCGCAAACAACCCCAGTGTTTGCTATGTTTAGAAGCCCACGGTATTGCAGACACTCAGTCACAGTGGAAGGTTGGCCACTGTGCTTTCCTTTACTTTGTGTACTCACTGTATTAAGAGTGCATCTGGGTGTCAATACGGGTCTAAGAATTTGTGTCAGGGGATGGAGGTCTGACAGGTAAGAGTCCATTTTCGATTTGACTCCTCTGTGATAGGGCTACTTTTCTAACATGTTCAACAACCTGTGGAGTGCCCAGGACTCCCATTCCATTAGAAAGCCATACTTCTGGCTACAGACCCAGAGCATCAGCTGTGCTTTCTCTGGGTTCTTATGGGGACAGCAACTTAGGCATGATTTTCTAATGATAATACACTTTTCTCCCTTTTCTCCTTAGGGAAGCCAGGAATACCTTGTCAGCCTCATGGAAGAACGCATGATTGAGGTTGAACAAAAACTGAAGCTGGTAAAAAGGCTTCTTCAGGAAAAAGTGAATCAGCTCAAAGAACAAGTAAGTCTCTTTTGTGGCCTCTCTCTGTCCTGGCAGAACAGTTCTTATGGGTCTATAGTGTGTATATGTCTGTGTGTGTGTGTGTGTGTGTGTGTATGTGCATACCTGTATGTGTGTATCTGTGTGCATGTATGCATGCATGTGTATGTCCCTACCTGTGTATATGCTTGTGTGTATCTGTGTGTGTGTCTGTGTATGTGTGTTCGAGTGTTTCAAGGACCAGATCAAGTGTTATTCCTCAGTGTTATTCCACCTTATTTTTAAGGGGACCTGGTTCTGATTAGGTAAGGCCTGTGTCCTCCTCAGCAGAGACTACCACTGTGCACACTAACTGGACCCAGATTTTTTACCTGGGCATTTGGGATCTAAGTCAGGTCCGCAGCTTGCAAGGCTTACACTTTAGCAGCTGAGCTGCCAGGCTTTTTCTGTTTGTTTTGTTTTTTGAGTCGGGTTTTTTTGTAGACCTGGTTGGCCTCAAACTCACAGAGATCCTCTTGCCTCTGCCTCTTGGGTGCTGGGATTAAAGGTGTGTCCTTGCCACCACCACCACCACCCAGCCAGATTTTGTACCCTTCTTTCTATTGCTGTTAATTTGTGCTGTTAATAAAAGTTAATTCTGTTGATAATGTCTAGAGAACTTAGGAATCACTTTCTCTTAAGCCCCAAAATACAAATTCTTCATTCTACATTTTTTTACCAAAACTCCCTTGAAGTCTACTTGTCCACAATTTTATAAATGTGTATTTGCTAACAGTGGCTTATATCCAAATTGTCCCTAATGACGTTCAGTGGCTCAAACCAATAGTTACAGATTTTTTCCATCTAAAATATGAAATACATATCTCTAAATAATGATATGTTCATTTTTAAAAATTGGATAATAATGGAATTTTGGCTTTCCTCTTCTTGATAGCTTGTGGCAATCTCAAAAAGTACCTCAATGGGCTGATGAAATGAATCAGTAGGTATAGGTGTTTGCCACTATGCCTGACAGCCTGAGTTCATTGCCTGGAACCCACATGGCAGAATGAGAGTACTAATTCCCAGACGCTGCCCTCTGACTCCCCTTCTGTTAGGCCTTGAACTTGAGTAGTTAAGGCAAATGAAATGTGATGCTTCTGGTTCTGTCCTAGCTCTGCAAGAATACAAAAGCAGATGCCATAGTGAAGGATTTGTATGTCGAAAACGCCCACTTGTTGAAAGCTCTGGAAATGACTGAACAGCGACAGAAAACAGCAGAGAAGAAAAATTACCTCCTAGAAGAGAAGATTGCCAGCCTCAGCACCATTGTCAGGAACCTGGCACCGGTACCACTAGCTTCCACACCTCCTTTGAGGTCATAGCCATACCAAAGGATGCACTTACATTTGTACTGACATTCATGGAACATGTCTGTCTGTTCCCTGAATCTAAAAGAACTTTCAATGACTTCAAATTGAGCCTACCCAAAGTCTGCTCTGCCAACAGTGAAATTGCAGTCTTCAAATGGATGCTTACAGGAAATCCACAGATTTCACTATTTAAATTACTCACAAACATTAGACTTTTAAAGTATGTTCTGGATAGCTTCCAAGAATGAAGATAATTTAAGAACTTAAAATCCCAGTTTTTAACGGGTTTTAATTTTATTATCTGAATGTACAATCCAGATTCCTTTTAAGTCTGAGATCTAACTCCAGTGGTTATTATATTATTATAATCTTTATTTTTGAAAACATTTAAGTACTATAATTATTATTATGCCTATAATAGTTTTGTTTCTTTGAATTAATTGGCTGACTACAGTTCTGCTAAAGGAGGCTTGGCCAGTAGCTAGACACTAAGGTCAGAAAAATCCAAGTTTTGTAAAATTCTGGCTTCTGGTGTCTATTCTTGTGGCTCTTGCTATATCATAAACTAAGAGCTGATTTACTCAACTGCACTCTTTACTAAGGATAAATCTTTATTTAAGCTGCCCTTTCTCCTCTTAAAGCTTTTGTATGGGACCTTGTATTCTTAAAAATGGATAAAACTTCATTTTAAAAATATTTGAACTGTAGGGAGACCACTGAACAGCCTACTTTGTAGTAAAAAACTATTCTCAGAAGAAGACTACATGGAGCATGGTGGGGGTGGTTTCCTCTCTCCCAAGCCTTGGAGTTCATGGACCTACCTTTGAGTTTGCATCAAGAGCTCAGGGAACAATTTCTAAACTGTCTTCCTGAACTACTTACTGCCCAGCCTCTCTAAGAACTAGATGTGTAAACCATATGACCTTATTTGTGTTTTATATATATATATAAAGAGCCATAGAATTTTTATTTCTATATTTTAATGCACTTAATTCCCTGAAAAGGCCTTGACTTTAGAGATAAAAACTCTCCAATTTATAGAAGAGTGCTTTATAGCAAAGTGTTTACTGTTTATTAGTACAGATCAGGATTCCCATGCTTTTGACTTTCTATACTTCATATCTGAACATATGAATCTCATACTATGGAGAACACTGGCAACTGAAGGAGTGAAGATAGGACTCTGAATTTGTTCTCAAGGTGTAGGCTTAAAGAACAATAAACTTTTTAAGTAGACAACACACACACACACACACACACACACACACACACACACACACACACACACACACACACACACACACACGCAGTGTGCTTGGTGGCAGATGGACCAGGTACAGGACAGTACCAAAGCTCTGCTCAACCACCTTCATGTGTCCATGGGGCGAGAAATGAGAGAGTTTCACTTTATTAGAGGTATAGAGAAAAGGAAACTGTTGCTTATGGGCAGAAGCACAGAATAAGTCAAATAAGCTGAGAAGTCACATGGTGTGAGGAAATCTCAAGTCATTTCCATTGTGACTCCTTGGGATCCTTTAGGAATCTCTGGTCCTGCTGGCCCAGGTCCCTCTCTACAGGGGCCCTCACATGGTATACTGTCTGTGGTCCAGTAGTTCACACTGGCTTTACACTACTGTGACTATCAGAAAGCTCTGATTTTCCACTGGGAAAAGAATCCTTCCCTATAATTCTACATCTAAATATTTGACATTTGATATTAATTCTCCTTTAAATCCTTCTTCTTACTACTTATATAACCTTAGCTTTATTTAGTAGAGAAATTTTTTTTCACTTGAAATTAGGCCTAGGCTAAGATCAGAGGTAAACTTAAAGGTCTGAAGTGCTTCTGGGAGCTGCTTCAGGTTTTTCAAGGTTATCGCCACCAAACTGACCAGCAAGAATATTTCTCCAGCATTGGTTTGGCATGGGGCCATGTTTGTTGTGCTTTTTTTATTTTATTATTTTTATATCATGAAAAGTGAAGATTCATGTTTCTTATAAATTTGTATTTATGTATACATAAAGTGATGTACAATGACTGTAAATAGGACTTTTTGAAAAGCTTTAGCGTACATGTAAAATTATTTTACCCAATATCAAAATGCTACTCTAGTAAAATGGTAATCTCTTGCTTTACCCCCTTTATTAAATATGAGGAGAATCAATATGAAAAATAGCCTGTGATACCTTCAGTTTCCACCTTTGTGGGCACTTTATATTGAGGCTCTGTTTAGAGTGGAGCTGAGCTGGCCATTTAGAACAGCGTAGAGCCCTGGAAACTCAGGTGTAAGTGCTAGAGTTAGGTGTGGCTTGACTTTCAGCCTCTGCAGTGACGGCCATTCATCTACGTTTCTTTTTTAAAGCACTGGCTTTTAAATTTTCTTTTTATCTAAAAACAGTTCTCTAAGAGGAGCGAGACAATGTTGGACTCTAAGCCGACCTCCATTGTCCTGTTTGCCATTTGTACTTTTTAAAGGCCTGACATTCCCTACCCTTTAAAGGGAAAAGGGGTTTATTTTATGAAAAAGCCTTTACTCTTAGAGTCCAATTTGTAAAAGGAGAAAAGCAGGTGTGATCTAGAGTGAAGCTCAGCATTTTCGATTGTTTTCCTAAAATTCCAGTTCCAGCTAAGCCATGTTAAACGTGAAGCCTCAGTGCACCGCCTGTGTAGTTGGTCACCAGCATGTTTTATGTGAATAGTTCGTGAAATCATAGACTTTAAGGAAGATATCTTACAGTTTCAGCGATATCAATATTCAGGGCAGGTATTACTTTGAAAAAGAAATTTAAGAAATAACTAAGGCTTCTTGGGAAACATCTATTTTAACATGTGGAAAATGAATTTGTGGTTTCTTTTTTCCTTTTCTGAGTAAAGAAAAAGAAAACACACTGTTATTGTCAGTATCTTTTAAAGGCATTTCAAGTCCAGGAACATCTGAGTGCTCTCCAGTACAGTATTAAGCAAGTGCAGTCTGAATAGATTACCTGTAACTGCATAACACTCCAGTGAGTTGTTAAGCAATGACAGAAGCCAGGTCAAAGCCTAATAACCAAAACAGTCATGCTGGAAAATCAGTAAATCATGGTTGACCCTGTTTGAACATTTCTGCACTGTGAAGACTTGGTTTCTAGTATCTGCACAGCTGATTAATAGCAAATTAAACTTGCTTTTTTGTTGGTTCGTTCATTTGCTTGCTTTTTAGTTTTTTGAATGACACAAGGTAAGTCTATTCTTGTGAGAACATTACCACAGAATGATTTAAAGAAAGACTAGTTTTATGAAAGAGTTAGTCTACAACCCATCTCCAGAATTGTATCCAGATAAAGATTAATGTGAATATGTTTATATCAGGTTTGTATATTTCTTCTTAGCCAGTCTATCCCAGAAAGATTTTTAATGTGAACTTAAAATGTAAATAAATAATTTTGCAAACATGCCTCTGGTTTTCTATGTCTTGGAGACTGCTAAGCTGTTTCAATGTATTTATCATTAAGCCTTTCAAGTGAAACCATCAAAATGTTGCAGGAAATACAGTCTACACATGCAAAATTGAAGTCCCATTTTGCATACTAAGTCAGAAGCATCATTTTAAGAAGATTCCCCTAGGGAACTTGCAGAAAAGGTTCAGTGGTTAAGAATGTTTACTACTCTTCAGAGGACCTGGATTCAGTCCCCAGCACCTGTATCAGACAGCTCACAGTTGCCTGTTACTCCAGCACCCTCTTGGGCTCTCCAACAGCACCTGCATGCATGTGGTGCACATAAACTAATGCAAGTGCTTATGCACATAAAGTAAGCAAATCTTTACAAAGATGATCCCTCCAGGTGATTTGTTGTATATTACAGCACAGAATTTCATTCCCTTTCCGTCAAGGAAGAGATGGCATTCTTACCAACTTGTGGTGTCTGTTCTGTAGCAGTAAATAGTACACACAGAATCTTAACTTAGCCTTGGGCAAGGCCCTGCTTGGCATCAGGGATGCTTCAGAGGTGGAGCTGTGCCACTTTGCCATCTTCATAGGGACTAATTCAGACTTCCTTAACTGAAATGCTCATAACTGGTGATACAGGTGGTATTAGAGGCCTCCAGATAAACTCAGAGCACATTGTTAACACAACCCAGCACTTGGGAGGCAGAGGCCAGTGAGTTCAAGGCCAGCCTGGTCTATAGGCCACCTGAGTTTCAGGCAGCCAAGACTACACTGAAAAACTCTGTCTTCAAAAAAGAAAAAAATTACCAAATGCTGAAATGTAGAGTAGAAATGTTGGCCAACCTAGACCCATCTCAGGCCCTGTTTTATTCATTATTAAAACTTTTACATCAACTTCATACTCACTGCTTTAATGAGGCAGGAACTATTTATCCCCATTTAACATATGGGGGAAATTGAAGCTTGCAAAATCGAGAGTCAATGTTACCTTGCCTGCAAACAGGGAAGTCAGGATTCATGGTCTAAGATCTGCTGTTAAAATCCTACAATACTAACTGGGCAATGGTAGTGCACGCTTTTAATCCCAGCACTTGGGAAGCCAAGGCAGGTGGATCTCGGATTTCATGGCCAGCCTGGGCTACAAAGCAGGTTCTAAGACATCTTAGGCTGAGAAACCATGTCTCAACAAGCAAACAAATTCTACAATACTTCTATCCATTCTTACCTGTAGCAGAACAGTATTTAATCAGTGTTAATGCAGTAGCCACCATGCATAATTGTACTTGAGGAACAATAGAAGACTGTCCTGAGAAGGAGGAGGTATATCCAAAATAGTAGACTAGGATTTCCCAACATTCTTCGTAAAGAAGAGCAAAAATAACCAGTCTGCAGTCATCTGCACTGCCACTCTACTGTCACACATCACCTGAGCAGACCACTATGGAAGTGGGCATGGCGACCACAGGGGAGGTGCTCTAACTTCCTCCCACCCCCTCTCCAGTGCAGCATCCTACCACACACCTCTGACCTTCATGACCTCTCCCTACTGCTGAGGCCTGCCAGTAGTGCCAGAATCCCTTATTAATAACAGTTGGCATCAGTAGTGCCTGGAGAAGTCTCTATACCCAGCAGAAGCCACCACACTTTCACCAGACCTGCCTGAACTGCTAGACTGTCCCTACTCTCAAATGGCCCTAGCTAGATTCAGTCTCTTTCAGCCTAAACCATGGTACATATTGCACACATAGTCATTACATCACAGTCAAGAAGCCACTGTAAGGCAACACTAGTTTCATGACAACCAAGGGCAAATCTTCAGGAGAATGAAGCTTTCTCCATAAGTGATGGAGATACCTGATCCACAAAATGTGAAAAAAAAATGAACAAGGAAGTAATATGGGGATCCCTAAAGAACATAACAACTTTAGTAGCATGTTACCAAGAAGGAGAGATGGATGAAATGCCTAATAAGGAATAAAAAAATATTGTGGTTCCTTCCTATGATTTGGGAAGATGAAGCAGGAGGATTTTTGTGAGTTCAAAACTGGCTTGGTCTATAGAGTAAGACAGACCCAGTTTTTTTTTTTTGTTTTTTTTTTTTTTTAAAAAAAAAAGATAACAAAACACACAAACCAAACACCAGAATGATGCAATGAATCACAAGATAAATGAAGTTCAGAAAGCAATGCAGGATGTGAATGAGAAACTCAATGATGGTTAGATACTGTGGGGAAAAGTCAACACCTTGGAAATGAAGCGATCAATAACTCAAAAACTATAGTTGGAGGTCTCAACAAACGAAAGAAATATTTTCACAGTGGATATTATAGTCAAACTGCTAAATGTACAAGACAAAAAATCGTAGAGGTGGACTTACTAGACTAGAGCTTTCCAAACAGAAGCATTACAGGACAGGAAGAGGTGAAGAGGCATCGTTAAAGCCCTGAAACGAAGGAACTACCAAGAAGGCTTCCCTCATTGACACCATGCTTCAGAAATGAAAAAATCCCTTCAAGACACAACTCTGAGGAATTCACATCTGTAGTAAGAGGTTTCTGGCCCAGACTTTCGGGCCTAACCTCAAGGTCTAGGCCCACAGACCCACATACCCGCAGTCCCGCAGTCCCACAGTCCCACAGAGACACACAGACGCTTTCATTAGTTTTTGGCTGATCGGCCTCAGGCCCAGGCATATCACTTGCTAGCTCTTTACCCTTCATCTAACCCATGTCTCTTGTTCAGCCATGCGGCTCGGTACCTTTCTTTAGAGCAGCATAGTTGTCCTCGGCTTCCTCCGGCTTCTCTCTGGTGCTCCTCTGGCATTCTGCTCTCAGAGATTTTCTTAGTCTGGTAGCCCCGCCTACACTTCCTGCCTGCCTACACTTCCTGCCTGCCTTTGGCCAATCAGCTCTTTTTATTAAACCAATGGGTGGGACAATTATTTGCCATGAAACAACACAATACCCCTACACACAGCCACTAGACAAACCATATGAAAGATGCCTTAAGAAGGCTTATATTCAGAAGGGAAAGAATCACCAGAGACAGCTGCAGAACCTAACCAAATGCAACCATTTTGTTTCTGCACCAACATCTAAAATGTTAAGCCCTGGATTCTAGTTTTCAAATAGGACATCCATTGACTGCACTCTGACCCTGAAAACTGGTCTCAAACCACAGAGAGAACTGAACCAATAGACATGTGGTATTGGAGAGACTTTCTGACTGTATTGTTTCTAAAAACTGGAGTGAAAACCTGAAAAATGCAGACTCTGGAAGAGAACGGTGAATGAATGAGAAACAAGATGGTTTTCCAGTTAGAGAAGCAACATAACCGGGCATGGAACACTAAGTGCTAGGTGATTGATTCTCCGCATATGTCACAATGGGGCCGTCTCCCACTGATCTTATGGCTCTGTTATTTTCCATGGCCAAGCCACACACCTGTATCGCACAATTATCTACTTGCAATTGATTATATAAAGGATCAATATTTATTAAGGGGTTATATAAACACTCACTGATACAAATTGAACCTTAAGACAATTCTTGGAAAGTTGAACTGTCCCACGTTGGGTGATAGAGTCAGACCTCTCCCCCAGAACACAAGAACAAACAGGAAAGGGGGTCAGCAAGCCCCGGGGCCTCAGTGGGGGCTGACCACACCCCATTTGGGGTCCTGAAAACTGAGACAAACATTGTATTTACTTTTTGTATTTTAGCTTCTAGTTCAGTATGTTGTATGTAAGATTAAAGATTGATGTTATATTAAGATATTTTATCTCTTTGAGTCTCCTTTTTTAACACAAAATCAAATATATTTATGACACAATATTCTCTGAAAACTTGAATGTAGTGACACTGTTAATGCTTGGCTCATGCTAGATGACAAAATGTCCAAATATTAAAATCATTTTCTGAGACAGAGCCTTGTTATGCAGCCCAGGCCGACATCAATAGTCTTCTTGTCTTAGATTCCTAAATGCATTGGTTATAGTTGTGTGCCTGTGCAACCCCAGAAAAAAGGGGAATTGTTGGCAAAAGTCAGCAATAGAACTATAGGAAACAGGCCAGAGCTGGAGTCCTAATTGGAAGTGGGAAAAATAGGCTTAAATGGGTGCATCTTAAGACTGCAGAAGGCACCTCTCACAAAATTCAAGAAGGAGACTGGAATTTTATTATGAGCTGAAATGTACTTTTATTAAAAAGAGAGCAACTTTTAAAAATAGCTATAGTTTCATTCCATTAGTTTACAATAAAATAAGCATTTCTATGATACCAAGAAATGAAGGTTAGAAGGAAATGCATCAACATGGCTAAGAAGGAATTTTTTTAAAGATAAGTTCAAATGACATCAGCTCATACAGGGAAAAGTTAATCAAAAGAAAGTATAAACTCTAAACTTATATGTGTAATGTGAATGCTCTTAAAGAGAAAAAAGATGCCTCACATCTGTGACATTCAATAATGTGCTTTTCACCCAGCTCAGATGTTAAAAACTTGGATGGGACCAAAACAGGACTGTGTTACAGGAAGAGGATCAAAGTGTGGCAACAATCTGGAAGAATACAATCAACAAAATTAACAATATGAGTTCAGCTTGGCAAAAGTGCTGAAGGTTACCCAAAGGATTTCTTGAAAACGTGTGATCTAAAAAATCAACAACCCGAAGAAGGGAAATTCATCCTTTATAAATGACATGCTTTCAGAAACTGAAAATCTCTGGAGAGTTGTCCCAGTGGTTAAGAGCACTTGTTGCTCTTGTAAAGGACCCAGGTTTGATTTCCAGCATCTACATGGTGGCTCACAATCATTTGTAACTCCAGTTCAAGGGCATCTGATGAGCACGTATGACCTTGACAGGCACCAGGCACACACATGGTGCACATATATACATGCAGCCACAACCCTCATACATATAAATATAAAATTAAAAAACCTCTTTATCCTTATAACCAAAAACATTTAAAACAGGAAGAGATTTTATTGCCTTTTGAAAATATGGCATTGTTCTAAGTGAATATAGTGAAGGTTGGGGAGCAGGACCCCGGAACAAAGCAAAGATGCTTTTTCAGACAGCTAATCCTAGCTGCAAATTCTTAATCTGTCATCATAGTCTTTACAAACTATTCTAGTCTGCTTTCTATTGCTGCAATAAAATACTCTCAAAAAACATCTTGAGGAGGAAAGGATTTATTTCATATTATATTGCCACATCAGTCTGTCCTGAAGAGATGTTGAGCAGGAACCTGGAGACAGGAACTGAAGACAGACCATAGAGGAACACCGCTTTCTGGCTTGTTCCTCATTGCTTGCTCAGCCTGCTTTTTTATTGATTCAGGCCCACCAGTCCAAGGGCAGCATGTGGGGTCCATTGACCACCAGGTAACAAGGGCAAAGCAGGCAGAAGTGGAGAGCAAGGCTTTGTACTGGCCTGTAAGCATGGTGGAAACAGCTTTCTGGAAAAATGTTTAGTTCTTACAGCTCAATTTTATTCCAGAATGAGGGGAGATATATGGGATGGGAACAGTGACTGGGGCATCACCTAATTTCCATTTGACTGCATGATCCTACCAGCTGGGAGCACAAAACCTAATTATCATGTGGGCAGAAAGGGGAGGGTCTGTGTCAAAGGTCAAGCTTAAGATAAATCATGCATCAGGCTTAGGAACAGCTTTTAGATAATGTCGGGCCTCCACGCCTAGAGGCACAGTGAAGGGAGTCCTCCATTTTGTGCCAAGTCCAGAGAGCTGTCTGGACATGTTGAACTGCATGCAACCTTAACTGCAGGTACTCCAACAACAGCACCTTCCAAAAAGGGCTGTGCCCAACTGCATCCATCACCAATTAAGAAAATGCCTCACAGGCTTGCCCACAGGCAAATCTGACAAAGGGCATTTTCTCAGTAGAAGTTCCCTCTTTCCAAACGACTCCAGCTTATTTAAAATTGGTGAAAAGCTCATCTGTATAAATATGCCAGTGGATTTACAGGTTCTAGAAATTAGGACCTGATTATCTTTAGAAGATCCTTGTCTAGCCTTGATGTTTTGGACCCAGAAATTCAGAAAATATACACAAGAATGCAACTAGAATGGTATTTACAGACAAGACCCGGCAGTGATTTGATCCTGAAGAGAAAACTTCAAGTCATCACACAAGGATGTAGAGTTTGCTTTTTCTGAACTGTTTTAATTATGGATCCTTCAAGTATATCCACTCGTTCCTGTAGTTCAAATACCAGTTATTAATATTAACATTGAAGCTTAGGATTTGAATGGGAACAGTTTTTATGTGAAAGATAATGTGCTTATTGCAGAGTGGAATAAATGAAGACGGCAAGATTGCCAGTTGAAATTCCTCATTTTCCCCACTTATATTTTTAGACAGCATAATCCCAAATTAGAGGTATCACAGCATCACTGAAAAGGTGAGTGATACTATGATTAAGAGAAGTGCCTTCATTGTTGATATGATCACTCCACTCCATTAAGTCGTCATGTCTGAGATCATTTGTTCCTGCCTGGCAGGGAAGCCTCCATGCACTCTAGATTCACATTCTCAACAGCAGCTTGTCAGGAAGCATCAGGCTTCTGGTAGCCCTGTGAATGTGGGAGAAAAGCACAGAATAAACATAGGAGTTGAATGTCACTATCCAACCATTTGGAATTCCACAGGTAGTAGATAGAAGACTTATGCATTCACTCAGTGGAGTCACAGGGAAGAACTCGGTGTTTCTTGAGCCTCTTTAACACCAACCGTTTCTCTTTTCTCTATTTTTTTAATTTTTTTGCAGGAAATGCCTTCCATCCTTTTTAATGACTCATGTTTGATTTTTAATCACATTCTATGTCTTTTAGCTGAATTTCTCAACCTTTTCAATGTTTTTGTCTCCACCTTTATTCCAACCACTGACTAGTTAGTCATACCCGATAACTGCTATCATCTCAAACTGGAATTCCTTTCTGGCCACAATGTCCTGTTCCTGCCCCCGTTTCTCAGCTCCACTGAGTCTGGCCTTTTGGCTCATTGTTATTTCTGGTCTTCAGTGCTGATCTGCATGAGGTAACCGGCACCTCAGCCAAAGGTGAAGAATCCTGATATTCTATGTCCTGCTCAGACCTGCCCTGACCAAGGGCATGGCTTCAGTAAGACTTTTTTTTTTTTTTTTTTATAAGATACTCGTCTCTTAAAGGTAAAAAATTAAAGCTGTGTTTTCAAGGGAAAACTCAGGGTAACGTATGATTTAAAACTATTTTTCCATCACCCCTTTTCAGGATTTTCTATAGTCATATAAAAAATATTAATCTCCAGTTTTTTTCCAATTACTTCTGAAATTTCAACTTCTTTTCCCTTGTGATTCTAGTGATGGAAACAATGTACCTTATGCTTTCTAGGCACACTGTTTCTACCGTGTCATACCCTGGTCCCTCCAGTACCACTAGGAATTCTGAATGTGGCCTCTTCAGGAGCAGGGTGTTGCTATATAGTTCCACTGGAAAACCATCAGAAGTTGACAACAGCCTGTAGTGTTTGGAGGTTATGGCAGTTTGTATAAAAACAGCCTCCACAGGCTCATGGGGATTGGTATTTGAAAGGATTAGGACTGTGGCCCTGTTTGAGTAGGTGTGACCTCATTGGAGGAAGTGTGTCACTGGGGGGTGGGCTTTGAGATTTCAGAAGCTTAAGACAGGCGGAGTGGCTCACTCTCTCTTGCTGCAGCCTGCAGATCAGGATGTAAAATTCTCAGCTTCCTCTCCAGCACCATGTCTGCCTTCCTGCCCTGTGCTTTCCCCCATGATGACAATGGACTAAACCTCTGGACTGTAAGGTAGCCCCAATTAAATGTTGTTGCCATGGTCATGGTGTCTCTTCACAGCAATAGAAATCCTAACTAGAACAGGGTCCTCACAACAAGACAACAACGGCTAGGGAGGTAGCCTGTGCCCAACACTAGAATTTTCATTTAATAACTGTATGGTTTTTAGGAGTTGGTTTTTTTCTCCCATGCACATAGAATCCCTCCATTCAACATTGAAAAGTATTTTTTTTATTTCCTTTAATTTTATAATTAGATTGCAAAGTAGCAGGTTTCCTTGTGGCTTTTCTATATACATGAAATTCTGGTTGATCCCCTTCTGTCCCATCCCTGCAATGCTCTCCGACCCTCTGCTCCTATATCCCATGTTTTATGCTGCCTTCCCACAAATAAACCTCTTTCCCCTCACCTGTCCTCTGTACATACTCATCCTCACATAAATATACATTGTAAAATTAGAGAAGATATCAGAATATGAGAAAGAACATGTGATGTTTGTCTTTTTGAGCCTGGGTTACCTTAATTTATATTTTCTAGTTCCATCCATTTTTAAGACTGTTATAATTTCATTTTTTTAGAGCTAAATAAAATTCCATTGAGTATATACATCACATTGTCATTATTCAATTGAGGGACATTTAGGCTGAGTCTATATGCTTGCTATTGTGAATATAGAAGCATTAAGCAAGAATGTGCAAGCACCTCTGTGGTAAGATACCAAAGGTAAGAATCCTTTGGATATAGGCCCAGTAGTTACACCTGGCTCCTATGGGAGACCTACTTTTAGTTTTTTGTGAGGCCTCCAGAGTTATTTCCGTAGTGGCTATACCAGTTGACACTTTCATCAGAGCCATTAAGGGTTCTTCTCTACCCACATCTTTGCCGGCACTTGTGGTCGTTTGGTTTTTTGATAACAGTCATTGGGACTGGGATGTGATGGAATCTCAAAATAGTTTTAGTTTGCATTTCCCTGATATCTAAGGATTTGATAAACTTATTGGCATATGTAATCTCTCTAGTTTCTTGAGTCATTTTTATTGGTTGTTTTCTCGTTGATTATTTATTCCGTTTTTTTTAAGTTCTTTGGATATTCTAAATATTAATTCTCTGTCAGATGTACAGCTGGCAAAAACATCATTCTCTAGGCTGTACTTGTTTTCTCTGCTGTATAGCTTTTAAATTATCATGTAATTCTATTTGTTAATTATTGGCCTTACATTCTGAGCAACTAGTGTCGTAATTAGAAAATATGTCTTGTGTTTGAAGCAATCCCCTACTTTTCCCTCCAGAATTTTCAGCTTCAAGTCTGAGGTTAAGTCTTTGATCTACTTAGAGTTAATATTTGGGAAGCACAGGGATCCAGTTTCCATTTTCTACATGTGGATAGTCTCCCATAACCATTTACTAAAGAGCATTTTTTTTTTCTCCAATGATTGTGGAATCTTTGACAAAAATCGGGAGGTTGGTTGTAGTTTTCTGGGTTTTATGTCTATACTTCTATTCCATTGATCTACGTGTCTGCTTTTTAAATGATGTGTGTGTGTGTAAACTTATGGGGGTCAGTTTTGGCCCCAAGGATCAGACTTAGGTCATCAGGTTTGGCACCAGGCCTGTTGTGCACTGAGCCACCTTACCAGCCTATGCCCGTCCTCACACCAGCACCAGACTGTTTATTTTCCCCCTCCCAGGCTCCCTTCTCACTAACTAATAAAGTAAGTTTCCTTATGGCCTTTCCATAGCACTCCGTGTCTGTTGATTCTCCCTCTCAAACACACCTCACTTTCTACATCCTTACCCCCTCTTATCCCACTGTACCCTTTGCTCCCAGTATTCTTCCCCATTTCTTTAAAATCTGTTTTTTCCTGTCCATAGGCCTGTTTCTAGTTCCCTGGCCTTTCCCTACATTCATTGATACATATAATGAGTCTTTTTCTGTCCCACCAGTCAGCTCTCAAAAAACGACACAGAGGTTTATATGAAAGCTCAGCCTTGGTTTAACCTTGTCCTACCATTTATAAATCATCTATTATATTAATCTATGTTTTTCCTCTTGGCTTTTTATCTTATCTTCACACTGCCTATCCTGCCTCCTTTGTGAGTCTTGCTTCTTTTGTGTGCCTAGATTCCCTCTTCTCATCCTTTCTCTCCACAGAAATCCCACCTATACCTTCCACCTAGCCATTGGCCATTCAGCTTTTTATTACATCAATCACAGCAATACATCTTTACACATTGCACAAATATCCCACAACAGATATCTAGATTTAACAATTAAACTACAAGATCTGCTTCTAAGCAAGAACATGTATATTTTTCATAGCTTAGACAACCTTGCTTAACATAATGTTTTTCAGTTTTTTCCATTTTCCTGAAAAATTAAATTTTCTTTGTAGCTGAATAAAATTCTACTGAGTATGTATACCATATTTCCATTATCTATTAGTTAATGCGCATCTATGTTGATCCAAGTTATTTGCTATTGTGACTTCAGTGATGAAGATCTGTATGCTAGTGTCTCTCTAGCAGGAATGTGGAGTTTTTTGAGTGTACACCTAGGAGTTATGATGTGGGATGTCTTTATGCTGTGAATAAAGGAACTGTTTTTGCCTATGGCAGGCATCTTATAGAAGTAAGCGAAGAAATCAGAGCCTAGATAGGAGAAGGAGGACAGAGTCAAAGGAAACATGATCCAGCCACCCATGAAGCAAGATGTAACGAAATAGGTGAGCCACTGGCCACATGGCAAAACAGAATAATGGAAATGGGTTGAATTAAGATGCAGAGGCTAGCTAGCAATATACCTGAGTCACAGGGCAAAGAGCATGAAATTAATATAAGCCTTGTGTGATTATTTGGGACTAGGCAGTCTGGGACTGCAGGTCTGTGGGTTGGACCTCTGGCTGAACAGGTCCAGAACCTCATACTCCACAGTTATATAGCTGGGTCATATTTAAGACTATTTTTGGTTTTTGGGAAACCTTTAGAATGATTTCCATAGTGGCTATACCAATTTACACTGTCACCAAACAGTGAATACAGACTCCTTCCTACCTATATCATTGTCAGAATTTTGGTTTCTTGATGACAGTCATTGTGACTGGGATGTGATAGAATTTCAAGTTTTTCATTTCTATTTCTCTGATGCTAAGAATATTGAGCAGTTTTATAATATTTATTGGCCATTTGTATTCTTTTCAGAACTGCCTTATCTGTTGACCCATTTATTGACTAGCAGTTCTATTTTGGAGAGTGGGCATGTTGCCTATACATTGGAATTCTCTCTATCTTCTAGATACTAATCTCCTGTCAGATGTATATCAGGCAAAGATTTTCTCCCATTCTGAAGATTGTCTGCTCATTCTAATAGTCTTCCATGTAATCACATCTGCCAATTCTTGGGGTTATTTCCTGTAATGTTGGAATTCTACTTAAAAATGTCTACCTAACTCCTGTACCCTAGTGTCTGCCCTATGTTTGTCTTAATGTGATTTTTCAATTGAGTTTGTGAGTACTTTTCTGAGGATTTTTGCATCTATCTTTCTACTTTTCTGGTTTTGGTATAGGGTTATACAGATTTCATGGTGTTTCTTCCCTTTCTAGTGTGGTAAATCTTCCTTGAAAGTTCAGAAGAATTCAGATTAAGATCAGTTCTGAGCTTTCCTTTTTGGAGAAACATTTAATTACAGTTCCATCTCATTGGCTATTATGAGCCTAATTGGGTTGTTTCTGTCTTCTCTAATTCTATTAGGTCATATGTGTTTAGAAATTTTTCCACATATTTAAGATTTTCTAACTTCTTAAAATATGTTTTTAAGGTATTCCTTATTTTCTTCTGGATTTCATTGAAGTTTGTCTGAATAACTCTTTTGTCTTCTAATTTTATTAAGTCTTTTTAAAGACTTGGTTTGTTTGCCTAGGAGTTGATCAATCTTGTTAATGTTTTTCAAAGAACCAAATCTTTAATTCTATTATTGGTTTTTTAGTCGCTATTTCATTAATTTTTGCCACCATCTTTGTTATTTCCTGCTCAGTCTGGTGCTTGGCTGTGGCTTTCTGCATCTGCTTCCATCAGTTACTGGATGAAGGCTTTGTGATGACAGTTAGGGTAGTCACCAATCACTGGGATAGGCCAATTCAGGCACCCTCTCCTCTACTGCTGGAGGCCATCTTCGTAGATCCTGGGAACTTCCCTAGCACTGGGTTTCTCTCTAACCCCAAAATGTCTCCCCATATCAAGAGATCTCTTTCATTGCTCTCCCTCTCCATCCCTGTTTCAGTTTGGCCATCCAGTTCCCTCATGTTCTCGTCCACCTCTCTAAGGCCCCTGATAACCCCCAGTTTACTCAAGAGATCTCATATATTTCCCCTTCACAGGGTGATCCATGTGTCCCTCATAAGGTCCTCCTTGTTACCTATCTTCTCTGGAGCTGTGAGCTGTAGCCTGGTTATCTTTTGCTTTACATCTAGTATCCACGTATGAGTGAGAACATAACATGCTTGTGTTTTTGAGTCTGGGTTACCTCACTTAGGATGATATTTTCTGATTCCATCCATTTGCTTGCAAATTTTATGATGTCATTGTTTTTTACAGGTGAGTAATACTCCACTGTGTATATATACCAAATTGTATTTATTATTTAGATGAGGGAAACCTAGGTTGTTTCCAGGTTCTGGGTATTATGAATAACTCTGCTATGAACATAGTTGAGCAAGTGGCCATTGTGGTATGATTAAGCATTCCTTGGATGTATATGCCCAAGAGTGGTATCATTGGATCTTGTGGTAGATTGATTCCTAATTTCCTGAGAAGTCACCATACTGATTTCTAAAGTATCTGTACAAGTTTGTACTCCCACCAATAGTGGAGAAGTGTTTCACTTGCTTCACATCCTCTCCAACATAAGATGACATCAGTGTGTTTGATTTTAGCCATTCTGACAGATGTAAGATGGAGTTCTTTTGATTGGCATTTCCCTGATGACTAAGAATGTTGGGCAATTCCTTAAATTTCCTTCAGACATTGTGATTCTTCTGTTGAGAATTCTCTGTTTAGATCTGTAGCCCATTTTTAAATTGGATTGTTTGGCATTTTGATGTCTATTTCTGAGTTCTTTATATATTTTGGAGATAAGCCCTCAGTCAGATGTATGGTCAATGAATATATTTTCCCATTCTGTAGGCTGTCATTTTGTCTTATTGACCATGTCTTTTGGTTTAAAGAACCTTCTCAGTTTCAGGAGGTCCCATATATTAATTGCTGCGCTTAGTGTCTGTGCTACTGCTGTTATAGTTAGAAAGTGTCTCCTATGCCAATGCATTCAAGGTTACTTGCCATTTTTCTTTTGTCAGGTTCAGTGTAACTGCATTTATGTTGAGATCTTTGATCCACTTCGACTTGAGTTTTGTGTGTGGTGATAAATATGAATCTATTTGCATTCTTCTACATATTGATATCCAGTTATGCCAGTATCATTTGTTGAAGATTTTTTCTATTGTTACATTTTTTGCTTCTTTTCCAAAAATATGGTGTTCATAGGTGTATGAGTTAATGTCAAGGTCTTCAATTTGAACCCACTGGTTCAGTCCACATGTCAGTTTTTATTACTATAGCTCTATAGTAGAGCTCAAAGTCAGGGATGGTGATGCCTCCAGAAGTTGCTTTATTGAATATTGAACAAGATTGTTTTAGCAATCCTGGATTTTTGTTTTTATATATGAAGTTGAGTACTGTTCTTTCAAGGTCTGTGAAGAATTGTGTTGGGATTTTTCCAGGGATTACATTGAATCTGTAGATTGCTTTCGGTAAGATTGCCATTTTTATTACACTGGTTCTGCCTATCCATGAGCATGGGAGGAGATCTTTCCATTTTTTGATATCTTCTTCAATTTCTTTCTTCAATGACTTAAAGTTCTTTTCATGCAGCCCTTTCACTACTTTGGTTAGAGTTACCCCAATGTATTTTATATTATTTGTGGCTGTTATAAAGGATGAAGTTTCTCTGATTTCTTTCTTGGCCCATTTATCATTTGTATATAGGAGGGCTACTGTCTTTTGTTGTTGTTTTAGTTAATCTTGTATCATGACACATTACTGAAGGTGTTTATCTGGAGTTCCCTGGATTTATGGGGCTCACTTATGCAAATAGTCATATCACCTGCAGTAGTGAAGGTTTGACTTCTTCCTTTCCAATTTGTATCCTCATGATCTACTTTTGTTGTCTTATTGCTATAGCTAAAACTTTGAGAACTATATGAATAGATATAGGAGAATGGACAGCCTTGTCTTGTTCCTGATTTTACTGGAATCACTTTGAGTTTCTTACCATTTAGTTTGATGTTGGCTGTCAGCTTGCTGTAAATTGCCTTTATTATGTTTAGGTATTTTCCTTGTATTCCCAATCTCTCCAAGATCTTTATCATGAAATGATGTTGGATTTTGTCAAAGGCCTTTTCAAGATTGTTGTATGTTGAACCATCTCTGCATCTCTGGGATGAAGCCTGCTTAATCATAGTAGGTGAGTAAGTTTTTTATGAATTTTTGGATTTTGTTTGCCAGTATTTTATTGAGTATTTTTTGCATCAATATTCGTGAGGGAGATTGATCTGTAATTCTCTTTGTTATATCTTTGTGTGATTTAGATATTAGAATAACTGTCATCTCATAGAGTTTGGCAGTGTTCCTTCTGTTTCTATTATGTTGAACAATTTGAGGAGTAATGGTATTAGGCTTTTTTTGGGGGGGGGGATTTGAAAAACTTTTAATGATTGCTTCTATTTCCTTAACAGTTATAGGTCTATTTAAGTTGTTTATCTGGTCTTGATTTAATTTTGGTATGTGATACTAATGTGGGAATGTCTTTCTGTATGCTGTGAATATCAATCTTTAAATAAAGGAGCTGTTTTCACCCTTGGTGAACACCATAGCCAGAGACAGCATAGGTAAGAGAAGCAGGGCAGAGTCAGAGGCAGATCGAACCAGCTGCCCAAAGAAGAAACATGTAAGGAACACTGTAGTACTAGGTTTCTGGCCTTGACTTTCAGGCCTAACCTCAAGGTTTAGGCTCTCAGACTCACAGACCCACAGTCCTGAAGTCCCACAGAGACATGCAGAGGCTTACTATAGTTTTAGGCTGATCGGCCTCAGGCCCAGGCATATAACTTGCTAGCTCTGTACCCTTCATCTAACACATGATTATTCCTGTTCAGCCGTGGGGCTCGGTACCTTTCTTTAGAGCAGCTCAGTTGTCCTCTGCTTCTTCCGGCTTCTCTCTGGCATTCTCTCTGGCGGTCTGCTCTGTGCTTCCTGTTCTCAAGAGTTTTCTTAGTCTGGTAGCCCCACCCACACTTCCTGCCTGCCTTTGGCCAATCAGCGCTTTTTATTAAACCAGTGAGTAGGACAATTATTTACCAACACAATCCCCTACAGAACACAGGTGAGCCACAGGCCATGTGGCAGACAGATTAACAGAAATGGGTTGAGTTAAGATGAAGGAACTAGCAAGCAATGTGCCTAAGCCATAGGCCAAGCAGCATGAACTTAATATAAGTGTCTGCGTGCTTCATTGGAACTTTGGGATTTCTGGGCCAGATAAGCAGTGGCAGGCAGGACCCAACTGTGGAGGTAGCCGGGCAAGAAACCTTATTGTAATAGATGGCGCCCAACATGGAGCTAGCACTCATATAAAGCCTGAGAAAGATTAGAAAGGGCTCTAGATCACAGAAACAGCCAAAGCAGCTTTCAAATTGTGTATCTGAAGCAGGTCATTGTACAGAGATAGCATGGCATTCGGGCCACATTCAAAATGGTGGTGGTGGACTGGTGGCAGGGAGTGTAAGCTGCAACCAGGCCAGTTCCCGAAGTCTCACAGAAGACTCAGTGCATGTGATTGATTTAAGGTTTACATTTATATTAAGCAAAAAGGAAACAGAGTCAAAGACATTTACATAGCAGCATTTCTTGGGTCTGCTCTGTTTGCTGGTGGTGAACAGAGATGCGGTCCCTTAAGAGAACTTCCTGCCTCAGCCTTACTTTCAAAAACTGTGTGGCTCTTTAAGAGAGTTCTAGTATTTTTAAAGCTCTTCTGGTTGGAAAATGATTAAGGATTCATAATAAAACAGATTCAGATGAAAAAAACCTGTAAAAGGGGGATACAATGTGTGTAAAATGTACATAGGTTTCAGAGAGAAAAGAAAGTCTTTAAAAAGGAGAAATAAAGTAATAAAAATATAATAAGCCATATAAAGATGGGAAATAGACACAGAATCTGGATTATGGTTATTATTGTGTTTTATTTTAATTTTTTAACTGATAATGAGCTAACTGCAGAAAGACAATTGATTTTAAAGGCTGCTAAGTTAAACAAGAATATATATTTTAAAGGTATCTTGATTTTGAAATTTGTGTCTAAAGATATATTGCTTTGGAAGAGTTCTGCATTTGTTTCCACAGAAGATGAAAACCTGTAGATTGCTTGCTTTCAGGCTCTTATGGTTTCGTCAACCAAGACCACCCTGAAAATTCTCTGATGGGAGGAGATGGTCACATCAGCTTCAGGGCTGCAGACTAAGATGATCCTGTCTCAGGATCCTCACAGATTACCAGTACTCCTTAATCAGCAGGAAGTAGTAATGGAAAACTATGCCCAAATTCCCAAAATATTGTTTATAAATGTTTGTTTTAATTTATTTTGTTTAATTTATAGATAGCTAATAATCATAGTTAATCTCTTTCTAAGAAGAAATAGGGGATATGATATAGGAGTGATCATTAAAAAATTAGATTATTGAATTTACTTTGATCAGAAAATCAGCTGTTAATCTCAAAATGCTTTGCATTGGTATGGACTTTGGTTTACTGATAGAAATTTAAGGTCAATTTGGTTATGCTGTATGTATTTTTCTACTCTTGTTTAAGGTATGATGTTTATGTAGCTCAAATTATAATGTTTAATTAAGAAAAGCAGATTAATAGTCACCTATGATAAGCAACCTTATAGTTTGTGTTAGAATTTTAGGTATACAAAGATATATTTCAGTTAGATAGTTAATCTTCAAACACTTCTAAGACCTACAGAATATGGTATTTAAAATATTTTAAGAACTTAGACTTTTCTGGACAGTGAGACAGATCTGCTCCTGGCAGCACTAATTTACTTCAAGAGAAAAATGGGCATCGAAGAAACTCCATATGGAGTCTACTTTCTTTGTGGCAATGGTTAGCCATTGAACAAGAACCTGTTCTTGTATTGACTGCTCGACAGTATGCTGTTTAAACTGTACATATAGGTTTCATAGGAAAGTGATCTCTGAACTTTGACAGAACAAGCCGAGATGGTCCTTCAGGTTCCTGCTTTGCAGAGAAAACTGCCAAACATTCTTCAGGACTCAAGGAGAAGTGACTGATGAACTATACCAGAATGGGCAGAGAAGAATTCCTGCTTCAGTAAAATGAAAAGAGACTTTGGGCCTGTAGGCTGAAGATGGATGCCCCAGTGTTGTAAAGGAACTTTGGGTGACTGTCCAGGCAGATAGGTGTCATCTCTGTCATTTCTATATTTTGGAAGTTGCTTGCATTTCCTGCTTACTTTGGTAAAAATTAAATCCTTCTGTGGTCTTTGATGTAGTTGAATATTAGATAGTTATAGGTGTAGTTTTTCTTAGTTATTTTAAAAGGTATATTGAATATAAAACTTTAGATTCACAAGAATAACATAGATGATAGAATATTTTAATTTTGCTAAATACAAATAGACTAGATATTCTAACTGTGATTCTTGCTTAATAGCTATTTTGTTATATGTAATTTTGTTATGTTAAAATTGAAGCCTTCCTTTTTGATTAGACAGAAATGGGGAGGTGATGTGGGAATGTCTTTCTGTATGCTGTGAATATCAATCTTTAAATAAAGGAGCTGTTTTCACCCTTGGCAAACACCATAGCCAGAGACAGCATAGGTAAAAGAAACAGGGCAGAGTCAGAGGCAGTTCCAGCCAGCTTCCCAAAAAAGAAACACGTACGGAACACAGGTGAGCCACAGGCCATGTGGCAGATAGATGAATGGAAATGGGTTGAGTTAAGATGAAAGAACTAGCTAGCAATGAGCCTGAGCCATTGGCCAAACAGTGTGAACTTAATATAAGTATCTGTGTGTTTCTTTGGAACTTTGGGATTTCTGGGCTATATAAGTGGTGATGGAGGAGTGGGGGGAACAACCATGGAGCTAGCCGGTCATGAAACCTTATTGTAACATGGTACCTATCTAGAAAATTGTCCCTTTCTTTTCTATTTTCCAATTTTGTGGAAGATTGGCTTGACCCGATGATTCTCTGGATTTACTCAGTGTCTATTGTTATGTTTCTCTTTTGTATTTGATTTTGTTAATTTGGATATTCTCTCTTTGCTTTTTGGTTAGTTTGAATAAAAATCTGTCTATCTTTTTGACTGTCTCAAAGAACCAACTCTTTGATTCATTGATTCTTTGTATTGTTCTCTTTGTTTCTATTTTATTGATTTCAGCCCTCAACTTGATTATTTCCTAGTGTCTACTCCTCCTGGGTAAGTTTGCTTCTTTTTTTTCTAGAGTTTTTAGGTGTTAAGTCCCTAGTGTAAAATTTCTCCAAACTCTTTCTGTAGGTACTTAGTGCTATGAAATTTCCTCTTAGTACTGCTTTCTTACTGTCCCATGAGTTTAGGTATGTTGTAAGTTCATTTTCATTGAATTCTAGGAAACCTTTATTTCTTCCTTGACCTAGTGGTGATTCTGTTGAGCATTATTCGGTTTCCATGAGTTTGTAAGCTTTCTGTAATTTGTCTTGTTGTTGAATTCTAGCTTTAAGCTATGGTGGTCCAATAAAATTCAGGGATTGATTCCAATTTTTTGTGTTTATTGATATTTGCTTTATGACTGAGTATATGGTCTCTTTTAAAGAAGGTTCTATGGGGTACTGAGAAAGTATATTATTTTGTGTTTGGGTGGAATGTTCTGTAGATGTCTATTAAGTCCATTTCAATTATACCCTCTGTTAGTTCCCTTATTTATATGGTAAGTTTCTGTATGAAGACCTATCCAGAGGTGAGAGTGGGGTGAGGTCTCCCACTATTAGTGTGTGGGGTTGATGTATAATTTAAGCTTTAGTAGTATTTCTTTTACACCTTTATATTGGGGGCATAAATTGAAACTTGAAGAATTGAGATTTTATCTTGATGGGTTTTTCCTGTGATGAATATATAATGATCTTCTCAATCTCTTTTGATTGATTTTAATTTGAACTCTATTTTGTTAGATATTAGGATAGCTACACCAGTTTTCCTCTTAAGTCCATTTTATTAGAAAGTCTTTTCCCAACCTTTTACTCTGAAGTAGTGTCTGTCTTTGAAGTTGAGGTATGTTGTAGTAGGAGGTTTCTGGCCCGGACTTTTGGGCCTAGCCTCAAGGTTTAGGATTGGCTAGTCTCAAGGTTTAGGATCAGCAGACCCACAGTCCCACAGAGACACACAGATACTTACAATAGTTTTAGGCTGATAGGCCTAAGGCCCAGGTATATAACTTGCTAACTCTTTACCCCTTAATTTAATCCATGACTCTTATCCTGTTCAGCCATGTGGCTTGGTACCTTTTCTCAGAGCAGCATAGTTGTCCTCTGCTTCCTCTAGCTTCTCTCAGGCATTCTGCTCTGTTCCGCCTGTTCCTAGAGTCTTCTTAGTCTGGTAGCCCTGCCCATACTTCCTGTCTGCCTTTGGCCAATCAGCGCTTTTTATTAAACTCATAGGCAGGGACAATTATTTACAATGGAACAACATAATCCCCCTACAGTGTGTTTCTTGTATGCAGCAGAAGGACAGATCCTGTTTTTATACTCATTGTGTTAGCCTGTGTCTTTTTATGGGCAAATTGAATCCATTGATATTAGGGAATATAAATAAACAGTGATTTGTTAATTTCTGTTACATTTTGGTGATAGTGTCTGTGTTAACCTTCTTGTGGATTTGCTGGCGTGGGATTATCTATTGCCTATGTTTTCATGGGTGCATCTTACTTCCTTAGGTTGGAGTTTTCCTTCTAGTGCCATTTATAGACCTGGATTTGTGAATAAGTATTGGTTAAGTCTGACTTTGTCATGTAATATCTTATTGACTCCATATATGGTGATTGAACGTTTTGCTGGATATAGTAGTCTGGGCTGACATCTGTCGTCTCTTAGTGTCTACAGAATATCTGTCTAAAAACCTTCTGGCTTTCAGTGTTTCCACTGATAAGTCAGGTGCTACTCTGATGGATCTGCCTTTATAAGTTAGTTTGGCCTTTTTCTTTTTCAGCTCTTAATAGTTTTTTCATTTTTTTATTTAAAAGTTTTATTAACATACCTGCCACTGTTCCCCCTCCTTACCCTCTTCTCAATCATCTCTCTGCTTCCTCCCCTCTCCCATCTCCCTCCCATCCATTTCTCAGAGAAGGTAAGGACTCTCAGGGTAACTTAATGCAATCTGTTATATCAAGTTGAGGTAGGACCAACCCCCCCCTCGTCAGTGATGAGTAAGGTGTTCCTCAGTAGAGAATGGGCTCCAAGAAGCCAGTTCATGTACTAGGAATAAATTCTGGTCCCACTGCCGGAAGCCCCATAGAATGCCTATGCCTTGTAGTTGTCATTCACATTCAGAGGGCCTATTTCAGTCCCATGGAGGTTCCCCAGCTGTCATCTCAGAGTCAGTGAGCTCCCAATAGCGTCAGGGCAGTAGTTTCTATGTGTTTCCTCATCATGATCTTGACCCCTTTGCTCATATAATTTCTCCTCCATTTTTTCACCTGTGCTAGGAGGTTGACCCAATGCTTAGCTGTGGATCTCTGAATCTACTTCCATGACTTTCTGGATGAAAGTTATATAATGACAACTAGGGTGGTCACAATTTTATTAGGGGAAAGTCAGTTTATGCATTCTTTCCACTATTGCTTGGAATCTTAGCTGGGTTCATCTCTGTGGGCGCTGGGGTATTTCCGTAGCACCAGGTTTCTCTCTAACCCCATAAGGACTCCTTCTATCGAGGTATCTCTTTCATTATTCTCCCTTTCTGTCCCTCTGCCAACTCGACAATCTCATTCCCCAATGTTCTTGTCCCACTTCTCCTTAGCCCCTCCCCCTTTGGTCCCTATTTACTTAGGAGATCTTTTCTATTTCCCCTTCCCAGTAAGGTCCATGGAAGTTTCTTTTAGGTTCCTCTGTGTTACCTAGGTGGTTAGGGATTGTGAACTGTAGCCTTGTTATCCTTTGCTTTGTTTCTAGAATCCACTCATGAGTGAGTACATGCCATGTTTGTCTTTCTGAGTCTGTGTTACCTCACTCAGGATAGTATTTTCTAGATCCATTCATTTGCCTGCAAATTTCAGGATGTCAGTTTTTTTAACTGCTGTGTAGTACTCCATTGTGTAAATACACCACATTTTTTTCAATCCATTCTTCAGTTGAGGGACATCTAGGTTGTTTCCAGTTTCTAGCTATTGCAAAGAATGCTGCTATGAACAGAGTTGAGCAAATGTCCTTGTGGTGAGAATGTATATCCTTTAGGTATATGCCCAAGAGCAGTATTGCTGGATCCTTGAGTAGATTGATTACCAGTTTTCTGAGAAACCACCATACTGATTTCCAAAGTGGCTGTACAAGTTTACATTCCCATGAGCAATCCCCTCATCCTCTCCAGCATAGGCTGTCATTAGTGGTTTTGATTTTAGCCATTCTGACAGGTGTTAGATGGTATCTCAGAGTTGTTTTGATTTGCATTTCCCTGATGGCTAAAGATGTTAAGCAGTTCTTTAAATGCTTTCAGCCATTTGGAGTTCTTCTCTTGAGAAGTCCCTACTTAGCTCTGTATTAAATTGTATTGTTTGATTTTTTTGTCTCTAGTTTCTTGAGCTCTTTTTATATTTTAGAGATTAGTCCTTGGTCAAATGTAAGATTGCTGAAGATCTTTTCCCATTCTGTAGGCTGTCATTTTTGTTGTGCTCTGGTCTTGAGAATGCTGAAGGACCACCAGAGATGCAAACTCTTAAATGCAAAAGCAAACTTTATTGAAAAGAAATACAAGCTGTCATGTACACTGTCATGGCGGTAGCCAGAGGAGGTACCCGCCCCTCTGCAAGCTGAGTTTTTTAAAGGCAAAAACCACGAGGTTATACATCAGTTAGGGGTCTCAGTTTCTTAGGGGCTTTCCAGAATTCCTGTTATCTTAGCCAGCTGTTTGTCAAACCTTCTATAGACTACCTCCTGTGCTGGGACATTCCATGGCTATGAGATGGCCCTAGGCTATCTCCTGTTTCATACTTTGTACTCAAGAGTTCTCAGAACTCAGGCCTGTTTCAAGCTGGGGTTAGAGGCTTGCTTAAAAATGCTTAAAACTTCCCTGGTTCTTCAATATTATCTTATTAACTATGTCCTTTGCCTTACAGAAGGTTCTCAGTTTCGGAGGTCTTGTTTATTAATTGTTGCGCTTAATGTCAGTGCTACTGATGTTATATTTGGAAGTGGTTTCCTGTGCCAATATGTTCAAGGCTATTTCCCACTTTATTTTCTATCAGGTTCAATGTAACTGGTTTATACTTAGGCCTTTGATCCACTTGGACTTGAGTTTTATACAGGATAACAGACATGGATCTATTTGCATCTTTCTACATATTACCATCCAGATATTATGCCATCATTTTTGAAAAGGCTTTCTTTTTCCCACTGCTATATTTTTTGCTTCTTTGTAAAAAACCAGGTGTTCATATGTGTGTAGATTAATGTCATGGTCTTCAATTCGATTCCATTCATCAATATGTCTATTTTTATGCCAAAACAAAGCTGTTTATTATTATTATTACTGCAGCTTTATGGTAGAGCTTGAAGTCAGCAATGGTAATCCTCCTAGAAGTTCTTTTAATAAATAGGATTGTTCTGGTGATCTCAGGTTTTTTGTTTTTCCATATGAAATTGAGTATTGTTCTTTTGAGGTTTGTGAAGAATTGTGTTAGAATTTTGATGGGAATTACATTGAATCTGTAGATTGCTTTTGGTAAGATTGCCATTTTTATTATGTTGGTTCTGCCTATCTATGAGCATGGGAGATATTTCCATTTTCGGATATCTTCTTCAGTTTCTTTCTTAAACAACTTGCTGTACAGGTCTTTCACTTCTTTGACTAGAGTTACCCCAATATATTTAATGTTATTTGCCACTATTGTTAAGGGTGATTTTTCCCTAATTTCTTTTTTAGCCTCTTTATCATTTGTGTATAGGAGAACAATTGATTTTTTTTTAGTTAATCTTGTATCCTGCCACATTGCTAAAGTTGTTTATAAGCTATAGGAGTTCCCTGGTAGTATTTTTGGTCACTTATGTATACTATCATATCATCTGCAATAGAAAAAGTTTGACTTGCCCTTTCCAATTTGTATCCCCTTGATTTCCTTTTGTTGTCTTATTGCGTTAGCTAGCGCTTCAAATACTAATTGAATAGATATAGGAAGAGTAGACAGCCTTGTTTTGTTCCTGGTTTTAGTAGGATTGCTTTGAGTTTCTCTCCATTTAGTTTGATGTTGGCTGTCAGCTAGCTGTAAATTACCTTTATTATGTTTAGGTATGTTCCTTGTATTCCTGATCTCTCCCAGACCTTTATCATGAAGGAGTGTTGATGTTGTTGAAGGATTTTTCAGCATCTAATGAGATGATCATGTCATTCTTTTCCTTCAGGCTGTTTATATGGTGGATGATATTGGCAGATTTTAGCATGTTAAACTGTTATGCCCAAGTCTGGAAACCCCCAATGAGATCACCACAGAGCCAGCTTTCAGATGAAAAAACAAAGGTTTCTTTTATTTGAGTCCGGGCAAGAACCTGGTCCAACACTCCAGTATAGCAAGTAAGGGAGGAAGCCCTGAGCCTTGATTACAAAGGGTTTATAAAGGGAAAAACCACAAAGAGGGAGCTATATGTCTTGGTGTTCTAGGATTGGGTAAGGGGGCATAGAGTGAGAGTGGTTAGGCTATAGGCATGAAACTGTAACAGCTGGCAGGATGTCTGCTAGAAACCATAGGACACTGACAGGATATATGGCAGGATATAGGATATATGCAGGGCCAGCTGGTCTATTACTAATCTTCATCCTGTTTGACTATATCTTGAATGTATGTTTTTATCTCTCAAAGCACATTTTGTGGCTTAAGTTCAGCATCCAGTCATGAGATGCCTCAAGATGGAGTCCTGCTCTCAAGATGGCATTGGTTCTGCTCCTTCAGAACCATCCCTACATTTATGGGATGATGCCAACTTAATCATGGTAGATGAGGGTTTGTGTTTTTGGTTTTTTGTTTTTGGATCCAGTTTACCAGTCTTTTATTGAGTATTTTTGCATCAATGTTCACAAGGGAGATTGATCTGTAATTCTCTTTCTTTGGTACATCTTTGTGTGGTTTGGGTATCAGGGTGACTGTATCCTCATAAAAAATAGTTTGGCAGTGTTCCTTCTGTTTCTATCATATGGAACAATTTGAGTAATACTGGCATTAGTTCTACTTTGAAATTCTGGTAGAATTCTACACTGAAACCATCTGGCCCTGGGGTTTTTTTTTGTTTGTTTGTTTGTTTTTTTTTTTTTTTTTTTTTTTTTTTGATTGGGAGACTTTTAATAACTGCTTCTATCTCCTTAGGTGTTATAAATCTATTTAAGTTGTTTACCTGGCAACTTTGGTAAGTGGTACCTATCTAGAAAGCTGTCCATTTCTTTTAGATTTTCCAATTTAGTGGAGTATGGGTTTTGAAGTATGACCTAATGATTTTCTGGATTCCATCTTTGTCTATTGTTATGTCATCTCCCTTTTCGTTTCTGATTTTGTTCATTTATCTTCATGGGCATTTCCTTTTTTAGGTTGGGAAATTTTTCTTCTATGATTTTTCTGGATATATTTTCTGTGCCTCTGAGCTGGTCTCCTCCTTCTTTCTTCTTCTCCTATTCCTATTATTCATAGATTTGGTCTTTACATACTGTTCTAGATTTCCTGAGAGTTTTATGTTATGCCTTTTTTTGATTTTAGTGTTTTCATTGACTGATGCATCTATTTCCTCTATTGTATCTTCTACACTGGAGATTCTCTTCCATCTCTTGCATTCAGTTATGCTTACATCTGTAGTTTCCATTTATTTATTCAGTGTTTCCATTTTCTGCATTCTCTCAGTTTGTGTCTTATTACTTCTATTTTAGCTTTTATGTTATGTTTTCCTGCACCTGTTTGCTTTTTCTTTATTCTCCAGTCTTTCAGAGATTTATTTTCTTCCAATTTTTTGTCTTTTCCTCTATTTCTTTAAGGACATTTTTAATTTCTTCTGTAATTTCCTATTTAAAAGCTTTTATCATCTTCATAAAGTTATTTTTAAGGTTGTTTTCCTCTGCTTCTTCTATATTAGAATGCTCAGGTCTTACTGTTTTAGAACCACTAGATTCTAGTGATGCCATATTGTTCTTTATGTTGTTGGATGCATTTTTGCACTGGTGTCTACCCATCTCTCCCTCCAATTCATGCAAGCATTGTTTGGGTTTCAAGGAGCTGTTCTTGGTTCAATAGGTGCAATTAGAGCTCTGCAGCAGGAGCTCTTGTGGTGGAGATCTCCAGAGTTCCTTTCTCAGGAAGCAGCCGAGGGTGGGAGTGGTGAGTGGGTTTGGGAAATGGAGTTGGGTTTATAGGTTAGAGGTGTGAAGGGTGGTGATAGTCAGGCTTGCTTGCTTACCTGCAGCTGAAGCTGTGATAGGGAGGGAGGGCAGGCAGAGTTTGTGTCCTGTTGCCCAGACCTTGAGGCTGGCCTGGCTGGCCAGATGGGAGGAGGAAAATTCACCTCTTGTGATGGAGTTCTCCAACATTTGTGTCTCCTTAATATTCTTTATTCTGTATGTTTAGTGGTCTGATTATTATGTGGTGAGGGGAGTTTGGGGGGTTCAGTTTATTTGGTGTTCTGTAAGCTTCTCATATCTCCATAAGCATATCTTTCTAGGTTGGGATAGTTTTCTTCTATGATTTTGTTGAATATATTTTCTGTGCCTTTGAGCTGGTATTCTTTTTCTTCTTCTGTCCTTAGTTTTGGTCTTTTCATGGTGTCCCAGATTTCCTGGGTTTGTGTGTTATGACTTTGTTAACTTTAATGTTTTCTTTGACTAATGAATCTATTTTCTCCATCGTATCTTCAGTGCTAGAGATTCCCTTTTCCAATCTCTTGCATTGTTGGTTATACTCGCATCTGTAGTTCCTGTTAATCTACTCAGATTTTCCGTTTCCAGCATTTCCTCAGTTTATATCTTCTTTATTGCCTTTATTTTAATTTTCAAGTCTTGAACTCTTTCCTTCACCTGTTTGATTGCTTCTTGTTGGTTTACGGGAATTACTGATTTCTTCTAATTTTTGTCTTTCTCTTGATTTAAGGGAATTTTTCATTTCCATTTTAAAGGCCACTGTCATCTTCATAAAGTTACTTTTGAGGTTGTTTTCTTCTGCTTCTACATTGGGATGTTTAAGGTCTTACTGTTATAGAACTGCTAGGTTCTGGTGGTGCTAACTTTCTCTTTATATTGTTGAATGTATTCTTGCACTGCCATCTACCCATTTTTTCTGCCAACTGGTGCAAGAGGTGCTTGTGTCTTGGGGATCAGTGGTTTTGAGGGTCTGATGGAGGGTGTAGAGTGGTCTGCCTGCAGGAGTCTTGCCTGCTGGCCTACAACTGGAGTTGTGATGGGTGAGGGTTGGGAAACAGGGGTTGTACCTCAGGACTTAGGGCCTAAAGACAGAATTATTTTTGTTAAGTTTTTAAAGCTTGCATTGTGGCCTATGGTATGGTCAATTTTAGAAACAGTTCCAAATTCCACAGACAAAAATGTGTTTTACCTACCTGTTAGGTGAATTACTCTGTACATACTTGTTAAGTTCAGTTGATGTATAATGTAATTTAGCTCCGAGGTTTTTCTTATTTTATTTGGAAGAATTTTCTAATATGAGTAGGTTACATAAATCTCCCACTATCATTGTTTTGTTTCCCTATTTATGTGTGCACCACAACATGCATGTGGAGATCAGAGAACAACTTTCGTGAGTCAGTTCTCTCATCCCATTATTTGGTTCCCGGAGATAAAACCCAGGCCATTAGGCTTAGTGGCACACACCTTTACCCACTGAACCATCTTGCCAGTTCAAAGTCTGCCATTATTACTTTTGTCCAGATCTATGTGGTCTTTTATGCTTTCCTGTGTTTGGTTTATGAAATTGGGGCCCTAAGATAACTGGTCTCATTATGCTGATGTTTCTGGGTCTGTATGTTACTGTCAGTTTCCCTTACAGCTTTTAGCTTTGTTTCTTTGCTTTATATTTTTGATATCTTGGCTGGGATATATCATGGAGGGATTTTTCTCTAGCCATATCTACTTGGGCTTCTAAATGCTTTCTTACTTGGATGTCCATTTCTAGCTAGGTTTGGGAAATTTGGGGGTATAATTTCATTGAATAGCTTGTCTGAGCCATTTGTTATTAGCTTATTCTGTCCTATGAATTCAGAGGTTTGGTCTTTTGAGTGAAACTTGACTTCTTTGAAGTTGCCGTCATGTTTACTGATGTTTATTCCTGGTAGAGTGTAGCCTGTTCCTTGTTTTCTATGCCTTTGAAATGAAATTCTTATCTATGTCCAGGATTTTCTTAGTGCCAGAGATGTAGGAAGTGTACTTTATCTTTGTCATCGTTGGAACATTTCACTTTGCACACCTCGTCTTTAACTCTGATTTTCTGTCCTCTCCACAACCCACCCTATCAATGAAGCCTTTCACAGCACTTTTTATTCTTGTCATTCCTAGCATTTGTTTGGTTTTTTCTTTAGCATTTATCAAATTATTCTTTCCATCAGGTTGTGCTCTCTTGATATTATCTTTTTATTTCTTTGAACATAGTTGAGCTTTGTATCTGCTTCACCTTCACTGGAGACCATTAATGTGCAATTAGTAATTTCTGGAAGAGATATGGTGCTTTTTTTTGTTTCTTATATTACTGCATTGAGAGTTACACATCTGAGTTACTTTTGTTGCTTGGATTTTTTTTTAACAGTTGTATTCTTTAACTTGAAATATTTGCAATGTTCAAGTGGGACTATATTGTGGTACATTTGAGGTATGTAGTTTAGGGGTTAAATTCTCCATCCAGGAGTAAAAAGTACCTTGGGTGGCCCCATATTGCTCCAACACAGAAGATTAACTGTGGGAACAAGCACAAACATTATGCAAATGTCACAGTAGTCAGCAGTGGTCCCTTGGTAACTCCTTGTAGGTGTAGGGCACAACCGCACTAATGCAGTGGTGCAGTTCCTAGTTCCTTCCTCGGCACCCCTCCCCCAGCTCTCCTCCTGGTAAGCAAGGGAAGTTTCTCTTCAGTAATCTGCTAGATTAGGGAGTTGGAAAGTTTCTGAGCCCTCTCATATCTGTATTCTCTCCTTGCTTTTGCTTGACATTTTAGATGGATATGGACGTGTAAACTGATTTTCTCTCTTTTATTTGAAGGCATTTGCTCTGTTTTCTGACAGTTGTTTATGAAACTAGCTCTGATTCTCAATCCTTTGCAGTTGTCCTTTATTTTCAACATAAACTTTTAAGAGCTTTAGTTTAACTTTTATATTCACAATTACACAATGAAATATATGTAATCTTCCATCAATTTTGAGGGACACTTGGGAAATTCTTCCCTTTCTAGGCAAACAACTTAAACTCATTTCAGACTACCTTCTCTAGCCTCTTCCTGAAACTTTAGAGGCCTCTAAAAGCCCCTCTTGTTTTTCCTGAAACTTCTCATCCTGGTATGGTATGTTTTCAGAGGTGTTTATGCAGGTTGGTTTTTCTTAACTTTGTTCTATTTTATTTTGGCAATCCTTATATTTAATTTCCAAGTTCTTTGTTTGTTGCTGTTTATTCATAGCATATGCTTATGGATGCACACTATCTTCTCTCAATCTGTCAGTGACAATAATCATTGCTGCTTAGTTTTCAGGGAATTGTTTTTCTGCTTATCTTTCTCACTTTACAAAATTTTCTAAAATTTCTTGGAATTCTTGATATATTTCTATTTTTAAAAATAATGCACTAAGCCTGTATCTAGACATTTGGAAGTGTTGGCTGAGGGGCCATAGCCTACTGGCTGATCATGAGCTGGCTCTGTTATAGGCTGTTTGATATTTCCAGAAATAGACATGGAGCTTTTTCTTCTTGGGTCAGGTACTCAGTTTTTTGGTAGAGGTTTGATCTTCAATTCGTGCCTATTTCTAGCTCCATGCTATTGTCTATCTTCCTTAGCTCAGCTAGGTACTTTCAGGTTCTAAGCGTCTCCTGTTGGCTGTTTGTGCTTGCATTATGCTGTGGCTTCATTGTCCCATCTTTCTATGTCCTCTGCACCTCACCTCTCCACACCCCTACTTCATTCTTCAGGCACTCGTGAATGTTATTTTTTCAGATGGCCCACCTGTGCTTTTACAATCCTTAGGGATTTATTCCATCTATATTATTTCAGTGTCCAGTGTGGTTCCAGGAAGGAGAGGAGATACACATATATGGTCTGGCCTCTCATAGAACAAAATACTTCCATTTCCCTCCTTAAATTCTTTGCATTCTCGATCTACAAAAGAAATACAGTTTAATCAGTTTTCTAGGAAACATCTAATTACACACATTTTTTTTCAACCCTAACTAAGGTAAAAGTGTTTGATAAGGGTCAAGAAAGCATTCCTGAAAGCATTCAGTGAGATAGAAATGACATTACAGAGGAGCTGCCCAGCAGAAAAGAAATAGGAGTGGAGTGTTTCTGGCAAGGAGAAGAAAGATAAGGTGTGGGGGTGAGGGTGAGGGATGGAGCTCAGGGCCTTGGGGGAGGAGAAAATAGTGTTAAGAGACTAGTGAATTCTCCAGTAACTGGTGATGTTAGAGGAATATTTGTCTCCATGTCCATTTGGCGTACTTGGAGATCATCTGTACTGGGAGCCTCTAACCATCTGAGCAGATAGGATTGCTACAGAGTTTCTGATTACTATTTGCTTCCCATGAGATAAAGGCTAAGCAAACTTTACTGAATTAAGTTGGAAGTGGTTAGAGATAAATCTTAACTTCAGAAGATAACAGTTTCCAGCTCCAGAGAAGCTAGCCCACAGAGAGACCTTTAAGGACTGGCATCTGAAGTCAAAGGACAAGAGGAGACTCACTCTGACCTTCAGAACTCCAGATGCCCTCAAAGCCTGGTAATAGCAGTGTTGTACAAATCAGCCTTGTAGTTCCAAGATGAAATGCCTGAGGCAACGACCTCATAAAAGAAAGAATCCTCATTATTTCACAATTTTAGATATTCAAAGGCATGACTCAACCTTGACAGACAGCAGGAAGGAGTTCATTGATAAACTCTCACTAACTAGGATGGAGTGATGGGAGGAAGGGAAGGAAGCAGGAGGAGGAGATGGGGGGGGAGGATGGGCAGAACCTCACAGTTTGAGGGTACATACCTAGTAACCATCTTCGACTGTGCCATTCTAGACCAAATATTCAATTATAGACCTCAGAGCCACTTAAAACTATTTTCTGAATGATAGCAAGCAACAATCTGAAACAAGAGTTCTAGGGACAACCAATCTCAGCACTTTAAAAATTGTGTGTGTGCATGTGCTGTATACCTGTGTATGTTTGTGTGTGTGAAGTTCAGGGGTCAACATTTGGCATGATACTCTATTGCTTCTAAGACCTGTTTTTGTTGTTGTTGTTTTGGCTTTTTTAAGACAGAGTTTCTCCCTGAACCTGGAACACATCCACGCAGCTAGACTAGATCAGTAAGATCCCGGGATCCACCTATCTCTGCCTCATCAGCACTGGGATTACAGATACCCTTAACTGCACTAGTTCTAAATGTAAAGCTGAAAATTTCAACCTCAGGTCTTCATGTTTGCACAAGGACTTTACCAACTGAGCCATTTGCCCTGCCTCAGCATATGTCCCAAGCCAGTTCTTCATTCAGTTTGGCCCAGAGAAGCCAAAGACCTGGACACTTTTGCCTTGATAGATAATCTGCCCATTTGATTTTTAAAAAATATTTATAATGTATATGGGTATTCACCCTGCATGTGTCTGTGCACCATATGTGTGCAGTGCTCAGGAAGGCCAGAAGAAAGCATCCAATCTCTTTGGAACTGTAGAACTTGGTGCTGGAAATTGAACCTAGGACTTCTGCAGGGCAACAAATGCTCTTTACCACTGAGCTATCTTTCTAGCCCACCCATTTAATTTTTACTTACATCTTATAAAAGGAAATCAAAATAGCATAAAGAACTTAAGTTGAAAGTAACAAGTTGGAATGAAAGTTTGATATTAGAACATTAACATTTTATTAGTTTTTTAAATAAAAAACAGTAAAAACTCTGTAAAAGACCAATTTATACACCTATTTTTGCCTTTTCATATGTGGCACAAAGCATTGAGTTAAAACATTACTAACTTTAAAAAAATCAAATAGTCATATTGCTTTACTTTCTAATCTGAATTTTTAATCCTAAACTAAAATGGCTGCTAATAAGATATAGTTCCCCAACTGCCATTTTACTGCTGAGAATGCAATCTCAATGGGAAAATGCCTCCATTATGTAGCACAGTACTAGCATTATCAGCAGCAATGTCTGAAGAATTACAGCTGCCAATCCTAGTTCCCAGAAGCCTGGGAATTTTTAGAACACAGATGTGAATTCAAAGCCTCTGGATTTTAGGACCTGGGTTCAAAGCCCATCTATTTACTAGCACTGCTACTGCTGCCTATAGTCTGTTGGTTCTGGAATGCAACCTCCTTGGTAAAAAAAAGACAAATTATAGGTCTAAAAGAAAGCACCTAATTGCGGCTCTCTGTGCCATAATTCTGAGAATTGAATGGCTTTGGAAAAGAGAATGTTTTGTAGGGAATGTGGATGGCTTCCAAAACAACTGTGTAAGAAATAGTCTGGACTCAGGTTAGTCGGGTTTAGGATGTGTTATAGCAGGAAAAGGGCCCAGATGGGAGTAGAAAACTCCAGATCTGATACTGGCTTGTTATGGTTAAGTAGGAAATGCTCTCCCCAGGCTCCCTGCCTTTGTTTTGTGGTTTTGATTTGCTGAGACAGGCTGAGTTGGATCTACAACTCAGAGGGTGACTGAAATCTTGTTTCTCCCACCAACCCCTTAAGTATTGAGATGGCTTACAGCCTTGCTCATCACCCCTGCCTTTAAGCTTTGTCTCTAGCTAACTGAACAATTTTGGAAGGGCCTAGAAACTTAGGAGATGAGGTGAAGCTTAAAGAGGTGGGCCCTGGGGGGGGGGGGGGCAGACTCATGGAAGTAACTTGTCTAAGATGCCTTCCAATATGTCATCCAAAAAAGGGGCCCTTCCAAAAGGCCCAGAAACAAGAAGCCACACAAACACAGTCTGAACTTTTTAAAACCATACGCCTAAATCAGTCTTTTCTCCTTTACATTACCAAACACAATAATGAGAAAGGGTGACTAATGTAGTTCTGCCACTGAATAAATAGAAAGGTAACCTAAGACATCAGGTGTTAGAATTCCCATCCAACTACACAACCCTACAATTCTTCCCTTCATAAATGTAGAAAGCATCTCTTATTTCATTCTCTGGAAAGCCCTGGGTATAAAGAATGATCTTTATTAAAAAGATCCCAACAAAAGAATTTTATTATCCTCTGAGGTCAGCCTTGGGAACTCTACGGCAACCTCTCCTTTACCTCCCATCCTCAACTCCAACGCTAGTACTAGTTCTTGTCTGAACCACAGGAATACTCAGCGGCTCTTCCTCCTCTCAGAGTAATCTGCTCTACTGAACTCCACTTGGCTTATTAAGGTTTACACACAGGGAAACCCCTTATGTCTTACTCCATCATCAACCTGTCAGCAAAGATGGTTTTGTCTCTAAGATGTACTTTAGACAAAATACTATTACTTATTGCTCTTCCTGTTGCCTATACCCAGATGCATACTAGCAATATTTTTGACTCTCCCCTGGCTTTTGAAACCCTATTCCCATTCAGTCTACTCTCAACATAGCCTCCAGAGTGACTGCATTGAAACAGTGAATATGTCAGCTCCTCTACGTCACTGGCCTAGGTGTGTGGCCAGTTACCAGGGAACCTCATTTCCCTCCACTCTTCTGTTCCAGCTACATGGATCCTTTTGCTGTTACTACCATTGGCCAGAAACATGTCCACTTGCAGTGACTTTGCATTTGCTGTTCTACCAGGAAATTTCACTCCAGATAGATTCATGGTTAAGTTAATTGCCACATCACCATCTCAGGAACTTTGTTGTCTACCTTTTCCCAAACTGGGCAATCACACTTGTTTATGCTTACTTCAGCACTTACTAGCCAACATACTGTTTTACTTGGCTATTTCTGCCACCTCCCTTCCCCTATCAGACTTTTATTGTTCTATCAGAAACATAAAACAGCACATTCATGATGGTGCTCAATAAATATTTGGTATAGCATCGTAGGGACCTGTAACAGACAACATTGATAAAAACATGGAGATAGACAACTAAAATGTCTTTGTGCATGGCTAAACAAAATTTGTTCAGTTTTTAGTGTCTTATGTAAGGAAACCACATGCATTCGTTACATGATTAATGTGTTTTAAGCACCTGGGAAAACATTCTCTTTATTATTAAGGCTTTACTTTGGTCAGTGGGGATGAATCTCATCTTCTTCTTATTATTCTGTGCATCTGACCGCGTTACAGAGAACAAAGTAGAATCTGAGGCCTTAGAAAACTCCCAGTTGGTGCTCAAAGCTGGTGCTCAAAGGCCTCAAGACTGAACTGCAAGAGACGGCAAGTGGTTATTAAGTATATTATTAAAACGGTGAAATAAATATTTTAACGTCAAATTTATCTTAGGAGTTGTAAGCATTCCGAGATCTTCTGTTCTGTCTTTTTAACCCTAAAAATGGGGCAAGAGAAATGGGGGGGGGGGGGGGGGCAGAAGAAGCTTAAAGAGACTTGGTGATGTAGTAACCACGCTGTCACCAGAAGAGACGTCCGCGTTACTAGGTGAGGAGGCCCGGCAGTCGTGCTGTCCTGTCCCGCGTCCTCGTTAACCCAGGACACTGAGAGCCGCCTTCCCTGAGCACCGGGGACCCGGCACTCCCGGGCCCCTCCTCCACCCCCCCCAGCGCAGCCGCGTTGAGGGCCGCGGTGCCCGCCGTGCCCAGGCCCGTTAGCCGCCCGCCACGAGCCTCCGCACGCAGCCGCGCCCGCGCCCGGCGGGGGAGGGGCGGCTGGCGCGGCGTCGGCTTTCCCAGCATTCCCAGCGGCGCGGGGAAAGTTTACCGGACGTAGGCGGTGGCCGCAGTGGTAGCGGCTCCCGGCGACGGACTATGGCCTCTGCGGGCGGCCGCGGCCCTGTGTCACCGCGGCTCCGGGCGGCGTCACTGAGCCGGCTGACTTCCCGGGAGGAGCTGCCCTGCGACTGAGCGGCGGCGGGCGCGCTGAGCGCCGCCAACATGCGGCGGAGCCTGCGGGTGGGCGCGGGCGGCGGAGAGCCGAGGCGGAGGCTGCATCGGCCCGGGAGGCGGCGGCGGGCGGCGGGTGCGCGGCCCTAGCGAGGCTGCCGGGGCGGCGGACGTCGTCCGAGAGGATGCTGTCCCGCAAGAAAACCAAAAACGAGGTGTCCAAACCGGCCGAGGTGCAGGGCAAGTACGTGAAGAAGGAGACGTCGCCCTTGCTGCGGAGTGAGTGTCGCTGGGCGGTGACGGGTGGGGACCCGGCGGAGCCCCGGGTGGTGCTGGAGGACAGACTCTAGGGAATGCAGGGCTGTGCCTGGAGCTGGAGAAAAAAGTGCTTCGACCGCCCCAGTGTTTGCGTCCTAAGTAACACACACGTTAGACTGGATTCCTTAGTGCTGCGGTGGGACACGGACTTGTAGCCGCTCCCCAGCTTCCTCCTTATCTCGGAGCAGAGCCGCTAAGGTATTCGGATTAGGTTTTGTTCCTAAAATTCCGAAAAAGCAAAGCAATCAGAATAATTTCTGCCGTGGCAGGCAAGTTGCTTTCTCCCTCTCCTATTCTACGGTATGTTCTGTCTCCTCCCATAGCTTTTCTTCTCCTAAAATTGTTGACTCTTGAGTTTTAAAAACTTGGACGTCTTGATTTTCTTTTTGAAATTCTTGTGTATTCGGAATAGTTCTAAGAGAACGAGCTAATCCTTTGGTTCTCATTCTAGAAGCTTGGCCCCGTGTGTACTGTACATTTCCTTCTTGGAAGCTGGTAGTAACCCTGTGACTTAAATTAAGCATTACCTCATATTGGGAAAGCTGTTCATAGAGGTTCCTAGTATTTGCCCAAGATCACAGAGAAAGGGGTGGAGACCATATTGTTTTCATTGAAACCATGTGTCAGCCTTACAGGTTATGTTAATAATTGTAGTGCTTGACAACGAAGTTGGTCGGTGGGTGTGTATGTAACTTGAAACTTTATTTTTTAATTGTTTTTTTTATTTTTCTGTTTTTAAGTGATAGCTTGCTTTTTGCTGCAAATAAAGTTTATTAGACATTACTTGATATCATGCAACATGTTGTGTTGAATCGTGAATAACTTGATAGAGTTTCTGTCATCAACTGTTAATTATTCCATTATTAAGATATAATGTTAGCTTCTAACACCTTTCATTATCATTTACTTAATTCAGAAAATGTGCTCTGTATTCAGATTTCTTTATGTTTTAAAGGTATTCATTTTCTAGCTAAGAAAATCTAAGATGTTTACACATTCTGTCTTCAGTAATCCATTGTCTTGCTTTGATTTATCTGTGCTTAAAGGAGCCATAATTCCAGGCTTATTGTTTTTCATTAGATTAAATATTTGTGCACATCTTTGGAATTTGATGGTTTTACTTTTCAATTTCCACACTGAAAGGTTTTTACTTTCTAGTTTTGATAATTGTACCAAGAACTGGGTAATTCTGAGAGCAGAAAGACAAAACTAATTAATTTAAAAATCTTTTAAAAGAAATGTACCTTTGCATGTTTTGGGGAGCATTTTTTATTGTAATGAAATTGTATTTGCATGAAGAAAGATCTAAACTGCAGTCACACATGATGCTGGTGACTGCAGAGATTTGTTCCATTATTTTCAGTTTTACTGACATTGTATCATGACAGCATGAGTTCAGTTGTAGCTGAGCTTACACAAAGTACAGTAATGCAGATTATAAATTTATTTGCTTGGGAAAATAGTCTCAACTTAAAAGTACTAGTATTGCCTTAATTTTTAGATTTTGTTTTCTGGAGCCCTTTGTTATTTTGACATAAACAACTTTAGAAGAGTGTACCTATTTATTGAGGTGGTGATATTATTCTTTCTTTCTTTGTAGATCTCATGCCTTCATTTATTCGGCATGGTCCAACAATTCCTAGACGGACTGATATCTGTCTTCCAGATTCAAGCTCTAATGCTTTCTCAGCTTCTGGAGATGGAGTAGTTTCAAGAAACCAGAGTTTTCTGAGAACTCCAGTTCAAAGGACGCCCCAGGAAGTAATGAGAAGAGAAGGCAACAGACTGTCGGCACCGTCTTCTTCTCTTGTCAGGAGCCTAGCAGATGTTCCTCGAGAGTACGGCTCATCACAGTCATTTTTAACAGAAGTTAACTTTGCTGTTGAAAATGGAGACTCTGGTTCCCGATACTTTTATTCAGATAACTTTTTTGATGGTCAGAGAAGGCGACCCCTTGGAGATCGTGCACAAGAAGACTACAGATATTATGAATACAACCATGATCTCTTCCAAAGAATGTCCCAGAATCAGGGGAGGCACACTTCAGGTAACTGGACATAATAAATAGCACATTGATGTATATACTTACTGGTACTTTGATTTAAAAGGTGATCTTCTGCGGGTTTTCTTAGAAAGAAAAAAAAATTCGTAGAGAAAAAAAATTTTATGTTGTCATTTTTGTTTCTGCCTGCTTATTGGTAGCTTTTAACCTATTATGCATGACAGACTTCTTGTGTCTGTTTCTGATGCCATCATATTAAACTTGGTGCTTGTCTCAAGACCATCTTGACCATTAACACTCAGGACTTAAAAACATGAAAAATGTAATGCCTCTGCTTAGATTGACATTAGATTTAGATTTGGTAGAATGAGATTGGGACTTAAACCTAGGAAAGGAGAAGAGGAAGAACTGGCTGTACCGAAACATAGTATGGGCAAGTGCATGCTAAGTGAACTTGACTTTTGTAGTGTTTAGTCAAAAGACTTACCAAATGGCTAGTTGTGTGACATGTGCCTTTTTTTGTAACAGGTGGGAAATACTGGTTATGTAATGAAGAGAGCTGCACTTTCTTTACCTTCTGGCACTCCTCTGAGGAGGGGACTAAGGAATGTGGGGACCTCCATTGATTATGCCATTACTGTAGATGAACTGGTGCAAGCTAGGAAGAAAACTTTTCCCACCTTGGAAATTGTCAGTTTTAAAAGAAAAACTTGTGAGGTTGATTGGCTTTTTAGTGGCCACAACTTCTAATAAACTGACTTAACAATTTGGAATACAACTGTTTGGGCCATAGGAAAATTATCTTCATAAATTATTAATTATGTGTCTGGCATTTTCTTGATTCTCTTAGGGAGACAAAAGCAGCACAAACACAGTAGTCCCAGGACAAGCAATGGTTATTCTTTGTATTACTAACTGTTAGAGGGCTCAGGAAAGGTGAGTGAATCTGGAGTGCTTACAGGAATGCATGCTCCAGGAAGCAGATGACTTGAAGTAGGCCTTGAGCTTAGAATTGACATTAACAGGGTAGAAGAAAGAAATTTTAGATAGAAAATTGGGACTACCCCTGCAAAAATAGAAGTGCTTTACATTTAGGAGACTACATTACTACCTATTTTAAAAAATGTAAGAAGAAATGGAGATTCATGATCCAGCAGAAAGCTGAGACCTGAAACAAAGAAGCCGTTGCATGTTTTAAGATTAAATACCTGGAGAGGAGCTCAGTAGTTAAAAGCTCTGGCTGCTCTTTCAGAGGACTAGGTTCATTGCCTAGCACCCACATGGTAGCTCCCAATCCTTAACTCCAGTTTGGGGGAGTTGATAACCCTCTTTTTGCCTCTGAAGGCACTAGACATGCACGTGGTGCAGTGTATATTCACAGCCCCCACAATTTTAAAGCATCAGATCCCTGGAAGTGGAGTTAGAGGCAGTTGTAAGCTGCCCTATGGGATCTGGGAATAGAACCCAAGTCTTCTACAAGACCAGCAACTGCTGCTAACCTCTGAGCCATCTCTCCAGCCCACAGTGGTTAATATTTTAATGCAAATTAATGAGGACCTGCTTCAGGCATTTGGAAGGGACAAAGAGAAAGGGGAATACATCCAATTTCATAGAACTGGGGTCCCTAATAGGGCTGGAGAGATCAGGGAGAAAAAAGAATCAGATAAGATTAACATAGCACCTTGGTACAAAGGCTGTGCTTAGTAAAGTAAATGAGTGAGTTGAGAGGTTTCAAATCTGGATACTGGTGACAGTTTGTTAGCTGGAGGGGAGCAGAATAGCTGTGCCAGAGCAATGGTTCTCAGCCTCAGTGTTGCCACTCATGTTGTGGTGACCCCAGCCATAAAGTTATTTCTTTGCTACTTCACAGCTGTAAATCTTGCTACTGTTATGAAGCGTAATCTAAATATGTATGTTTTTGATGGCCTTAGGCGACCCTTGTAAAAGAGTCATTTGGCCTCAAAGGGGTCATAACCCACAGATTGAGAACACAGGTCTAGATGATTTGTTGAGGTCTTCGCACTCACTTTCCTGTTTGTATATTGCAGACATCACTGATACCTCAGGTAGATTGAATATCCCAGTTCCAGAAATCTGACCAGTGAAATGCTCCAAAATCCAAAATTTTTGAGTATGAACTTGACACCACACCAAGGCAATTTTTAAAAATTGTTTTGTGTATACATTCATGTGAGTGTTTTAAGCTACAGTCTCACTGTATCTTAGTGATAGAGCTTTGTGGATAGCCCAGGCTAGTCTGGAACTTTATGTAGCTCAAACTAGCTTCAAACTTGCTAGTCTGAATGATCTTGCCTGTACCTAGTGCTAGGATCACAGGAGTAAGCCCGCATAGTCCACTGTCAAAATGACAGCTGCAAGGAAAATACCCTGTGAGATTATCTTCAGGGTGTTTTTATAAGAGAGATCTAAAACATACCTGAACTTAATGTTCAGACTTGGGGCCATGCCCAGGATATAACACCACACAAATTCCAAAATCCAAAACATCATTGTCACAAGCATCTGGATAAGGGGTACTCAACCTATAATTCTTTTATTCCTAGGCTTCCTGTATTTCACATATTTATTTGGTTTTTTGAGGCAGGGTTTCTCTGTGTAGCTTTGGAGCCTGTCCTGGAACTTCCTCTGCAGACCAGGCTGTCCTTGAACTCACAGAGATCCACTTGCCTCTGCCTCCAGAGTACCAGGATAAAGGTGTACATTATCACTGCATGGCTAATTTTTAAAATTACATCTGATTTAGTTTGGGTTGGTATGATAAATACTATGAGCAAAGCAACTTGGGAAGGAAAAGGTTTATTTAGCTTACAATTTCATATCATTGTCAAAGGAAATAAGAATAGACACTCAAAGGGTAGAAACCTGGAGGAGGAGCTGATGCAGAAGTCAGGGATGGGTGCTGCTTACTGGCTTGCTTAGCCTGCTTTCTTATAGAACCCAGGACCAGCAGCCCAGGGATGCACCACCCATAGTAGGCTGGGACCTACTCCATCAATCCCTAATTAAGAAAATGTCCTACAGGCTTACCGACAGCCCAGTCTTATAGAGGCATTTTCTCAACTAAGGCTCCTTCCTTTCTGATGATTCTAGTTGTGTCAAGTTGACATAAAACTAACCAGTATAAAAGGGGAGGGAGAGAGAGGGGAGGGAGAGGGAGGGAGAGAGGGGAGGGGGAAGTTAAAGGATAACTTTCAGGAATTGGTTCTCTCCTACCTTGTGGGTCCTGGGAATCAAACTCAGGCCCAATGCCATTACTTTTACCCTCAGAAATGAATGGATCTCTGAAGCTTGCTAGCTGGCCAGTCTTAGCTGAATTGACTATAGTTGGTCCTAAACTTGCTTTTATAAAGTTTTAAAGATACTAAAGAAATAGAAATTATAAAAATTAAACTGAAAGTGTCAGACTTTATTAAAAAGTATTGATTTTATTGATTAAAAAGTATTTATTCCAGCAAATGTATAAGCATTTAGTTAACTAGAATCATCTTGTGAAAGCTGATACAGCTTTATCTTTGCTCAGCAAAAGAAGCAACAGTTATCTTAGTTCAATATTTAAATCCCTTTACCAACATCCTAATGTATGTAACACAGAATGTAGTATTTGGTACCTGTTACTGGGGTCTTTATGGAACTCAGTGTTTCAGAATCCACTTTTCTGTCTTTAGGTAATACTGAATTCAGGAACCAGAATTTTTAGGATTTACACATGTTGGTCTCAGGCAGCTTCTTGATTGCTACGATCTTTGAAGGCATACCCAGTAAGGCTTTGTAAGATAAAGTACTAGTTGATCCTTCTTGGAAAATATGTCCTTAGCTTGTCAATGCTTACTTTATATCTAATGGAGCATATTTGTACAGTACAGACATACATACAAATAGAAGCTGTTAACTTATGAATAAATGTTGGTTACTATTTTCTGGGACTAATTTTAATTATGGAAAACTGATTTTTTTTTTTTTAAGTTGTAGTTGAGAAACTGAAGTTCTTTTTTTTTTTCCCTCCATACTGATTAAAATTGGTAGCTTGCTTGCTTGATTTTCTTTGAAGAGTTGTAGTTGATCTTTTGTTACTCAAATGATATGGTTAGTAACGTTCATCATTTGATCTTACTCCGTGGGCTTTGGTAAAATAACTTTCTTGAACCTTTTTCCTTTCATGTGTAATGGTAATGAGTCTCTTTGCTGGAGTTCCTCATGGATGTGGAGTTGTATGCATTTTACTCCATGTGTGATATTAAGTCTGACCATGTTGTGAAGTCAGCCTGTTTTACAATTCAGAAAGTTCTCCAGAAAGCTTACCTGTCGGTTTGGGGGAGTCAGTAATAATACTTTTTGTTGAGTATTGCAAACTGTGATACTTTAATTCTGTTACTTCTTCTGATTTATTAGTTGGAGTTCTAAAACGGTTTTCTTTTATAAGTACTTTGATAGTTTTCATTTAGGAAAGGTGGAGTAGACACTAGATCTTTCCTTTTATTTACTATTTTTCAGAGTAATGAAGTGGTACCCCAGCCACTTCCAAAGGTAAGTAATGATGTGTGTGTGTGTGTGTGTGTGTGTGTGTGTGTGTGTGTGTGTGTGTGTGTGTGTAGGGGGGTTATCTTCACGATCTCGTAGATAGCTTTTTTAATTCCAAGATTTATTTAGCTTTAACTAGGTTTTCTGCTAATATCCCATTTTCAGTTCTATGATCCACTCATGTCTCTGTAGCTTTCTGTGCTCTCTGCCCAGTTCTTGGGCTTTTATTTGCTGTGATCTTGATAGTGTTGATGAGTTCGTGTCAGACATTTTGATGACCTTTTATCTGATGTTTTCCTCCTGATTCCATTGAACTCATTTTCCTGGCTGTGAGAGGAGAGAAGAGAGTCTAGTATGTACACAGCATCCCTTATATTGCTGGGGCGGATTTCTCCAGTGGGCTCTCCTGTTTTTTCTTCCCTCTGTACCGTTCTGCTTTGTTGTTTTGATGAGAGTCACTAACACTAATGCACTTTGAGGAGGACAAGTATATTGAGCTTGTGCTTTGGGGTGGGGACGTCTAAGTATGTGCAGTTTTGTGAGTGCACATGGGAGGTTTCCACTAAGTAAGTTTTCTCTCCTCTCACTGTGCAGTTTTTATCATACATATGTATTATTTATGTTTATTTTATGTTTAGAATTACAATGTGATTTTGAGTCATTCATTGTCTAAGTTATTTCAGCTTTGAACATTAGAAACTTTGAAGATGACTTTCATATTCTATTTTTTAATAGTTTTTTTCTGAGACTCTAGAATGTTAAGCACGTCTTTTGATTCTTGATCCAGACCAAGGACTAGTTGTTTGTTCGGTGTGAACTTGCAGATTTTAGAGTTGCTGTATTACTGCAGTGGGCACTTCTGTCATCCCGCCATTGGGCTTCGTTGGTCGTCTTCTTTGTGATTTCTAATGTGCCTAGATGGTTGATGTTCCAGACCCCTCTTGTGCCTGTCCTTGTGTCAGACTTGGAGTCAGCCATCAATTCTAGGACCCTCATGGAGCCCTGGTTCCTTTTCATAGGGACTGGGATTCATAGTACCCAGATCACAACTAGGATTCTTTGCTACTGAATGGATTATTGCTTCCAGATTTTTTTCAGTGGACAAATCTAGGAAAGACATTTGGGTATTTGTTTTAGAAACAGTTTCATCAATTTACACCATTGGTGATTTAAATTAAGAGGCTAGATTTTTACTTGTTATTTTAAAAAATTCATTATAGAACATGTGAAACATAAAAGTCATCATCTTTAAGCATGTTGAGTGTCTTTCTATGTGGTATTAATATTCTTTATATTCACTTCGCATTACCATACTTGTAGATATTTTTCATATTAAAAATAGTGGCTTATGTTGACAATTAAAATGCTATCTATTTGTCCAGAACTCTGGAGGCAGAAGCCGGAAGTTCTCTGTGAATTTGAGGTCAGCCTGGTCTACATAGTTCCAGGACAACCAGGGATACAAAATAATTTCTGTCAGCACCCTATTCCTCCTATAAACAGTTTCATTACCTTCTGCTGTAGTGTTAAATTTTAGCATTATGAAATATGTATAAATACATGTATGTGTGCATATACACATTTTTTCATCTCCATTGATTTTTTTTCTAAACTGGGTAACATAGCAAACATTTGATTTTATGTGGGCTGGATGTCAGAGCAGCAGCTTAGCTGTGTGCTTCTGCCTCGGACCCTCAGTTCTATCAGGGTTTCCTGGGGCTATGACAGCCTGTCCTTAGATGCATAGTTTAGAAAATACTCCCGAAGCTGTGAACAAGAGGCTTTGGTTTTAGCTGCAGGCCTCAGCTCCTCATTACATGCACTATTTATGGCATTACAGCAGCTGCTTTGCCTGAGTGATCCAAGGGGAAGCACCTGAGCTTGATAGGGCAGAAACTGCATGGTCTTTTGTATCTTACCATCAGAAGTCACGTGCCATCCTTTCTGCCATAAATTATTGCTCACAATAGACAGGTGAATACCAGGAAGTCTGGGATGGTGCGGCCTAGGACTGCTTCAAGTCTGACTATATAAAGGAAACACATTACCTGCACCTTTTCACTTTTTGGGGGGGTGTTGGTAGGGTGGGGAGGGCTGAGATGGGGTCTTTCCATAGCTCAGACTGGCCTAGAACTCACTGTGCAGTCTGGGTTTACCTCAGTCTCCCAAATGCTGGGATTACTGGCAACATGCCTGTCTGTCTCTCAGGTAGTAAGTAGAAGCGTCTTCATGTGTGTGGCTGTGCAGTCCAGTTCTCTGCTCTGGCCTGGGCATCTTTAGCCTTTCTATAGACTGTGCTGCTTTAACTAGCCTTTTGCATTTACCATTATGCTAATTCATTAAGTGAATACAGTTTTTAAAACACCTGCCAATAACCTATATTTACTTATAAATTTACAGTTCATCCTTTAGAATTTTAGTTTAATAGAAGCATTTCTATTCAAGCATTCCTTAATTTTAATGTTTTTTTTCCAAATTATTTTTGTCATTGCTGTTTAAACAGATATGGAAATGATTGAAAGAAACACTTTTCTTCTACTATAAGCAGGGGTTCTGACGTTTCAGCTATTAAGATTGTCAGTTTAGTTTCAGAGAGTTTAAAAATGAGTTTATTATCACTTCTTAAAGTTAAATGTTTTGCTTAGCTGAATATATAAAATATGTACCATATATTTTAAAGCATGCCAGTTAATTGGAAACTTGACTTTTTGTTTTCAGAACCATTATAAGCGGTGTTATCTTCTTAACTTCTATTTCTGGTTTGGTCAGCACTGTGGCTATTTGATTTATTTGCATGTTGACTCTATGACCTACCTTGATAATTCTAGGGCACAGCTAGATTCTTTTAAAAATATTATAAACTGGGAATGGCTTTACATTGATCTTTTGTTTATTTTTACTTTTTAGATGAAATGTCAAACCTTAAATCTTGACTGTAACTCTTCCTTTCTTTTCCTTTAGCAGTATAAATATTTAAGTGCTCCTGTGCTCTGGTGAGGAAAGGTTCAAACATATAATCCAAAACTCATAAACTCATACTGGTTCCAAATTTAGTTCTTTCTCTTTCTAATTTCATAGTAATGGCTAATTTTGTGGAAATTTTCTACTGACATCATCATAAATTTCAACAGATAATTGGACACTTGCTCCATTTTCCTTTCTCTTCAGGTATTGGGAGAGTGGCTGCTACATCCTTAGGGAATTTAACTAACCATGGCTCTGAAGATTTGCCCCTTCCCCCTGGCTGGTCTGTGGACTGGACCATGAGAGGGAGAAAATACTACATAGATCATAACACGAACACAACTCACTGGAGTCATCCTCTTGAGCGAGAAGGACTTCCTCCTGGATGGGAACGAGTCGAGTCGTCAGAGTTTGGGACCTATTATGTGGATCATAGAAATAAAAGGGCTCAGTACAGGCACCCCTGTGCTCCCAGGTAACTGGCTCAGTAAGGCACCCCTGTGCTGCTCCCAGGTAACTGGCTCAGTAAGGCACCCCTGTGCTGCTCCCAGGTAACTGGCTCAGTAAGGCACCCCTGTGCTGCTCCCAGGTAACTGGCTCAGTAAGGCACCCCTGTGCTGCTCCCAGGTAGAGCAGCAGCTTCGTTTTTGGCTTTCTGTTTTGAAAGCATCCCATGTTAGATTTTGGTCTCACGTTTTTGAAGAGATAAACATCTTGAAGCTTGAGATTTTAAATAGTTATTTTCCAAAATTAATACTTATCCTAGATATATTTTAGTAATGAATGATTTTAATAATTAATTTTTAAAGTATTTTCTCTTTGAGCAACCTGAAACAAATGTATCTTTGTGATCAGATTCTAGTTAGAAGAGATGCTAGAATGTTTTTGCTGGTGATACCCAAAAATTGAAGTTAGTAAACACTCATCTTTTCATCTTAAGTTCCCATCAGTAAGACCACCTCATTATTATTATTATTATTATTATTATTATTATTATTATTATTATTATTAGATAGCCTTCTGCTATCTAATATTGAGGCTTAATTGTCATATGTGGCTATTGAGCACTTGAAACTTGATTGATCCAATTGAGATCGCTGTAAGTGTAAAATATACCCTGTATACTTCACAGTACATTTAAAACTATATTAACTTAATGGTGAAGAAGCAAATTGTTCACATTCATCATGGTTAAGCTGTAAGAAATGAGTCCAAGTGGGTAAAGTGTCGTAAACACATTGAAAGATACTGCCCAGGGTCTTCTGGCCTAATACAGTTTAATAGTCTGTTTCCCCAGTGATTACATTTAGTCAGCTTTATTGAATGACTTCACAGAGTTGTTGAAGAACTAAGCCCATACAATTTTCTGTCACATGGTAGCAGTCTTTGCAACCAGAAAGGTTCTTCTGTTCATCGCACCCTGTATTGTACAGTGTTGATGGTTCGTAAGCAGTGTCCCAAATGATTGTTTCTCTTAGAGAATCAGCACTCTCCAGTTCACATAGTAGTATTAATAGCTGTTCAGTTATATAACACAGACCTTGAGACATAAGATAGTTACTAAATCTTGGGAAAAGTCATCTGTGGTAATTTTAAACAGGCTGGGAATGATTACTCATACCTTCACTCTTAGTACTTGGGAGTTCAAGGCCAGCCTGGTCTACATAGAGAGTTCTAGGTGAGACCTTGTTGCAAGTCTGCAACAAAACAAACCTCAAATACAGGCATATTTGATTTCAAAGCATATTTAATTACTATTCCCGTTTGAGGATACAAGTAGTGCCATTTTCATATTATCTTTAAATTGATGGGGTTAGAGCGCGAGGTTGGTCAGTCATGAACGTTTGCTGCTTTCACAGTGGTCCTGAGTTTGGTTCCCAGCACCTCCATCAAGTGTCTTATGGTGGCACACACATGCACATATACACACACACATGCACATACGCGCGTGCGCGTGTACACACACACACACACACACACACACACACACACACACACACACACACAGATTAAGCTGAGCATAGTATAATCTAGACCTTATTTTAATGCCAGTTAAGGAAGCAGTGACTTTCATGTTCGCATATCTTGTTTAGAGGCAAACGCATTTCAGTTTTGTCTTTATGCCTGAGATAGCTCAGTTTCAGGCCTTGGTTTCCCAGAGTTCACTCTGTACCCTGCAGGTGTTCAGTACCCCACAAATACCTCGCTCCTATATAACTATTCCTTCTCAGTTTACACAGGCTGCTAGAGCTACCTGACCCATGATCCTTTAAGAAGGATCTCTGTGATTTAAAATAGGCTCTCGTCAGCCCCCAGCTGTTTGCCTGACCTGGCACAGTGCCCAATCCTGTTGTACTACATTACCAACCTCACCTTTTCAGTCAACAGGAAGAAGAAAAGCATCTTTTTCAGTTTGTTTTGAGAAAAGCTATAGACCTTTCTAATATATATGTTGGCAAATTACTAGTTATATGCAGAAATCTGTGCTTATAATTTAAGCCTTGTATAAATGTTAAAACTAAGACCTAGCTTATCACTTTTGAAGCTGTCCTTGAAAAGAATGAATACCAGTCAGAAGAAATGTCTTAAGATATGGAAAGTTTTACTTTTTTTGTTGTTGTTGCTAGTTTTTTTAATCGATTTTTTTAGTTTTATTAAAATTTCTCATGAACAAGAAATTTGAAATACAGTCATATCAAAGAACAAATAGTTATGACTTCGACATGTAAGCCAAAAAAAGTTTGAACAGATTTCAAAATGGTGTGAAATTATAACAATTTAAAAACAGTTAACCTGCTTCTAGGAATCACACACACACACTCACACAAGCTTATTTTCGGTACAAAAGCCTTAAGTCTGTTCACTTAAATTTCTTAACACTACTAAAGCAGAGCACTACTTGAACCTTTATTTATAGTAGACTTCACACACCTCTGAATCTGTTCCAAATCCAGAACCAAAGGTTCTGATATAACAGATTGTTTTGAAGCTAAAATGAAGCCTGGAACTAACTCCACAATAAGGGAACTCTACAAGCCAATAATGTCAAAGAGCATTTACAAAAAGAAGAAAAAATAAAAAGCCTAGAGTTTATACACAGTAATGATTTCTTCAGCTGAATACAAGTGGCAACAAACTGCTACTTAAAGATGGAAGAGTTCAGCCAGTTTTGTTTTGAAGAATGTAGATCTAGAGCCAATCCTGTCTTGCCAGTATCATTTTCAAGCCCATACTTGTTTATTTACACTGGTGCCTCTAAATATCCTGATAAAATTCTTGGTTGTCATTATTGTAACCACATTTAACAGAATAGTCTACCTTGTTGAGGCAACTACTGATCTATGGGTTAGGAATGCCAGTTCTGTGGTTGTTGGCCTCATGACACCTGGAATTAGGTTGGTTGTATCCATCTGCTTTTTTCTTGCCTCCTACATTGTCCCCTCAATTTCTCTGAGCTCCACAAGGACCACAGCCTCTCTGCTGTTCTGCAGGACGCTTTCTGCTACTTCTTGAACTTCTTAGTGATCCAAAATGTGCCCTCAGTTTTTTGGTTTTTTTTTTCTCTCTTGCTACCCAGCTCCCAAATAATCACAGAGAGACATATTATTACTTATAAATGCCTGGCTTAGCTTGGCTTCTTTCTAGCCAGCTTTTCTTAACTTTTGCCTCTGGGCTTTTGTTCTTCCCTATTTCTGTACACCTTTGTTTACCTCTTACTCCATGGTTGGCTGTGTGGCTGTGTGGCTGTGTGGCTGTGTGGTTGTGTGGCTGTGTGGCTGGCCTTTCAGGTCCTCCTCCTCTCTTTTTCTTCTCAATCTTGTCTTCCGAGATCTCTCCTGTGTATTCTCTCTCCTGCCAGCCCTGACATCCTTTCTCCTGCTTTGCTATTGGCTATCAGCTCTTTATTAGATGAAGTAGATATTTTAGACAGGTAAAGTAACTCAGCTTCCCGGGTTAAAACAAATGCAACATAAAAGAATGTAACACATCTTTACATCATTAGACCGATGTTCCACAGCAGAAACAAATGTAACACATCTTAAAATAATATTCCTTAATACCCCCCACTCTGAATAACTGGCTTTACCGTGTAGACGTGTTCCCTGCCCCCTTGGTGGTGTAATCTCACCCCTTTTCTCCTCTTCCTCTCAGTGCTTAGCCATCATTATAGCGGTAGTAGGGACCTTCCTATCCTCCAGGATAGTCACGATAATCCTAACCATAGTAATCACCTAGTAGCCTTCTGGAGGGAAGCCATATCTACCTCTCCTCCACCATGGCCTCAACATCTTATTTGGAATAATCTTCATATATAGAACTTTGGGAGGCTTGCCTAGCAGCTTGGCGGTCTTTCCTCTTTGGTGGCTGAGCTGAGATCATTTCAATACGTCCCCTTCTGTTTCTTTTCCATTCACTTCCCTCATAGCCTCAAGAGCAGCTCTTCCAGCTTCAAAACAAAGAAATGCATTATCTTTTGACATCTTCACTCTCTCCAGCTTTCTAAATCAGAAAATTACTTTTCCAATATTTTTTCTGTCATTATAGTAGCCAGGTTTTTCACAAATAAAACTTCACCATAGCCATGACTTCTGGATCTGGTTCTTGCACAAGGTCAGCACATTCAGCAGTGTCTTGGTCAGTGTCCTATTGCTGTCAAGAGACACCATGACCGTGGCAACTTTTAGAAAGGAAAACATTTCATTGGGGCAGGCTTACAGTGCAGAGCTTTCGTCTATTATCATCACAGTGGGAAGCATGGTGGCTGCAGGCAGACCTGGTGCTGGAGAGGTAGCTGAGACTGGCAGCAGGAAGAGAGACAGTGGGCTTGGCTTGAGCTTCTGAAACCTCAAAGTCCACCCCTACTGACACACTTCCTCCACAAAGTCACACCTACTCCAGTAGTGCCACTTTGTAGTGTCTATGGGGGGCATCGCCATTCAAAAGCACAAACTGTAACGACATTTCCCCACACTTTGACCTTTCTACTCATCAGCCAGTGTCTGGCTTATGCTGCTGACTTGTGATCTTCATTTTTTGGTCATCAGGTGGATGATAGGGAATAAAGTCCACCAAACCCTCTGTTAAACCTGTGACTTCACTGAACTCTTCCAGAATGTTTTTAAGTCTTATTCTTTGGAATGGATCCAACACAAAGTCCTTTTTTTTTTGCCACAGAAATGCACATTCTCAGGTGTTTGCCAGACCAGTTTATAGCTCCTAGTTTAACTGCTTCCAGGGCAGCTTCTTTTCCACAGAAGGTGATAAATGCATATCCTTTGTTCTGACTGGAGTGGATCCATCATGAGATGGAGATCCAGATAGGATCAGCCTTCTCACAAAGGGCCACCAGTCCATCCTCACACAAATCTCTTGGGATTTTACCTATGAAGACCTGTTTCAGTTTTAAGTTGTACACCTGAGTACAGACTGTCTGGTGAAGGACCACCATACTTCCTCTTCCTATATGGTTACATCCAGAGTATAACTATCCTCTCAGTCAAGGCCTTGGTCTTTGCTTCATCAGAGCCCTTTGTGGACTCATCCCATTTCTTTCTTTGCTTGTGGGTCTTCATAACTCCACACGAACGTTCACTTTTGTTTACGTGAAATGGGGGGAGAAGACCTTTGCTTTGGGCTTACGCCACAGAAAATCTTTTGTCCCTGAACATGAGATAGTGCATCCATAAACTGTTGTAGTATAGACAATGCCTTCTTCATTAAATTCTAAGAGCATCAAATGCTCTTTTATCAAACTTAACGTATGCTACCAACCCTGTCAGAAACATTTCATCAAGTCTTTCTGCTACCTTCTGTGGGAGGCCTCCTGCCTCTATCAGTGTCTTGTAATGTGTATGAGTTACTGCAAGTATCCACGGGTTCTTCGTCCTTTAACTGTGCTGCCTGGTTAGCCACTAAGTGTCCTGCCCTCTAGTCATTTCTTCCTTCCGTATCTTAGCTCAAAGCATGCAGGATGGGGATGGGGTGGGAGCTGTCTCCAGTCTTTTGGCTCTAGTTTCACAAAAGTTTTCTCCTAGCTCAGGTATCCCTGGGATTGGCACCTAGGCCTCAGTCAATGCCACCTCCTCAGGAGCAACCAGTTATCAGCACATCCCACTAGTGTTTGGGTCAGGCCTGACTACCAACTAAAGGAGAAGTGCTGGAGTTTGGGATAGAGAGAAGCCAGGGGAGGGGGGCTCAGCCCTACCTTTGGGCCAAAGGACCAGACACCAGAGGGACTGAGGAATAAGCAAGGGAGAGGAGGTGCCAGGGTGGGACTCAGGCCCAGGGCTGGAGGGAGGCTACAGTGGGAGCTGCCCCTGGCCCACCCCTATCTCCTACCCCAGCCCCCACTCCCATTAACTTGGGTGTTTATTAATCACTAGCAGCATATCAGCTTCCAAAAGAAAATGGAGTATATGTCCATACAATATAGTTAAAAAAAACAAACCCAGAGGCCCTTATCATAAAGTTCTGTTAGGAGTGGAAGATAGTCAGTTTAGCCAAAAAGCACATTGAAGAAGCTGTATGGTCATCGTAATTTCTGGCCCAGATGAAGGGTGTTTGTTTTAATAAGTACCAACTCTTTCTTCTTAGTGTACCTCGATATGATCAGCCTCCTCCCATCACATACCAGCCACAGCAAACTGAAAGAAACCAGTCCCTCCTGGTCCCTGCAAATCCTTACCATACTGCAGAAATTCCTGACTGGCTTCAGGTTTACGCTCGAGCCCCTGTGAAGTAAGTGAGCACACAGCACCAGTATCTCTGGGATCTCTCACAAGCTCAACTTAAGTACCATGCTTACTTGGGGAGTGGTGGTGCTGATCTTTAATCCCAGCACTTGGGAGGCAGAGGCAGGAGGATGGATTTCTGAGTTTGGGGATAGCTTGGTGTGCAAAGCAAGTTCTAAGACAGCCAGGGCAGAGAAACTCTGTCTGGGGTGGAGGAGGGGTAGGAAGTACCATACTTTTCTTATAATATTGAACTTCTGTCTAACATTTAAGAAATCAGAGCTTATAAAATTTGACTCTTTGATTAGAAGAATTCTTCAAAGATGTCTGAATCCTCATTACTTTGTGTGCAAACCTCTGGTAATGGATACATAAGAATACTAAATATGGACAAGTTTAATTTTTGTTGTTTTCTTTACATTGTTATTAACATGTTATTAACATGTTATTAACATGGAAAGTGATATAGTACTTATAACCAAAAAAAAAACAACAACAAAAAAAAACTAGGTAATAGCTCGGCACACTGATGAGTCAAAGCAGAACACTCTTGGAGATGAAATGTTCATTGTTAGGAATTAGGAATTTATTTCAGAGAAATAATATGTAAATTAAGCCACCTGAATGACAGCAATTCTGGGAAACACTGAGATGCAACTGCTTCTTGGTGCAACTCCAGTTCCTGTTGACACGGAGTTAGATTGCTCAGAAAAGAGAATATGCAGGTTTCTGCAAAGAAACCTGTCTTGTACATTTTCAGTCCTCAAAGATCAGAATAAAAGTGGAAGTCCAGTGAAATGCTTTCCTGTGGCTGTGATGGTGTACCTGCTGCATACACCGAAGATGCCTGGAACTGTGCTGCACTGGGCAGCTTGCAATAATTGCTCAGTATTGTTTTTTGGGAACCATATGTAATTTTATATTAGTTGGATGGTCTTTCTGGAATAAAATGGCAAATGTATCTGTTAGGTAGGACATAAATGCTTATTAAAAATAAATCTACTAGAATTTGTAATTAAAGTTTCCTTTTATGTCTGCCCTGAAGTGATCTGAGATATGGCTTCAATATAACTTAGGTGCATGACTTACTATCCTACATTCCTCTAATAATGGACATTCACCCCCCAAACTGTAATAGGATGTGGTTTTTGGAAATTACAGAACCACTATAGTCTGGGGTTGGTCAAATGGTTGCCTAAGGCTAATATTAAAATTGATTCTTAAAAAAAAAAAAAATGGGTACTCTTTAACCTGAAGTAGTATTTAACAGTTTTTTGTTTGTTTTTAAATAGTGTATTTGGGGGCTGGAGAGATAGCTCAACTAGTTGTTAAGACCATTGGCTGCTTTTGCAAAGGACCTCGTACCCACATGGGCTCACCATTGTCTGAAATTCCAATTCCTGGGGATTCAGTGCCCTCTTCTGGCCTTCATGGGTACCAAGCATGCATGTGATGCGCAGACACATCATGTGGACAAAAATACTCATACACATTTTTAAAAAAATGTATTTAATAGCCAGAGAGAAAGCAATTAATGCTTGTTGCTTTTGCAGAGGACCCTGGTTCAGTTCTCAGGAACCGTATGGTGCCTTAAAATTGAAACTTCATTTTCAGGAGATCTGACATCTCTGGTTTTCTTGGGCATGAGTGTGCATGCACTGCACTTACATGCATGCAGACAAAGTATTCATACACATAAAATAAGTAAATGAATTTTAAAAAGAGAAGGAAGAGGGAAAGTGATATATTTAGAGCTGTGTGTATTCATGTGCTCCTATATTCTCAGCTACTGAAGAGGGCAGGGTAAGAGGACATCCTGAGGCCAGGAGTTCGGGGTCAGCATACGTCCCCAGCTCAGAAAAGAGTCTATCTAAACATCAAGTTTTACTAACTCAGATTTGAGTTTGTTTACTTACAATAAAAATGTCTATAAAACATACCAGTTTATTGTTGTAAATACGTGTTTATAAACTATGTTTTATGACAGATATGACCACATTTTGAAGTGGGAGCTCTTCCAGCTGGCTGACCTGGACACATACCAGGGAATGCTGAAGTTACTCTTCATGAAAGAACTGGAGCAGATTGTTAAAATGTACGAGGCCTACAGACAGGCTCTTCTCACTGAGCTGGAAAACCGCAAACAGAGACAGCAGTGGTATGCTCAGCAGCATGGCAAGAAGTTTTTAAGTTAACTTTATCACAATCCAAGTTTTGTAAGAGCTTTAAAATATTTTCAGATAAATGACTGCAAACAAGTACTTTGGTTAATAAAGGCAACTTACTATTTGGAATTATAAAATTCTAGTTTTACATATATTTTGTTACCAAAATTTTTCTTTTATTGAACCAAAAACAGTTATAACATTTAAAGAGCCAATATGGCATATGCTTCCAAATGCTGTATATTAAGAAACTGCTCTGAAACTGTTGATGGAAATCAGCACAGGAAGAGCACGTCATTGTAACCAGGCACTTATAGTCAACTCTTTGTTACGGAATGCATCCTTCAGAGTTCAGAGAAGGAAGAAGGCAGAAACACAGTTTTGAAAGTTCCTTATTGTAGTGTAAAGTACTTTCTGGAATAAGGTGAATTGACCATTACCATGGGTTTAGTTCAAAATACAAAATGGACTTGGAACCTTTATTGTGATGAAGGCTTGTAGGTGATGTATGTGGTCATCTACTCCCCGTCCTCCTCCCTAATGGAAGGAACACCTTTGAAGCAAGGCAATAGAGCCTTTCAGCAATACACTAAATACAAGGGGTTAGCCTGTGTGAGGAAGGCATATGCATCTGTTGCTAATACTGCTTCCTTCCTCTGACCCAGAGCACACAACTCCAGTTCACAAAGCTCTGAGAGACACAATGTAGGCTTCCTGACCACATGGCTGGGCTAAGTTGCCAAAAATGACAATCAGAGATCCAGTAAGAAATCTTGGTCACTGTAAAGACATATTGCCTTTTGATCTTAGAGAAGAACTTGTCACAAAGATTTAGAAACAGGTCATCACTACCCATTTCTCTTGCTTTTGGCTTAATAGTTGTTCATAATTAGCACCAAACACGTAAGATAAATTTAATGAGAATTCCAGCTATAAATCTACAATTCTGTGATTTCATAGCACTCCAGTTTTGCTTACAAATATTGTGAATATGTATATATTTTAGGCTTCCTAAATACAAGCACTTCGTTAGAATTGTGTTTGAATTATTGATAAAATTTTGTGTTTGATTTTATATAACAAGTTATTAAATATATTTTTGTGGAAAACATCTGGTCCTTGAGTCCATTTTAGATTTAGCACAATGATTTGATGCTCTTCTGTTCAGAAGACCCACAAGCCAAGGATGCCTAAATTAAAAGGGGGTTGAAACTGGAATACGGCTGGTGGGATGCTATCAGTGGGAAAGGAAATTTCCTGAGCATAAGCCTAGGCGTTTCTAAAGTTTGAGCTGAAGCACAGCCTGTGAACCTGCACATAGTCTTCTGTGTCTATTTTTTGTTGACCATTAATGCCTATTTGGGGCTCCCAGATAGATAAGAGGCTACTCACCCCTTTCACCTCTTGTTTTGTTTTGCTTTTTTAAAGATAGGGGTCTGTATAGCCTTGGCTGTCCTGGAATTCACTCTCTGAACAAGGCTGGGCTTGAACTCAGAGAGCTCCTCCTGCCTCTGCCTCCAAATGCTGGGATTAAAGGTGAGGGCCACCACACCCAGTCTCCTCATTTTTTTTATTTTCCTCTAAGGGGTTTGGTTGACTTAATAAAACTCCACTAAAGATTTCAGTCATTAGAAATAAATTATAGACTCACCAGTTTACACAACTGAAGGGATGCTGCAGAGAGCAGTGTATGCTTCTAATCTCGGGATTTGAAGAGGTAGCAGGATGATCACAGAGTGAAGGCCAGTCTGAGCTGCACAGAAGAATTTTGTCTAAAAAATAAAGGAATGAAATTAAGTAAACTTTTAAAAAATCAAGTAACTGGAAAGTACCTAATACAATTATTTTGTGTTTCTTAAGTTTGAAATAGTATCAGAAGTAGTGGATGTATGGTCACGCCACCCTGAACACCCACTCTTCTCTTGAAATGGTGTCAGAAAGAAAGTGCATCTTGAATTAAAGTGGGCTAGCCCTTCATGCCACAGCAGTACTTCCCAAGCAGTTCCAGAGTCAGTAAGCATTGTTTAATGTTAGGAACCAGAGTAAAGTTTAATAGTTCACATATTAAAAGAATAAACTATGAAGAATACATTTCTGGGTACCAAATGAAAAATTTACAGTGCAGTGAAACTCAAACACATACAAAACAATTGTGCATTTCTGATCAAGAGATTTACATTCTATATTAAGTCTTAAATAGAAAAGAAACAATGTATAGTTTTTGGTAAAGCAACTTTTTAAGCTCTTAAATATGTTTCAAGATAAGAGCCTCTGGTATGTATAAGATTATAGAGATTAGATCAAGCTGAGTTATCCTGTGCTTTAACAAATAGCTATGCAAAAATAACTTAAATTTTCTATAGAAATGAGCATATCCAAACCTGGAGTGGTATCACACAATATTTAATTATAACCCAGTAGTAGAACTTAATAAAGTCAAGGAGAACACCTCTACTGCCCTCAAATTTACAAATACCTGAAATGATAACAGCATATTTAAAGACAAAAATCAGGAGACTGCACATATTAACCACCATGCATACATACATCTGCATATTAATCACTGGAGTAAAGATTTGAACTGTCTGTCCTCAGTGTCTGTTTCACTCTGTTCTGAAGGAAGCACTTGAATGTTTGCATGGAAACAAAAGCTTTGATAGCTAAGTGACAAGTGGTCATGCACCTGCATTTTGTCTTCTTCATTGGCTTAAATTTTCTTCTTTTCCGGTTCACTAGGCTCTGACTTTGGTGCAGGAAAAGCTTGATGATACAGGTGTCTGTGGGTTGCTGCTGCACTGTAAAGCTTGTATAAAGCCTAGAACACAAGAATCAGGGTTATAAAACATTAAGCACACAGGTAGAACTTTTTCCCTTTTTAGCTTACAGGAGTAATAAAATTCAGCATGCTGAAGTAGTACATGTTTGTATGTGATGTGAATGCATGTGTGCGTGGGGGGAGGCCAGGAGCTGGTGTCTTCCTCTGTTGCTCTCCACATTACATATGAAGCTCTCACCAGTTTGGCCAGTCTAGCTAACAAGCTTGTCCATAGAATCCCATCTCTACCTTCTAAGCTTAGGGATTATAGATGGACTACCACATCCACCTAGCATTTAAGTGGCTATTAGAAACCTGAACTCAGATCCTTACTCTTGGGTGACAATGGTTTACCTACCCACTAGGCTATCTTCTTAGCCCTGAATTGATTCTCTTTATGTCATTATCCTCTATCAAACAGACTAGTGGGAGCTGGAGGGGTGGCTTAGCAGTTTAGAGCACTGCTTTATCTCCCACAAGACTTGGGTTCAGTTCCCACGTGGTGGTTCACAACTACCTGTAACTCCAGTACCAAGGGATCTGACGCCCTCTTCTGGCCTCCATTGGATACTGCATACACATGGCACATAGACTTACAACAAACAGACCAGTAACCAATGTCTTAAAATGTCAAGTCCTCTGCCTTGTGCTACTGGTTGAGCTTCCCAAGTTTTACTCTCTGACTGCACTTCCTTTATTTTAATCATCTCTTAGAACACTGTCTTCTAAATATATGGACGTGTGAACAGCTCACATTGTGAATACTGTTAGTTTTGGACAATTTAGGCTGTAACTTCCTACTGTAAATCTATTTTTCAGAATAGGCTACTTTTCCATTCTGACACATGTGCTAGGTCAGCTAAAGGGTACTGCTCCTCCCCCAAGCTGTGTCCCTTATTTCACATGTTCTCTGCTCAGTCTGACTGCACAGAACCTTTTCAGAAACATCACTTCAAAAAACCTTGCCTGGCTGAAATGGCCTCTGATTATTCCTATTTTATTGGTATTTGAATCAAAAGAACTTTAGGGTTTTTCTTGATCCACGTTAGCTTCAAATTTATCATCCTCCTTCACCTGCTGAGTGCTGGGGTTATGGACATGTGCCACCACACCCAGAAATCACATCTGTCCATATTGCACATTTCGGGGTAGTCCTAAGTATCTTAGTGTTTTCATCTTGGCTGGGGTATAAGATCTATCCCTGTGAACACTCAATTCTGACTCACTTATTCTGGAGTCTTGCAGCATGAATATTTTTAAGAACTGGATAAAAGCTTTAATATTTATACAACTATTTTCAAGGTGGTTTTCATTTGTGATTCTATATAGCTGTTCTCTTCTTATAAGATTTATTCATTAATGTATTTTTTTATATGGATGCCTTATCTTATGTGTTTCTTTATATCAGAAGAGGACACTGGATCTCATGGACTACAGTTACAGAGCTGCTATATGGGTGCTGGGAACTGAACTCAGGACCCTTGGAAGAGCAGCCCCTGCTTTAAGCACTAAGCCACCTCTCCAGCTCCTGTTCTGAACACTGTAAGTAGGGGATGGTGCTGTGTTTAGTTCTGGGAATGTTGAGTTTGGTGTGCTATCACCCTAGGCCAGTTGGTCTGCTCCCGGCAGACTGAGTTTAGTTCAGCTCGCAAGTATTAGGCTCTCCCACCCCATGTTTTATGTAAAATGCTGAAATTTGTGCTATTCTTATAGTGAGTTTAGTTTACTTTTACATAAAGTACTGTTATTGACTTTAAAATATTAATGTTCCACTGGCGTTTGATTAAAGGCCATAGTTCACTTATTATAGTCAAGCAGAAACTGAGGAAAGAATTATTTGTTAAGATCAACTTTGAAGAAAATGATCTAACAATTCTATAGACATAGTTTTTCTTAGTATAATAGTTTCTTTCTGGAAGCTTAACTTCTTTCCATGTGTACAGGGAAAGGAGAAAGGAACATTAGCTTCTAGACCAGATCTGAGGTGTGCAAAGACAGCATGGATGTGTCCTGTGGTGGAACTTATTTCAAGTGGTCTAGTAGCTGTTAGCTCAAAGCCTAAGTCCATAGGTGCCGGCTGCATCTAAATAACCTGTGTGATGACATTTACTCTGACTGTAGACCTTCTGGCTTCACTGTGGGAAAGCAAAGGACACTGATGGCCAGTCTTCATTGTCCGCCTTATGGGATTTAGAATCCCTATGGAAACATCACTGAGTATGTCTGTGACGTTGTTTCTAGAAAGATTAACTAGACACAAAAGACCCACCCTCGGTGTGGGCAAGACTATCTTATCCCATGGGCTGTGGCCCCAGAGGGAATTAAAGAGAGGGATGCTGAGCACCAGTATCCAGCCCTCTGCTCCCTGCCTGAAGCTGCCTCAGGCTTCTTCTACCTTCTCTGCTGTCATCTCTTATGAGCCAATTAAACCTTTGCTCCTGCATGTTTCCTCTTGTCCAGTATTTGACCACAATGGAGAAATTAATAAATGTAACATTAGAGCTTAAAACATGAAGCTTCTACATAGGAACTAAATCAAGCACTCTTTAAGGACACTTTTGTGCAAATTAAAAGCCTATGTAATATTTGGAATATGTTAAAAATTCATATAAACTTACATTTTAGGGAGGTATTTCCTAAGATATCTTGTAATAGCTATTAGTTATAAAATAGGAATATCACATTTACAAATATATATATATATATATATATATATATATATATATATATATATATATATATAAATTTAAAAATGTTAGCTTACCTCATTTGTGCTTCCCTGTGGCAGAGGCAATTTTAAAAGAAAGAAAAGTATTAATTTTGCTTAATTAATAACATAATTTTAAACTTTATTTGCAATATCAATTGTGAGCATTAAGAACAAATACTTGTGAAGATTGTCAGTTTAAAGTTCATATTTTGCCAAAATGTTTTAAAGAAGCCAACTGTCTGTTTGACAGGTGTTAACACTGGTAGGAGGTCTGAGGTTTGTACAGATAATCCGTCTTTAGCTGTGCACAGGAGATGAGAGGAGCAGTGTGGGACCCAGATGAGCCTGGTTCATTTCTCAAGTGCACTCATCACCTTATTTCAGCCTGATTCCTCCAAGGCGCACAGCTCGTCACTTACCACCATGGAGGACAGAGACGTGTGCTCTGCATGCTGGGCGGGAGTTGTGCTCCTAGTAGCTACCTCTAGACCACAAATGTTCAAGAGCTTAAAGTATAAAACGTTATGGAGACCTTTACTTTCCCGAAATTCTCAATAAGTCACTAGAGAACTTACTGGAAGAATAGGCTGATAAGTGGTTTCCTATTTACCACTGTCTTTCCTGCCCTTAGTTATTTGGGCATTATGCCATGGTGGCCCTGACTCTCTCACCTGAAGCTAACTGAACTAAAGGCAACTGAGCCACAAGCAGCCAGTTCATAGGCTGAGCACTGGCTCATGCTATGGCTTTGCAACAGTCTAGATCAAATACAGTCTGAAGTAAATTGATAACCGTTGCTAGCAGGTCATGTAGGCCCCTCACAAAGCCAGTGCTAGTCAAGTGCTAGGTTAAGACAGGGTCCCAAGCAGCTAAAGAAGTGTTTCTCAAACTTCTAACACCATTGACATTTAGAATTAGAAAGTAAAAAGGCCATTATCCACATATGTTTTAAATACTAAAATGTCAACTGAACAGTTGTGTAGGACACACTGTAGCTCATTGTTCACATCTTGCCAAATTGTAAAGTTTTAAAGAATGGGCCCAAGTCATGTTCACTTGTGTGTTTCTAATAAAAATGCAATACTAACTACATACTGTGTGCAGAATTTAACTGAGAAAAATTAAAAGAACTCTTACCTGGTCCCACAAAGCTGCAGCTACCTGGTCGATTACAGCGCCCAGCTCTCGGTACTCTCCAGAGTACCGGATATAGGCCCAGGTGCACAGGGTGATTAGAGTCAGTCCCATGATCATGTTGCACAGACTAGCTATGATGTCCAGACCAATGAATCCAGTCACACCAGCAATCACATATGTGATAAAGATGACAACAAAGAGTGTGGCCGGGGTGCGAGCTGCGTGGAAGATATTTTTGCTATCATTGTGCTTGATATACTGAATGTAAAGTTCATCTATTTCACTCTCCAGTTGCTGCAGGTAACGCCGGCTGAATTCTTCCCCACCCATCTTCTTAACCCCTCGGAATAACTTCACAGATTCTTCTTTTAGCTGCAGATGCTTGGTCTGCAGGTCATTGGGGGCAAGAAATGGTTTGTCACCACCACAGATCTGTACAGAGAGAAGTTTTTGTTTATGTAAGAGGGTGTAAATGAACAACTGTATCCAGAATGTCTACCAGTAGCTGACTTTTCTTAGAGCACACAGGAATGCTGTATAAGAATGATGACCCAGTGATGGACTACATCTCCATCACCTAGGGACACAGCAGGACAGTATTGGCAGACACAGTACAGTTAGTGTGAGTGGCCTATGGGTCAGGGAGTGGTTAAAGTATAACCTCTACAATTACATGCAGCGCAGAATCGGTCATAATAAATGACTGTATTTACCACACTGTACATTCCATTATTGTCTGAGCACCTGCCTCTACTTACTAAAAGTCGCTGTAACACAGGATTCTGTGTTAGGCTAGCTACAGCCTCAGACCTCTCAGGTGTATGGTTTTGATTGTATCAAGAAGACAAATTGAGTGACTGAAAATATCAAGGTTTATGTTTTCATGTCAAACTTACTTGATGATGTGTTTCTTAAAATCTCTGTCAAGTGACCCAAGGCTGCATATGCGGTGTCAGCCTGACTGCCCACACCCATGAGGCACTGCTATGGAAAGTAGCTGGTATCATGGCTTATCAGGGTTCTTTGGTTTAGTTTGGGAATTTTGTTTTGTTTTGTTGAGACAAGGTTTTTCCCTGCAGCCCTGGCTGTCTTTGGAACTCACTGTGTAGACCAGACTGGTCTTGAACTTACAGAGATCCCCTTGCATCTGCCTCCTGAGTGCTGGGATTATAGGCATGTGCACCGCCACCCAGCTGATAAAGTCACCCTTAATCCTCGTCTGTCTGTCTCTCTTTAGGGGATTTACTATTGTAGTCCCATCATGGAACTTGTTTTGTAGACAGGTTGGCCTCAAACTCAGTGATCCACCTACTTCTGTGTCTGAGTGGTGGAATTAAAGGTGTGCCACCATGCCCAGCCCCTCTCTTTTAAGACATAGAAGATAGTATTGATGACTTAACCAGGTTCTTTAAGATAAGAGAGTCGTGGCCCAACATAATATTTATTCACAGAATTAAAGTGCTTATTTTTCAGTTCTTCTAGAAGCTATAAGGAAGTAATTCTGACCATTGAAGCCTAATGTAAAATAATAATCAGTATTATAAACTCTTAAACATGAAGTATATCTTCCTTAGCAGCTTCACTGTTTACTTTGGAGTCAACTGGATGTTCTTTTAGAGTAAGCAGAAACACATAGAATGTTCTTGAACTATAGTTTGAAGTTTTTAAAAAGTTACAAGACAGGCTGAGGAGATGGTTTAGTGGGTAATAGTAACTGCTTATGCAAGCATGGGGACCCGAGCTCAAGTCCTAACACAGCTGGACAGCGCTGAGGGGTGCAGACAGGAAGATCTAATAGACTCGCTGGCCAGCCAGCGTACCTTCTAGTTCAGTGTGAGACCCTCTCTTAAAGGAGGCATAAAGCAGGGAGCAATAGAGGAGATCATTCAACAGCTTCCTCGTGCATGTACGCACCTCCACATCCCCTACACACATAAAAAGATACAAAGTAATTTTCAGCCAACCACGTCCTTAACTTTGGCTATCATTCTAATATTGATAATACATCTGATTACCCTTTAATTTTATACTATATTTCTCTTGACTGTAAAAGTCCATTGATTTTAGATGTAACTTTGATCTTATAACATTTTTTAGGAAAAAATGATGCTTCTTACATTAATTAAAACTAAAATGAGGAAATGTGTTACATAAAAATATTAGTTCTTGATTTTTTACAAGTTTTAAGAGAAATAATACTGTAGAATTAAGTATGCACAGTGGGGAGTAGTATATGTTATTTTTAGCCACTAAATCTTCCAATGGGACAATCTTTTGTTATAGAGAACTAATTTTTAACGCCTTTAAGACTGCATCGTGTGTGTGATTTTTTTTTTTTTTTCTGTCGAGACAGGTTTCATGTCACTGTACCCCAGGCCAGATGTAAACTCTTTACACGGGCCAGATTGGCTTCCCCTTCCTGGCAATTCTTCTGCCTCAGCTTCCCAAGCCCACTATGTAATGTTCTGTTTTTAAAATATCTTAGGAACGCAAGACATGTGATACATACTGAGCAAAGTGAAATTATAGTTACCTCTTCATGTATGCACACAATGTGATGTGACATTGATGAATGGGTTCAAAGAGGAAATACTGTTTATTTTTTATTTTTAATCCTGAATTCATACCTCCTCCATCTTCTTGTTGTATGTGTCCTTGGCAGTTGCGACGGCTGCTAAGTTGTTAGCTTCTGCTGTAGCCTTGGGGACAAAGGACACATTTTAATGTACAGTTAAGTCATATGTATCAGAGCATTATATACAAGAAGTATGCTAGGACCAGCCATCAGGGGCCCTAAGTGTTTCTACTACCTGTTTATATTATTATTATTAACTTTTTAAGATGGACAGAACCTAGATTTTTACTCAATGATCCACAATGCTACAATGAATGCTCATTTGACCTTGCCTCTCAAAAGTATACCCGTCTTCTTGCATATGAATGTGGTGGGAGTGTGCACCAGCCAGAACAGGAGTGTGTTTCTAAACAGATTCAGTACAAAGAGGAAGGAAAGTCTTTGGTACAAAGTAGATCTCAACCTAAGTAAAGCTCTTGTGGACACATGGGTAGGTGGCTCGGCAAGTGATCTTCAGGCAATTATGGGCAGGAAAACTTGGCTTCAGAGACACGTTTAAAATGTCATACCTCCTGATGAATACACACCTGTAACATGGACTTGGGATGTGGTAATTCTTCACCTTGATAGATCTTTATGTATGCCTAAAACAAAACAAAGAAAAAAGATTCAGGCAAGCAATTTCATTTATTTAACTTGTGTTTTAGGGTCTTGACAAAGTATTTTCGGGGCTATTATTTCTTTGCTTTTTTTAAGCTAGGGTCGTTCCTTCTTTCTGAAATGCTCTTCATACACAGCCACATGCAATGTTGCCCTTCATCAGAAAGGTTCAAGTTATCTCCCTCAAAAGCTGCTCAAATCCTCTGATGGAGTAGCCTTCTTTTCCGTGAGTCTTAGCTTGCTGATAGCATAAGCTGCATGACCTGATCAGCACAGGGATCATGAATCCAAACCATAACCTTATTTATAGCGTTAAGACTAGAAATTCATATATAGCCATTGTTGAGTGTGATGAAGGAAAAAGATCACACAAAAAGGCATCTTAGATGGTAAAATACCAATTTTAAAAACTGACATTTAATCTTGAAGCACTTGACAAATCAGGTTAATTTTTTCATTAAATATGCCTGTTGGGAAAGGGCATTTGGAATTATTAAAGTCAAGAGGTAAATACAGATTTATAGTAATCCTACTAAAAAATGCCCTTTGTAAAGATAGCAGTTTGGAAGAATTCTTTTACAGTAATAAAATACAGTTGCTTTCAGATAATCCTAAAGGTGAAATTCAGTGTGTTTGTGTGGGGCTCTTGGAAACATTCCCATAAAGGTTTGCTCAGCTCTGATACAGTATTAGCCCTAAGTATAGTTTCCTCAAATTAAAAATAAATGGTAAATTTACTTCTAAGAAGTTTCCTCAAAGGATTTTATTTCCACAGAAGGCAACTTCTCTAAAGTATGTCATAATTTGTCAAAGCCTCTCTATTGGCACCTTATGCATTTGTCCCACAGAATTTTTCTGTGCTAGTCAAATATTGCAGAACATGACAAAGGGAAGAACTTCCAAGAGGAAGGAATGGGGATAAATGAGGTACCTTGAAGTACTCCAGTAGGCCTCGGCAGGTGATTTTGTCTCCATTGATCTCTTTAACATCCAGGCTCTCAGGACTTAGGAGCCACGGAATCAGTATTTTCAAGTTTTTGATGAATTCATCATCTATTTCTGAAATTGAAAGCAAATTCATTATTATTTTATAAATCTAGTCCAATCCTCTATGGCACAGAATGAAACCTCCTTTGATTGCATCCATCTCCCTGGCCCATTCCCACTGTCCTGTAACTTAGAACTCCAGAGACCTGCTATGGAGAGTGATTCTTCCTGACATAGCCACTGCTGGCTCTTATCTCCATTCACTTCTTACACCTATAAAGTATTTCATAGCCCCCCCTTTTTGTTTTGTTGAAGCAGGATTTCTCTGTGTAGTCCAAGCTGGCCTGGAACTCATTTCTTTAGACTAAGCTGGCCTCAAACTCACCTGCCTCTACCTCCCAAGTGCTGGGATTAAAGGTGTGTGCCACTACCCCCCAGCATTATAGCCCACCTATGTAAGCATTTCATGTAGTCTGAGAACTTTGGGTCTTATGGTTATGTATAGAGGCTCAAAAATGAAGAATCTGGTGTCATGGTGTGCACTATAGTTCCAAACACTTGGACTGACTCAGGATCATCTGAGTCCAGTTGTTCACATCTGCCCTGGTTAATAACAAGACCATGCCCTGCCCCAGGGTCTCACTATTTAGGTCTCTAATTTGCAGGGATCCTCTGGTCTCTGCTTCCTATTTGGGGTGTGGGTGAGAGGCGCACATTTTGAACATGTAACTTGTAAGTAAGGCTGGCCACGAACTCCTCTTCCTACCTCCTGATTGCTGGGTTTATAAGTGTGTCATCACACCCAGCTGAGACCACATCTCTAATGAAAAGATGGAGACAGATAATTATGGCTTGCAATGCATTGCCTCCAAATTCTCATGTGTTTCCTGTGTCTGTCCAGTAAGTATAGAAAGCTGGATAAATTGTGGTAACAAACTCTATAGATTCAGTGTGGAATTCAGTAGCACAAAATAACATAGAAAAAAAAAAGGCCAGTTAGGCTTAAAACAGATCATCAGTTTCTATTATTGACCCGTTCATAACTGTGAATTCAAGCTTAATACACAGACTTAGTAGAACTACAGAATGTAGATAGTCAGATAAGTCCATGGATAACTTTGTAAGTCATTTTAAATTCATGGGAAAATATGCATATAAGAGGTTTGACTTAGTTTCTAAGTAAGTGATTATTAAAATATATCTAGACTATATCAGTTCTTTTCAAATGTCTATATAATAAAGTGTTCTTATAAAATCACTTTAATACACACACGTGTGCATACACACATACACACACACACATTTCTACCCAAACTCGTCCTTATGAATTTGGAATGGAATGAAAATAGACTTAAGTCTATCTACTAAACCAGAAAGGTAACTATTACTAGAGCACCCAACATATCTGGGCATAGTGTATGGTGTGCTCTGAAGATAGTAATATACAACTCTGCTTTCCCTGCACCATTGCAAACCATTCTAATTGTGGATCCAGAAAATAACAACAGTCTGAAACATGGGTAGACAAGTTCTCATCAGTTTCCAAAGGACCCTCTGAGTGGTCAGTAGCTGTGTAGGTGGATGAACACTCAAGGTGATGTTTCATTTTCATAATTTCTTCAATAAGTTTTATAATTTCTTCATCGAGAGCAAAGACTTCTTGGGAATCCAGGGGTTGGGCCAACATTAGTTACCAAATATTCACAATGTATGCTTTAAAACAGCTTCATAGAGTAGGAGCACCAGTATAAGATTTGGGGTATAAGCTAACAAAGGACAGTAACTTCTCAAGATTACCTGCCAAGTCATTAGAAATACCTTTTCCTTTTAAGAAATAATTGTCTTGTATAGCATGTGACTCTAATAACTGGGGCTTAGGAAGCTGCCCCACAGTGTATATTGTGGTTACCTGAATACTCTATATAATTAAAAGACTATTTATTCTGCTAGCAGAGGTATTCAGTGAGAATGCTAGCTGAATGTAGTATGAATGAACATGACTCAACACTTTTGACCTCTGGTTTTCAACATGGGAAGTTTTTTCATTAACAGCAATTAAATTAATCATACATTTTAAAGAACACTGGGAATACTGTTATTTCTGATGCTATTAAAGATGGTAATGATTGCAATGTATACATTTGCTTATATATGGATATTAGCTGTTAGCTCAATGATAACCAAGCTATATACAATCCATAGAAACACAGAGGTTACATATAGAGTAAGGTATTGGGGGAGCAAACAGATCTCCCTAGGAAAGGGAAGAACACATAGTTACAGACTGATAGGTAGGAAGAGACAGCGAAAATTAAAGGGTAGAAGGGAAATCTAGTACAACAGAAGCTTACTAAAATATGCACATATATGAGGGAGCGCTCCATGAAATTGCCAAGTAATGGGAGAGACAGTCTCAGCTGTACATGTCACCAAATGACGCTTCCAGTACTCGGCTGTTTTATCTAATTGAGTTGTTAGTTGAAGGAGTCCCAGGAGATCCTTCAAATAACTCAGGCTGTTGCCAAGACCACAGGTTGCTCTCCACAAGCTGACATCAAGGCCATACTGCTGAAGACAACACCTACCTAACACATTGGACATGAAGACATCAAGCTGGCCTCCATAGAGCCTTCACCCCTAGGTGTCAGCGTTTGGTACAGGAAGGTACTCTCTGCACATCTCCAACCCAGCCATGAACCCTGTAATCTACAGTGGTGTCTTGACTGCAAAACATGCTTGTGCAATGGTGGAGCAAAGTTTGTGGAAGTAACCAACCAATGTCTGATTTGCCAAAGCTCCATTCACAAGATGGAACCCATACCTGACACTGTTTGGGTGACCTAGAGCCTAAGATGAGATACCCCAAGGACCTACAGTAAAACCAAATACCACAGTTCTAAAAAACCAAAACAAAACAGCAATGAAGTGAGTCCTGAGAACACTCTGCTATACTCATAATAGATCAGTGCCTTGCTAAGTCATACAGAGAGTGAGAGACCTTGGAACACTCAGCCATAAAGAGGATATCTCCACCAAGCTCCTTCCCTCAGAGCTAAAGAACACCTTGAAGAGGAGGCAGAAAGAGTAAGATCCAGAGGTGATGGAGGTCACCATGACAACAAGGCCCTCTAAGTCAATGTGATCAATGTACACAGGAATTCCCCAAGAGTGAGGCTGCAGGCACAGGGCCTGCACGGGTCTGCACCAGTTGTTTAGAGCTGAAGAGAGAAGTGGACACACGCCCCCAGTCCTAACCCACTTGCAAATGAAAACATCCTCCACGGGAGTCTCAACTGGGGAAACAGACCACTCTAAGGACAGCCTGCATGCACAGCAGTAGATGGCTACAGGAGATGGACTCAATGGTAGCTTTGGAAGTTCCTTGTCATGTCATGTCCCATGTGCTTCCTTTTTAAAGATTTATACACATACACACACACTTTTTCCCTGCAGTTCCTTTGTATGTATCGAGAGATCCCTAAGTGTGTAGACAAGTGGTCTCTCTTCTGTGCCTTCTCTTCAGGCCTTCTCTGTTTATTTTTGTTTTATCTTATTTTCTTACCATCCCACAGAAGCGTTTATTTTCTAATGGAGAAAGGGAGGGGATCCAGACGGGAGGGGAAGCATAATCACGATATATTGGGGGAGGAAAAATGGATTTTCAATTAAAAAAAGATTCAGTGTTGAGTGGGAAAATACTATAGATAACAGTTTCTGTATACAATGTCGGTTAGCAGCAGTCCTACACGGTGTACACGTGTCTGAGCTGGCAGATGGCTGTAGTCGACTATAGGCCGGTGTTTTATGAGGACATACAGGCACAACCGGTTGGGGACAAACTTTTACAAAGCAGGGTGTATATCAGTGTGATTTTTCCTAACCCTGAGCTGGGGCACTGCAAAGGTCCTCCGGCAATGCATAAGCAGCATCTGCTCACTATTGTAATGGACCAGGCCAAAAACCTCCTCCTTCACAACGAACTCTTGTTCAGCAGCCCCCCTCCCCCACCCCACCCCTGATTATGACTCCCAACTCCAGAGACACACTGAAGCCATTAGTAATTTCATGTGAGAGGCCGTGTGTCCACTGGTGGGCTAGAACTAAGAGGCAACAATGAGGTTACAGATTTTTGGCATCCATGTGTTAGTGTGTGCCCACTGCCATCCGCTTTTTTTGGTTGTTGTTTTTAAAAAGTGTATAGAAACAATGCTGGTAGCTGAGAAATGTATGGTCCTGTTTATTTATTATATCAATTGCCAATGTTAAAGATAAAGGTGTCAGATAATTTCATAGACACATGGGAAAATACATTTGCTGATCAACTCTCATAGTTTCTAAAAATTGGATACAAGATACGTTGTCATTTTAAAATGTAATTTAAAATCCCTTTGACAATATTCATGCTGAAAAAAATTTGTAATGTCATTGTCTCACTCCTGGAACAATTGCTTCCCCCCCAAAAACCAACCCTGCTATATTAAATTAGACAAGAAAGTGTGAATTCCATGGTATGTTTAGTGGTAGGTTCACAAAAAGTCAAACTGCCATGAACTACCTCACAATAACTACAGAGCAAATGTGTGCAGGCAATGCTTTTCTGCTCTGCTTGGAACGTGAACTTGTGAGGACCTCATGCTATTCCCATGTTTTTTCAAACAGGATTCAGTCAACCTGTTAGTGCAAATTACATGTTATAAGAGGATATTGGCTGAAAAGCAATGTTCACTCTTCTGTTTTAAAGAAACTTGTTCTTATCTGGAGAGAACTTTTTAGTGAAATTGTTATAATTTGATAAATTTTTCAGTAGTTTAAAGAGCCTGGATTTAGTACTGAACTTGGTATTTGTTTCAGTCCCTAAGTATGTATTTCAACAAATGCGATATTCCAAAAATATAGACATTTCCTCATTTTAATGACCATAAATGAGGGAAGCAAGCACACATAAGCCATTTCAGAGGGCAGAGGTGAGAGTGGGAGGACTGCTCTCTGCTGCTGGGATGCAGGATTCGGGTCTGTGTTCACGTTCAGGACCACAGAGCCCCACAGCTATCTCAGGGGAGGCTCCAGCACTGAGCCCATCCCCAGCTCTCTTGCCAGCTGCACATCATGAGCTAAGCCAGTAGCCAAGAGCGCACATGGAGTCAACTCCATGATCATATAAGAGATGCAAATATATTCATTAAAAGACAGACAAACCTTTCAGTTTTCCATCGAAGTTTGGGTTCGTAGCTACCTTTAAGCCAGGATGAGGTAGGAGAAAACAGGAAATGTTGGTAAAACAGGAATGGATGTGCTTTCTGACATTCTGTAGTTCTTCATGCTGGTTCCCTGAGACCTATAGAAAGTCATTCTGAAGGTGAACTTTCTTGGGACATACACTGAACAAAGTATTTGCTTTACCTCTCTGCTTCCATGATGCTAAAACGGCTTGGTGCAGCTGAGGTTAAAGGGGTGAATCTGTCCATATCTAAAGCCTCTGCTCTCCTACAAAACAACATGGTCACATCTATCACAACCACAATCTAATCTCTGGGATGAATTCCTATCATAGTTTATTATCTACTGCAAAAGACAGTCTGGGAAGAAAAGGTGTTTCCACTTCACTTTCTATTTTATCACCAATGGAAATCAGGCCAGGATCCTAAAGGAGGATCCCGGAGGTGGAAGTCTGAAGCAGAGGCATGGAGGAGTGCTGTTTACTGGCTTGCTCCTACTAACTTTGTCAGTTTGCTTTCTTATACAATCCAGAGCCACCTACCCAGTAGGTAACAACCCCACAGTAGCCTGGGCCATCCTATACACTTTGGTATAAGCCAGTCTGATGGACAAATTTTCTCAATTGAAATTCTCTCTTCCCAGGTGACCCTAGCTTGTATGAAGTTGACACTAGCAAACAAATAACCAGCTCCACACTTACATTCTAAAGATGTCTGGATGGCTAGGTACTTCATACAAGCCTAAATACCCCCAGGCCCTTTTAGACATGTGCTTAAGTCTGTAGAAAAGGCAAAATAAAACACTTATTTAAGCTGCCAGTAAGAAGTGAATCTAGATATTTATACTGCAGTCTTGAACTGTTTTGAGTCTTCAAGATAAAAGTTTTGCCTTGAGGGAAAAGTGTTTTTACCTATCTACCAAAGAAGCATCTGTATCAAAGTCATGGACAATAACTTTAAAGTTTATTAGAGAAACTAAGAGGGGACAGACAAGTGACATTGTGGCTCCTGCATATCCAGATCATTCAACAGAGACACTCTAGTGTACTCTGGAGAAATGGCATGTGCCTAAATAACTAACCAACCTTGAGTCGTTTCTCCAAGAACTTGGCACCACCATCAGCTCCATATGAAAATTCGTATGGAAAGCTCCAGTCTCGGACGAGAAATATCAGACTCTGAAAAGTAGTGAGAAAAGTTGGGTGAGGTTACCTGGAGGTTGTAGCCCTCTGCTCTGTACTAGAGCCAACCATATTATTGCATCTTAACTGTATTCCTTATCATATTGTGGAGTTAAAGCAAATATCAAGTCTTTGAAAGTTTCTCAGCAGCCTGCCACAGGCTCATCATGCTTCACAATGCTGCCTACTAACTCCAAGATGAATGCATCCCACTGAGGTGAGGGACAGTTATGACCCACCATTAACTTGACTGAATAGAGCCATTATTAGAATCTATGTGTGTGCCTGCCTTCCTGCCTCCCTCCCTTCTCCCTCCCCCCTCCTTTCTTTGTTTCTTTGTGGCCATGACAAAATATATAAGATACCAGACCAGCTTTAAAAAGATTAAAATTTTGGAGACAATTTCACTATGAAGTCCAGACTGGTGCTGAATGCACTGTGTAGACCACGCTGTCAGTGAACTCACAACAGTCCTCTTGGTAATCATACACTACCAGCTTTTATATTCTTGTTCTCTTCTTTACATTGTTAATGATTGATTAATTTTTCTTTCACATGAAATGGTGTTTTGTCTGCGTGTGTGTCTGTTATATGGGTGTCAGACCCCTGGAAGTAAAGCCACAGACAGTAGTGAGCTGGGAACTGAACCCAGGTCCTCTGGAAAAGCAGCCAGTGCCCTTAGCCACTGAGCCATCTCTCCAGTCCTTTTGCTTCTTTTTTAAGGTTTCTTTTTAAACGTTTTGTGTCTATGTGTCCGTGTCCGTGTCCGTGTGTGTGTGTGTGTGTGTGTTTGTGTGTGTCTGTATGTGCGTGTGTGTATGTGTCCATGTGTATGTATGTATGCGTGTGTGTGTCCCCGTGTGTGTGTGTGTCTGTGTGTCCATGTATGTGTGTATTTATGTGTGTATGTGTGTGTATGTGTGCATGTGTGTCCGTCCGTGTGTTTGTGTGTGTGTGTGTGTGTGTGTGTGTGTGTGTGTGTGTGTGTGTGTGTGTGTGTGTATGTGTGAGGGCAACTGGTGACAGCTGGTTCTCTTCCTACCATGTGAGTTCTAGGGATTATACTCAGCTAATAAGTCTTAGCAGCAAGTACCTCTACCCTTGAGCCATCTTGTCAGCCCTCCATCATCTTTTCCCTAATTTAATTATTTTAATATTTTTATAGAAATGATAGTATGTATTTTCTTATTACAAAAGTTCAAAGTCCAGGAAGAAAATTTAAAATGCATTCCAAACCTCAAAGGCAGCTACAGCTGACATGTAGTAAAGCTTATGCACAGGAGGAGGTCAAGGGAAAAGAAAGACAATGTGTGTAAGAAACACAAGTGTATCAGTGTCACAACCAAAGTGAAAACTATTACACTGAAATTAAATGTCTAGGAAACTTCAGATGGCATTTAAGGTAGGGATGAGTTTCAACTAATTGGTTTTCATCACCAGTTCACAAATTGTACGTTCACTTTAAGGTCGTCTGTGTTGACATATATTCTACATACAGACAATCACAAATAAAGACATGGCTTAACATATTTTCAGAAACTGAGCACATCATGTGACTAGCACCTAGATGAAAAAACAACAATATCTGTCTCCTAAAGCCCCAACTCCTGTTTTCTTCCCCTCTACCTCTGCCTAAAGGGCACCACTATTACATGTTTCATTCAACATTGTATTTGTGACATTCACCATACAATTATAAACTGCTTATTATTCACAGTCATCACTGTACAACAGTCCATTATGTTAAGTATATGTTTGGTCCTTAACTTCTTTCCATGAGAAAATTTGATTTCTTATACTTCCTTTTATCTTTTTTTTCCATCTGCTTTTTATGTCTTAAGTAATAACTTTGAAATAACAATAAAAAAGTACTGTGGGACTATGCTCTTGTACACTTCAAATATTTTTCACTGTAAATACCGGTTTAATATTTTTGGTTGGTTGTATAAAATGTGGGCAGACAGGAAGTATAGGTGGGGCAACCAGACAAGAAGAATTCTGGGAAGAGGAAGAGCAGAGCAGATGCCAGCAAGACACAGAGGAAGGAAGACAAGAATGCTATGCTTAGAAAAAGCTACCAAGTCATGTGGCTAAACATGGATAAGAATCATGGGTTAGTTAAGAATAAGAGTTAGCAAGTAATAAGCCTGAGCCATAGGCCAAACAGTTTATAATTCATATAAATCTTTGTGCGATGATTTGGGACTAAATGGCTGCAGGACCAGCTGGGTGGGACAGAGAATCATCAGACTACAAAGAAGTTTGAGTATAAATGGTTAAAATACAATAGACACCGGCAGCTCTATCAAATGCATGTAAAATCATACGGTAATTCTGTAGGTCTAATTGCCTATGCCCTTGGGTTATTCTGAACTTTTCCCACAATAATACTTTAAATACCAGAACTTGATGAATTTATTTCTATTGTAAATAATGAAATCCAATTCCAATATGATTAAGTTAAAAAGCATAGAATGTCTTACTGGCAAGATCAAAGCCTTTCCTCTTTCTAATTAGTCCTTTCTGTGTGATAGCCAAAACGACCACCAAGATCCTGAAGATCATATTAGATTAGCCTGACTATGCAGCTCAGTTTTTAGTGACAGTTCTAGCAAAATTCCAGGGACTCACCTACCTGTGATCAAATGCCCAGTCCTCAAACTACCACTGTGGTCAGAGGATAAGGGGTCTGAATAAACTTCTCTCTGTAAGGAATGAGTGGCATCCCTACACCTGAACCAACGAGAGCAGATTCCCTAGGGGAAGGAGCTCTACTAATATTTAGAAGTAGAGACGGGTCTAGAAAGGAAAACACAGATCTCTACTCCTGTACTACCATGCTTTGCTATCATAGATTGCAAGCCTCTGAAAGCAAAGACTGACTGACTTTCTTGCTCATTAGCATAAGCACAGTGCTTGTCAATGTCTTGTGTAGATTCCTATTTTATCTCTTAGCATTAATGCCCGGTTCAAAAGACCTGTATTGTACTCTGTAGTCGTTAGTCTTGGTAGTGATTATGCTGCTGTTTCTAATTTGATCCAGCACATCAGAAACCCTCTGGCTGCAGGTTCTAAACCTAAGCATTCACCAGTCAAGGCACTGTCTTGTAGTGCTGGGGTTGGATCCAGAGCTTCACATTCAGAAGGTCACCAACAATCTTTATAAGAGAGTTAGATTGCTTCATTTTCTGACTACTCTCATTCTTGATAAGATCTGCTTATTTTATGGTTGTTGGACAAATTAGCTAGAAATAAAATTTCTAGAGTGACCTTATTTATGTTACTACTGTAAATTCTTTAAGAATTATTTATCCTTGAATATATGACATATATCAGTATTTTCTAATGTTGACTGGGACTCACCAGTATTTCCTACAAAGCTACTATAAAGCTTCAAGTCTTGTTTGTATAATTTTTAAAATAACTTCTCTCATTTTAAAAATAACTTCTCTCTACTACATTTATTCCATCAGCTTCTTTAGGGCCCTCATTGCCATGTAGTACACAGGTAGAGAGCCTGAGGTTTATATAATCTGTGGCGCAGGAAAGAATCTCTGTAAGAAAAATAATATAAAAGTCTTGGGAAAAGACTGATAAATATCACAAATACACAAAAACCCAGACAAATAACTAATAGACCTTTATCACATTTTTTTTTAAAAAGGTGACCTCCCTCCTCCTCTCATTCTCCTCCTCCTCCTCCTCCTACACACACACACACACACACACACACACACACACACACACACACACACACACACACACACACACACACACTGAGATAGGGCATTACTACATGCCCCTGTTGGCCTGGCACTAGATATGTGAACCAACCTGGCCTCAGACTGGAATTTGGGTAGGTACTACTACGACACCAGCTCTAAGTTCACTGCTTCACCCGAGTCAAGCACTTCTCCAAGAAGCACCAGTTCTTCCAGTTAGACATCCTAATGTCAAGGATATAAGGATTCCTAGCGCATAGAAGCCATGTTGTAAACCCAACACGGTACCGGCAGGACACGTAAATATGTGCCCACCTGTTCTCTTATGAGGAGATACCACGTGAAAGTCTCTCTCTCTCTCTCTCTCTCTCTCTCTCTCTCTCTCTCTCTCTCTTCTACTTCTCTTTCTCAACCTGCTCAGCAACTCCCCTGAATAAATGCTGGTGTGGCATCTGGTAGTGTGCCGGACTCGGATAGGCTCTCTCCTGGGCTTAGGGGCACATAAGCACCAAGAGAACCTGATCCGGGGCCACTGCCAGGCCACCTTCCATCTGCCCTGCCATAGCTTGTTCAAACACCGCTGGCCTCGATTGTTGTCTTCCCTTTCCAGTCGGTGTAAATGGGAACTAGTGTCTTGGGAAAAGACCATTGATTGTCTGACTTTCCAGTAAGACTCTCGTCTTACAGAGGACCACCCCCAGCCACTATCTTCACTGGTCACACTGTTCCTTCTTGCCTGACATTCATTTTTGGCCTTCCCTGCTTTGAAGCCCAGCCGGGATCATCAGATCCTGTCCCTGGACTATGTCCCCAGGGCTCTGCCCTAACACCTACCTTAGGTGCTGACAAGTGCCTGTGGTGGCTAAAGTTGGGTTTTATGCCTACTCCTGAGAACTGAAAAGTGCTTAAGAGTAGCAAGCATTGGTTCGGGTTTTGCCCTGATGCCTATCCTAGGTGCTGATGAGTGTTTAGTGATAGCTAGCATGGTTTTTACACCCACCCCTGAAAACTAAAAAGTCTTAAGGAATGGCTAGCATTGTTTCGGGCTTTGTCCTAATATCAACCCTAAGAACTAATGAGTTACTTAGCATTGTTCCCCCGGGACCACTCGTTGGCTGGGTGATGACTCAGATTTAGCAGTGGGACCCCTCCCCTCTGGGCCTCAATAAGAAATAAGCCAGCAAAAAATATCTCTCCATTCTCACCTCTAAGATGCGTGCTAGAGACTCTCAAGCCGCTTAGCTTTTTGCCTTACCTAGACACCACCAAGATTATCTGTTTTTGCACAAAGAAATAGCCTAAATACCCCTTAGATAATAACTCAAAATGGCCACCTAACAGCTCACTGGACCACGATATTTTAAAAGAGCTAACTTTTTTTTTTTTTTTTTTTTTTTTGGCAAGCATATAGGCAGATGAAAAGAATTTCCCTATCTCTTTCATATCTCAGCTCTAAATATTTTTCTGGCTTTCTGTTCTTCCACCATCTCTTTCTAGTCACACAACCAGATCCTTCTCTGGAACCTCAACACTCACCTGTAACTCTTCCAACCTTTTCCTTTCAGGGAACTCCAAACCTGGAGCCTATATTTACCCCACTGCTCACTCGCTCTCACCCTTCTAAGGATCCTGATCCAGTTCTCCCTCTGGGAAAAGTGGCTGGCGTAGATAAGATAGTAAAAGTTTATACCCTGTTTCCTCTCAAGTGGTAAAAAAAAAAAAAAAAAAAAAAAAAAAAAAAAAAAAAAAGGCTCTAGAGCAAAGGCAAGTTTAAAAGCAGACCAAAACACATGCAGATGAAGTTCATCAGACAATTGTAGCACACCCCGAGAGCTGAGGATGTCCCAGATACAGACCCCCAGTGGAATTACAATACACCAAGTAGGTCTTAGCCAGAGACAATTTTGTGACCTGCTTAATGGCAAGTCTGCACAGAGCTGCTCTAAAGCCTATCACCTTTTTTTTTTTTTTTTTTTTTTTTTTTTTTTTAATGCAAGACATAATACAAGATAAACAAAAAAAATCCATCCCAGGTTTTTAAATGCCTCACAAATGCACTCTCACAGTATACTAACTTAGATCCTGAGAGCACTGAGGGAAGGCAACTTCTCGTGACCCGTTTTTTACCTAGAGCTACCCTGACATCAGAGTTAAACTTAGATCTCGTGAGAGGAGACCACTGACTCCACAGGCAGAAGTCTTAGTGCTGGCTTTTAAAGTGTATCACAGGAGAGATGAGAAAACACACCAGGAAAGATATCTCCTGCTGGCCAAAGCTGTCCAACCAGCTCCTTTGCCTCCTTCCACGGCAAAGAGACCTAGAGTACCTGGTGTGTGCTTTAAGTGTGGCCAGCTAGGCCACTGGTCTTGCTCTTCTTGCCCAGCCTCACAGAGGCTGTCCAGACCTTGTCCTGGGGTGCCATCAAGGGAAACACTGGTCTAAGTAACTGTCCCCAAGCCCCACGTGGCAGGGGGACATTACACACAGACTACTCCCCGGCTGATCTCCTAGGCCTGGCTGTGGGCGGCTGATGCTGCCAAGACTTTCCTAACCCAACCACCATCACCATGAAAAGAGAACCTCAAATACTCATAACAATATCAAGGCGGTCCATCTCCTTCCTCATGTATGCCGGTGCCACATAGTCTGCCTCTCTCTCTAGCCTCTCCATTGTCGGGGTAAAAAGCAAACAATTCCAGCCTCATAAGATGCTGCCACTTAATTATATTTTCAAATATATCCCTATCACTCACTCATTTTTGGTCATGCCAACCTGCCCCATACCCCTAATGAAAAAAAAAATTAGCGAAAATAAAAGTTTTCATTTTTTTAAAAGTCATCACATTCACCTAAATCCAGACTCTCGAGCTGCTTCCTTGCTTTCTTGCTATCTGCTAAAGTGTGAGACACCCAGAATCCTTATGTTGCTACACACATTTCCCTATATTTCCCGTCTCTGAGTTTTCAGTTCCAGCCTGCTTCTCAGAGCTGAAATTGAGAGGTTATTGGAAACAAGAAGCTCTGAGGTATTTTCCTCTCCCTTCTCCTCCCCCCACAGACTAACCCTCCAGCCGCCATTTCTAGAGAATAAAAAACTCCCAAATCCATCTTATCATTAGAAAAACAACTGACTGCCCACCATCCCATAAAGACTAAAAAAAAAAAAAAAAAAAAGCCATGTTTAGAGCTGATAACAAATATGTTATCTTAAAAAGATGTTAACCCATTCTCTTAAAAAGAGATGCCCTGTGTGTGTGTGTGTGTGTGTGTGTGTGTGTGTGTGTGTGTGTGTGTGTGTGTGTGTGAGATCTGTGATGTGTTTATTTGTTATCAGCTCTAACATTTTTGTTATCGGCTGTGCAGGACCAAAGGAAAAAAATCAAAAGCCATTTTAACCTCATCAAGGAGTAAACAAAGAACACAAGACATTTTAAGCTCTTTCCATCCCCAGACCTAGCAGAGATCCACAAACTTTAATGTGCAGCTAGAGTTCCCTAAAACACACACACACACACACATACACACACACACACACACACACACACACACACACACACACACACACACAAACAGCTACCTCAAGGTTTATTTAAAGCATAGACAAAGCCTAACTTAAGGTTATATGTGTCCCAATTTCAAACCTTCTTTCTCTCCCTTTTCCTCTTCTATTAATCTGATCTCCAGATCCTATAATAGCAGTGTACTCTCACCCTCACTGTATATGTCACTTCCCAAGTTTCTCTTACTAACTCAGTTTTTTCCGAGCTCCAGAAAATCAGAATTCATCATCCCATGCCTTAAACTCACATGAGCTGCAAAACTCAGCAGACCGACTGCCAGAAGATACAGCTCTCATCTTCAGACAAACTTCACCCTTAAGACAGCTTGAAGCAGCCTTAAGAGATCCATTGACCCTGTTCTGGTCCAATCCATTCTCCCCTGCCCCCCCCCTATATAAACCAGGTGCTCTTTTTATAATAAACATAAGGGTGAGATGTAAGGATTCCTGGCATGTAGCTGCCATGTGGTAAACCCAACACGGACTGGCAGAACATGTCCCTGCATATGGAGGGCATGGCCCTGGGCATGGCTATGTAAATCTTGGCCCACTCATTCTCTTAAAAAGAGATGCCCTGTGTGTGTGTGTGTGAGAGAGAGATGTGTGATGTGTATGTGACTACTGCCTTAATTCATGCAGGGTTGTGCATTTTAAATACTCAGAATTCAAGACCAAGATGTTTTCATCAAATTTTCTTATTGTATCTGGAGAGCTGAATCAGGAATCTTGGTTTTCCAGGCATGGGAGAATACTGAGTCCTGACATCCATAGTTCCTTTTTATAGCACAAACACGAAAGCCCCAGAGTAGCAATGCCACTGCCACCATCATGGCTATGGCTATGGATATTTAATTGAAGCTTTCAGAACCTTTGCCGTATGTTCTCCTTGTTTCTAGTTTATTTGCTGATGGAATTGAGACGTCACATATGATGCTTTCCATTTTATCTGCCACTTGCTCTCCCTCCCACAGGTAAACAGGACATGGTGTTCATCTGTCTTCACCCAGCCTTGTATGCAGAAGTCACTCATACATTTCTCACTGGGGTTAATGGAACAGAACCTGCTGTCACTCTTATATCCTTGGATTTCACTGAACATAAAATCCTAAAATCCCTGGACCAATCTTTTCTGACACAGGCCCCTGAGTGTGGGGTTCTGGGTTTTATCTTGTTTCACCGTGATGGTGCCTTTCTCCTGTTGTGTAGATTCTGTGGGAAAGAAGAGTTCTTTGCAGAGAGAAACAAAAAATATCCACATCTGCTATCTTAAGTCTTCTAACTTTAAATGGATACCCATTTTTGTTTTTTAAAACGTCAAAATATAACTTGTATCGGAGCATTTCTACCTAAAACAAGTATCTTGAAAACAGATTTTAGCTAAGTAACTGAAGTAGAAATTTGTAAGCCAGGGAAAAAATAAAATGAAGTACATGTGTTTTCTACTTTTTTTTTTTGGAGCAATTCTTGTCTCATTCTTTGCTCTTTTTCACTGGATATTTTCCTTCAAAGTAATGACGATGATGTGAAGTAAAATCAATGTGAAGCCTTTTCCAAATTAGCAACTTAATAGTAATAGTAATCCCTGTGAGTGGCTGAAAACAACACATGTGTCTTAAAGCACCATTGTGGACAAGATCCAGGCACGGGTAGTTTACTAATTAGCTGATAATGGTAACCACAGCCCCTCCCCATTGCATCTCAGGTATTTTGTGTGTTTTATTTTATCACATATATAATCCTAAGAGTTTCAGCCCTCATTTTAAAAAGCCACCAGTTTCCTACTGCTAAATCCTGACATCTTCATCTGTATGGGCAAAGATGGGAAACACCATAAATTCTTCTCATTTGTCATATAAAAATGCATCAAAGTTGTAATAGTTTTGAGAGGAATTAAACTGAGTTAGGCAAATGATAGGCTTATGCTATTTTATCCTACAAATGGTCTTTTTATTAGAATAATGTAAATGATTGTCTATTTCTCTTTGGAAACAAATTACAGCCATTTGAAAATCATTCAGAATGGATGTTATATCCCTATTGTGAGTTAGTCAAAATGAAAAAAAAAAGTCCAAGGGCCTAACAGCTGGATATAGCTATATGAATCAATGATCCAGAATAAACACCATGTAAAATACAGTCTATTCCTAAATAATTTTAAGATATTAATGTTACAAGTATATAGAATATGTCAGTACATGTGTTGATGTACACATAAAAGCGTTAAATGATATGGTATTGGAAAGCTAATGCTAAATTTATGTGTATACCCATTAATCATATTCTTTGAAGGAAAAGCTGATTTAGAATCAGTGGCCAATAAATATGTGAACTAGTCTTTAATGTGTTTAAACAATGAATTTCAGTTTTAACTTCAGTTCTGAGATTATAGAGAATGGCTTGCCTCAATCAACAGCCTGGGAAAGCTGGCCTATCAGTAGACTCACACCTTGAGAAAAGCAAACTGTAACCTTATTTTGTGGATTACAGAAACATGCTGTGTGGTCAAGGCTGAGGGACAGGCTGCCCCAGCAGCAGTTAGCTCACTGCGCATAGCCCCTCTGTCTAACTGACTCAATGGGAAGCAGGGACTGTAGCTGAAAAAAAGAAAAGGGCAGATCACACCTGCCATTAAGACCTTTAAGTTAACTAATGAGGTGGAATATAGTTATTAAAATACCAGATTACAAATTACAATTCAAAAAGTACTGGGGGACAGGGGCAGGAAGGGAAGAGGTGGTGGCTAGATCCAATGCTTTGAACCTATGGCCTTGGTAGAGATGGAACAGGATTAAGTCTATAAACTACTCTGCCTGATCATTTCCTCACTGGATATAAAGAGAAAGAAACAGAGAGATAATGACACTAGCGCTGTGAGCATAACTTGAGTAATGTATTGAACAGGCTTCTGCATAGTTCCTGGAACAAAGCAAACACTGGCTCAGCTGCTGTCTTTACCCAGTGGGGAGACTCCATAACGGAAATGTGGAAACCAAGACAATTTGGGCCTCAACCTTGACCCAATTCTCGGTTGCCAGATACGTAATTAATTGACATAGCTCTCGGATCATCTAAATTGCTCTCTGGACAGAACCTAAGTAGGGGAGGTGGCTTTCCTAGATGCCTGTCCTCCTTGGTCCCTCACATATTAATTTCCATCTCTAGCAGTCAGACAGTAACTGCTCTTATTCTCAGTGACGTAGGTATTTCTCTGGCATTATTTGACAACTCCAATTATTCCAGATATTTTTGCCCAAGAATGTTTTATTACAAAATACCTTCAATCACTATTAAAAAAAAATTACCAGTAAACATCTTAAATCATGGGGCTAGAGTGAACTTGGATGTAAATAAGTCATATAAAGTCAAATAATTCTTGATTGTTTGCAGAAAGGCCCAATATGAATAAGAAATTATGAGAACTTCTAACTGTGCCATTTATTTCCTTACTATACACACACTAGCAACACTGAAAGGTCACGAGAACTGGTTAGAACACTAGTCGTCATATCTCCACTCAGATGTGTGGACTTGTACTTTTAGCTAACAGAGAGCATTAGCCTCTGTTCAGATGTAGAGAGCACTGGTGGGATTTGAGTACAGGAAGATGGTTAATAAAGGTGTGTGGGAGGGAGGACCAGGAGGTGGCTCAGGGCAGAGGTCTTGCCTGGTATATGGAGTGTCCTGATTTGACCTCTATACTGCAGAAAAGGAAAGAGAATCATGGAAAGACTGGGAGAAAGTAACTGAGATAAAGTACTCGGCTGAGGAGCTGAGCGGTGCCAAAGGTCCACAACCATGTGTTCAACAAAGAAAGGCTTCTGAGAGGAGGGAAAGCCTTTTTCCCAGGCAGTTATGCCTTTCTAACTCTCCTTGAGTATTCTGACCACCTGTATATAGACAGGGCACTCCATCTCTCAAGTACTGTTCCTGCAGCAAATGGTCACTGCCAGGGTATGCACAGTGGCTGAAACAGACTTTTACAATACTGTGCTTAAAAGCACAGCCTGGACAGTGCAGCCGCCTGTCACACACAGGGACTTTGAGTTAAGACAATATGATGCTGAAATTATTTTTCTTTGTGTGACTACTTGGGGCTGCTGGTTCAGATCTTTGGGGCCAGGATGGACCAGAAACTCTTACTACCCACACCACAACGCTGCCAGCACTTCCCATCTACCTCAGGTCAGCAGACTGAGAAAGGCCCAGAAGTCAGCATGGCCACTAAAAAATTTAAATTTATTAACATCTATATGAACCTTTATAAACTGGCCTACAAAACACATCTACCATATAGACATGTATCAAAATCTAAAACATTGACCCAACTGGCTATGTTAATCAACTGGGGGATATTTGCTATTTCTTTGTAATCTACACAATTAAAAAGTATAAAATGGCTAAATAGTAAACTCTTGGATTGCTATTGCCAAGGAAAGAATTTAATGGTAAGCCTCAGGGCACCTTGAAGTCTATATTCCAGCCTAGGGGGAGGATCTTTTCAGCCAAGATTCAACGATAAAAACTGCTATTGCCATATGGCAGAGTGAAATCCCCTCCACTACCACCATCCAGTCCGAGAAGCTATGAGTAACCAGCCCTCTGAGAGAACCACAGGGCCACACAATAGGAAATTAGAGTCACAAGAAACTGATGACTGCATTTACCAGAGAACATTAGAAAAACTCAGACTTGCTTGCTGTGGGTCTATGCCCTTGTATCCTGTAAATATTTGTCACTTCCATTGGTTTAATAAAACACTGATTGATCAAGTAACTAGATAGAAAGTAGAGGCAGGGCAACCACTAGAGAATTCTTGGAAGCAAAAGAACATAGCAAGAGACAGGAAGAAGCAGAGGAAGCAGGATGAGAATGCTACACGGAGCAAAAGGTACCAAGCAATGTGGCCAGTGGCTTACCAGCACTTTCACATCTTGCTTCTTTGGGTGGCAGCTTGAAGCATCTCCATCTGACTCTGCCCTCCTTCTCCTTTATCTATGCTCAGATTTCCTGCCTGCCTCTAAGCTGCCCTGCCATAGGCTAAAACAGCTTCTTTATTAATCAATGGTATTCACAGCATGCAGAAAGACATCCCATATCACTTGCCTGAAGTTGTATTTAGAATGAACTTCAGATAACATCTGATGGTCTGAAAAACACCCACAATTAGTTATGCAGATCCAGATCCAAGGATGCGTTTGTTCATCCAGTCAAATCAGTGTGGAGCCAGGGATGACTCATGAAAGCTCAAATGACCCAGGAAGCAATATCCACAGCAGTGTACTATAGAGAAATCTCCCATTACATCTGACTTTCACTTGGTTCTCAGGAACTGGAAATTAGATTTCAATCCAAGAAAGTATTGTCATTTTTCAATTCCATCTTTTAAAGTCATAGTGAGGCTAATATAAAGGATCTTCTTATTTATAGGACAGACATGTTCAACAAATGACTCCAAATGAAAATCCAAATGTTGGATTGTCATACTTAAGATGTCACTGCTCACAGTAATTAAAACAAGAGAAAATAAGCAACATTACCCAAAAAGATCTTACTATTTCTCCCTTTTTAAAATTTAGTTTTGGTTTTTTGAGACAGGGTTACTCTGTGTATCTTTGAAGCCTGTCCTGGAACTTGCTCTACAGACCAGACTGGCCTCAAAGTCACAGAGATCCACCTGTCTCTAACTCCTAAGATCCTGGGGAAAAGATGTGCTTCACCACTGCCTAGTGATCATATCTCTTACTACAGATTGTAATCTGTACATCTGTTACATTGTTACAGCTGGAAGAGGTTTGCAACACAATTGCTTCAATTTGTTAAGTAAACTGAAGTATCATTTAAAAGCTATTTTATGCTATTACTTTTCTACTTTTATTATCTTATGTATGTAAGTATTTTGCCTGCATAAATATCTGTGTATCACCCAAGTGCCTGGTGCCCACAGTAATTAGAAGAGGGCATCAGATCCCCTGGGATTAGCATTTCAGATGGTTGTGAGCCACCGTGTACAAAATGGAAATAAAACCTGAATCTTCCTAAAAAACAGCCAGTGTCCTTAAATGCAGTGGTGACTCTTCAGCCTCATTTGTGCTTTTTTCTAATATGTGTGAATAATGTCACTAATGTTGTATGTCCTGAGTGCCTTGTTATATTATGCATTATATATTATATACATATAATGCATGCATTATATATTTACATCTTTTCTTTTAATTATATGATATAGAATATCTTTGTTTTGAATTTAGTTGCTTTAATCTCAGATGTTATTAAAAGGCTTTGGATGTTAACTTTTTCTACTTAGTAAGTGTCTCATTTCAATTTCAAACATATTATAAGCTCATGCTTGTTTAATGAGGTCATGTTGACTCATGCAGTCAACACTGTGGGGTTGCTTGCATTTAGGCCTGTGCACCCTATGCATGCAGTTACCAGGGAGGGCAGAAGAGGGTGTTTGTGGGGATATGTTTCAAATATAATAAGAACAGTCAGAGATATCAGAGGGATCTATCCACAGTCAGTCTAGGAGGATCAGACAGTGGTAACCCACACCTTTAATCCCAGCACAGGGAATATTCTGGGAGTGGTGACCTGCGCCCTTAATCCAATCTGAGTTTGAGGTCATTTTAGTTTACAGAAGGAGTTCCAGGCTTCCAGGCAGGCAGCGGTGGTGCCACGCCTTAACTGAGCAGAGAAAGTATTTAAGGCAGGCATAGAAAGACAGAGCAGGCAGAAGCAGCCAGGAGGAGTGAGGCTGAGGAAGCTGGAAGACAGCTGGGTGAGATCTGACTATGGTGTTTACTCTCCCTGATATCTCCGCTTTTCCCAGAGATCTGGCCCTGAGTTTCCTTCATTCATGCCACAGGTGTTAGATTCTCTGGAACTGGAGTTACAGACAATTGTGAGACACAACTTTAGGAGCTAGGAATAAAACTCTGTCCTCTGGAAGATCATCAGATGCTCTTAACTGCTGAGCCATCTCTCCAGTCCCCAAAACTGTTTTGTGTGGGAGGTTGTGTTGTTTCATTTTAAATAATTGTCCCAACCACTGGTTTAATAAAAAGAGCTGATTGGCCAAAGGCAGGCAGGAAGTGTAGGCTGGACTACCAGACTAAGAAAATCCCTGAGAGCAGAATGCCAGAGAGAGCACCAGAGAGAAGCCAGAGGAAGCAGAGGACAACCATGCAGCTCTAAAGAAAGGTACCAAGCCACATGGCTGAACAAGAGACATGGGTTAGATGAAGGGTAGAGAGCTAGCAAGTGATATGCCTGGGCCTGAGGCTGATCAGCCAAAAACTAATGAAAGCGTCTGTGTGTCTCTGTAGGACTGCAGGTCTGCGGGTCTGTGGGTCTGCGGGACTGTGGACCTAAACTTTGAGGTTAGGCCCGGAAAGTCCAGGCCAGAAACCTCTTACTACAGTTTTGTTTTGTTTTTTTTTAATGTGTATATATGGTACATATCAGTGTGCATGCAGCTGCATGTGTTTATGTGTGGTGTCAAGTGTGCAAATGGGTTCAGATACATGTAGAAACCAGAACACAGCTTTGGTATTATTTCTCAGGAGCTGTTTATCTTGGTTTTTGAGATAGGATCTCTCACTGGCTTACAACTGTCCAAATGAACTGGGATAGCTGGTCATAAAGTTGTTGGGAGTTGCTGAGTATAGGAAACACATCTTAGAATAACATTAGAGAAACCAGGACTGTCAATCACACAGGTCTATTTCCTCAACAGAATGACATGGATGATGCCTGATCAATCACCTGGAATGTCAGAGTGAAAAGTGGTCAATCAACCTGGTGATCTTTTGCTATTCCAATAGCAGCCATATTCCACCTGTATCCCCCCAATATCCTGAGTACTGTTTAGGCCCTGATCCTGCACTGAATAGAACATATCCCTGTGACATCCATGTGTTTTGCATCCTTCACCAATAGAATCTATCCTTATTGCCGATCCTTCCTCTAGGCCCTAGTTCTGAACTCTGTTTATCTGCCAATACAATTCACTCTTATTGTAAAAGTATGTAGCCAGAGCCTTGTCTCTGTCTTGCCTGGTCCACAACTACTTATAAAATATCACTCAGAGGCTTAATATTTATTACAGATGTTTGGTCAATGGCTCAGGTTTATTGCCCATTTCTATTAATCTGTGTATTGCCACAGTCACAGGTTCTACTATGTTTAAATGTGTAAGAAAAGTAAACCATGAGGTCAGTCTCCGGAAGACTATGACCCAATGTCTGCAAAGATGGCATTGTCCTGAGTTTCATTTTCCACCTCTTTTGAAGAACCCACCCCCAGGCCAAGAGGCTTGGGGTGAAGGGTTCAGGACAGCTGGGATCACAGGTATGGCCATTATGCCTGATTTTGACATTGTTGCTAGAGATCAAACTCAAGTCTTTAAGTTAATGTGCAACACTTAACTGACTGTGCCATTTCACCAGCCCTCAAACAGTCTTTCCACTGACATTTCACAATGTCAACATGATTCACTACTAAGTGATGAAAAGTTTTTCTTATTATTTGTTTTTAGGTCACTGACAGTTTTTTTTTTTAAACCAAAGACACAATATCTGTCTGTCTGTCACCTATTTGTCTATGTATCTATCATCTATATATTTTTAGCCATTCATCCATCTATTCATAACACCTGCTGGCAAGACTTGAGGTCTCTTTCTAGAATTTACCATCTAGAATCAGCAATCCTAAGAGTATAAAACTCAACACAGTATTTCAATTGCCACTTAACACTTCAACTATCACCTAATAGATGAATGAAAAAGAAACACAAGGCCATGGAAAGTATTGTGAACCACGTTGAAAACTGTATCAGGGCTGGTTTTCAGGGGTCAGCCTACTTCTAAAGAGTCCCACACTTAAGTCTTCAAGAAAATATTGTCTGCATATCTTGAATGCAATTTGATAGGAGATCTCCAAGTCAAATCCACAAACTTAAGCCACACCAATCTCCCCTCTCATAAGTGTGAGTTAGTGGTTTAAGGTCATTTGTCACTCGGTAACAGAAAATATACAGCTACTGTCTACTGTTTGCCACAGTTTCCTACTCACCTTTACTGATTGTGATCCACTTTGGGTGTTATGCATAATATCTAGAGCTATGGCTTCTGACAAGCTATGGCTGGAGGAGTTAACTTTTAGACAGTGTGAAAGCTGTTTCTTTCTCCAGGAACTATATGAAGTGTGTCTGACTTGGTCTAATTCCTGTCCTAGTAAAAAAGGGCAGAATTTGAAGGACCACAGACATGACTGACAGTTCTTAATCCTTAACGCTCCTGCAGTATCACTGGGCTTTCTGGGGCAGGTCTGGCTACCCATCCTCTCAATACTCCAGAGGAGACAACATAGAGAAGGGAGACATACTTGATGTGGCCACACTGTGAAGTGAACAAATAAAAAGGTCCAGTGACCCCATGCCCACCCCAGGTCTGTTTGTGGGACCACTGAGATGAGGTTTAGGTTTAAATACAGCAAGACGGATGTACAATTAACCCTAGCACAGCATGGTCCTGCTGTTACTGGCACACCACCTCTCTATGAGTTAGTTCTGCAAGGCGGTCCAATAAATTGCCAGAACTATATGAAATCTCATTCTGGGAGGTCAGTCTGTCTTCTGTCTGGCACTGAGGCCTCACTCTCTTTCTGCAGCACAGGATTCCTGGGAGGGTTGAACTCTTTGGGACCTGGTGTTTCAACAGTCTGGAAGCTGGAGGATGAGTACGTGTGACTCTCTAGAACCTGACAGTGGGCACACCAGCATCAGATGTAACACTCAGGCAGTGGGAGATGTTAACATGTAAGAAAGGGAATGCAAGCCTCCTCCTCAGTATCCTTTCTTGTGTCATCCAACTTTTCTTACCCCAGGTTGGTTGTGTTAGGTTTCAGGTTTGGCAAATGTGTCAACCGCCTTCTGTGCCATTTCTAGGGCCGAATTCAGGAAAAGATGATGTTCTCATGTAAGCCAGAATATCTAAAACATGTGTTCATCCCCTGTTTCTATCTTTTCTTCACATCAAGTAGCTTAGGCCTTCCTTAGAGACAGGGTCTCTTATTATGAAACCCTGCTGTCCTAGAATGCCCAGTGTGTGCATCAGGCTGGCCTTAAACTCACAGAGATCCACTTGTCTTGAACTCATAAAAGTCCACCTTCTTCCATACTGCTGAATTAAAGGCAACCACCACACCCAGCCTAAAAATGCTTCATGAATAAAATAAATTGAGGAAAGAAACATAAACTTGAAAAGCACAGTTATAGATTCCAAAAAAAAAAAAAAAAAAAAAAAAACCCAGTAAGAATCTTCCTTCATCCAATGTTCACCTACCTGAAAAGGCTTCAGGAACGTTTCTTCCATCGCTAACCGGCCATACTCAGTGAAGAGCTTGGAGAAAAATCAGACAGAAGAGATGGGGAGGGAGAAAAAGATGGAGATTCATTTATTTATTGGGCTTCTTTTACTCATTTTCCCCAGTGTAACAGAATGCTACAGTATCACGATTACATAGTAATCTTAGGGAAACCGGCATTAATTATATAAAGCATAGAATTGCATATTTAAAATTTAAGAACATGTTAAAGTATAAGAAGAAACTTCTACTTTAAACCTACTCCTCTTTTTCATGTGCACATGGTTCATGCGCATGAGCAACTGAGCACAGAGCCCTAGGCATTTCCTCCAAAGGTAGGACCTCAGCTTAAAACTCATGCCTTTGATATAAAAACTGTAGAATGGAAGCACATGTGAAATGATCTTTCAAAGCAGAGCCTACACTGGGTTAGAGGGCCATAATACATCTAGTACATTTATAAAAGCTATAGCCTGAGGAAATTTAAAGGTTCAGTGATCTGGGTTATAAAATTAGGCATTGGCTTTTAAAGTGGAAAATTAATGCCCCCTTCCCTTATCTTTATTGCCTACAATTAAGAAGATGAAGCATAGCAATGAGAGTCTCTGTATGCAGGAGCCCAGGCCTGTGGAGACAGATGAAGTCCTGATATCATCCAGGCGGGTTAGATGTGTCCCCACATGACACAGGACACACTCCCTTCACACACTGAACTAACAAGACTTCTCGGGCTTGGGAAAGAATGATGACACAGTCCCCCTGATCTTTTACAATAGCATCCAATCCTCATACTGCTGCCTCGTAGGGCAGTGGAAACTAAGAAAATATTACTAGACACTTCATTCAAGTGATGAGCTCAAAGTCTGGGTATATCTAAAAGGCAGGTCCAGGGACAGCAAACTTATCAGACTTTGTATGGACATAACTTGAATTTACATCACTTCAGAGCAAGGCATTGTCATCTATAGGGGAAAAAATAAATGATCAAAATACACGGTGAACTCAGTATCACTGCCAAAAATTAGTCCTTTTGTAGACATACATAAATAAGCCAGTATGCAGTAGCACCAAGCTGCTCATTAGGAAAGTGGCTGACTGGGTTATGACACTTGCCAAGGAAGTAGTTGCTTTTATTACGGAAATAGACCAAGCAATTATTCTATGACTCACCTAGTTGTCATAAATGATCAGTGTGAGATAGCAGAATATGTCAGGTAGCAACACTGGAGGAGAGCTCCAAGTGATACTTCCAGTGTGACCAGCTACTTTGCTTTACATCTACTAAGGTTTCACATTTCACAGGATGGATCTGATACCCATGTTTAGTGGGTTTTTCTTAAAGCACACAGAAAGAGGGTGATCTACTCAAAGAATAACGTGCTGAGTAGGAAGAGAATGCTACTGCATACATCTGAAAACTTCCTAGGGAGCATGTACTTTTATTTGAGACTCCAATTTTGTGGAGTGGAAGGAATACGGGACCCAGACAACGGTTCTTACTGCTATTCTACCGTTAACTAGCCATAGCATCCTCAGCAAGCCACTTCTCCCATCTATAAAACATGAAGGGTAGAGAAATACCACCAAAGTCTCCTTCAGACCAGCTCTCAAGTGGAGTTCTGAGCTGTCCTTGGTTTCTCACAAGGAAAGACGGCTGCCGTGGAACAGGCGCCATGCCAGCAAACTATCCAGTCCTTGATCTTCAGGTTTTGACACTAAAACTCAGAGACTCTCTACACCAAAGATGCTTTGTCTATTGTTGTCCTTGGGTGTGTCTCATGCTTAAGCCTCTAAGATCTCCAACTTGTCCAAGATACAAATCCCAAGTTGGCCTTAGTAGAGGGCTCTAAAAGTCTAAGGGACTTACCCAAGTTACTGAGGGTAGCAACATAAAGCTATATTCCCTCACCACTGGTAATCTGAGGCCACAATGGGGGGCATACTAGTCACAGACAAGCTATAAAAGAAGAGAGGCACCGTGGTTGTTGTTTTGTTTTTTTTGAGACAGGATTTCTCTGTGAATACCCTGGCTGTCCTAGAACTTGCTTTGTAGACCAGGCTGGCCTTGAACTCACAGAGCTCCAACTGCCTCTGCCTCCCCAGTGCTGGGATTAAAGGTGAGCACCACCACCACTTGTTCTTTGTCTATTTTGATTTGCCAAATACTTTCACATATTTAGCAGTGGAAGCAAGCAGGTTTAGAGACAAAGGAATAAGAACATAGCCTTACTAGACAAGGGCCCTCGCAACAGCATGACTGAAGTCCCCAAAATTCTGGTTTGCCTGTCCAAGAGACCACCAGAAGCACAAAACATGCTTTTACCTGGAGGTGTTGAAGATCGTCCTCTTGAACATTTTGGGATAAGTTGTATACCTTGATTATGGAATAAGAAGTCAAGATGGGAGATAATCAGCATCAGCTATCATTCTGTTTCATAGATGTTAGTTATTATACAATCAATTCTCTTACATACATTAATGAGATCCCAAGAAAGTAGTAAAGAGAGCATGTACAATGATCACAAAAATGTTAGACAAATTCAGGAGTCCCTTGCTTGGAGTCCAAATATTACAGTTATTTTATGGACCTATTTAATAATCACTCTTCAAAACACACCAAGTGAGTTTCAATCTAAACCTGAACAGCTTTTGTGGAAAATGTGCGTTTTATGGGGGAGGGTTGTTTTTACAGTATAACACCTCAAGCCTTGCATGTGTGGAAAAAGGTTTCATCATTTGCCCAAATGTGTAGTTCTCCTGCCTCAAACTCCTTTGCCCTTCCACAGCACAGCCTTAAGATGACACTATATGGTTTTCCTATTTTCCTCGAGGTGATAAACATCAGTAATTTTAAAGATAAAGTTATGGTTGCTTAGATGTTTATATATTAACATAAACTATCTGTCTTATACTTATTTAAATAACAATTTCCTAGATATTAATTTAAAATAGTCATTACTTAAACTTTTTCTATGAAAAGATTCAATTTTTTCAGGCCAACTATAAATATTTAATTAAATATTAAATAATGAATGTTAAAAGCAAAGGTAAACTGACTTTGATTGGCTTATGTAGATGATCTTTCCTATTGATTTTAAAGGAAAGAGATATTGAGTTGTTACTCTAAAGATTCATTGAAGAAGCAGATTTTTGTATTACAAGAATAACCTGTGTTTTATGGATACCTTTCTTGTGCCAATCCTTTAAAAAAAAAACTCATTTTTAGATTTTTTTTTATTTTATGTGTAAGAACATTTTGTTTGTATGCACGTGTATATAGCTCATGTGTTCCAGGTGCTTGCAGAGGTCAGAAGAATTAGATCCCCTGAAACTAGAATTATGGATGGCTGTGAGCCACATATGGGTGCTAGAAAGGTGCCATGAACTATATGCAGAGATCAGAGGCTAGCACTGTGGAGTCTGTGCCCCCTTTCACTCCACAGTCTTCTGGAGACTGACCTCAGCATATCAGCTTTGTTCAGCAAGTACCTTTACCTGCTGAGCTATCGCACCCACTCAAGATTTTTTCTTTTTAAGACAAGGTCCCATGTAGTCCAGGCTGGCCTCAGACTCACTGTATCACCAAAGATGACTTTACACTCTTGACCTTCCTATTTCCATCTCTTCAGTACTGGGACAACAGGCATTCTCTACCAGACCTGGTTTATATGGTTCTGGGGATTGAACCTGGAACCTTATAGATGCAAGGCAAAAACACTATCAACTGAGCTACATCCCTAGCTATAAAACTTAATATTATTTAACAAACTGTAGGCTTTAACAGAAAAAGTAACAATAATAAAGCAATTTTGGACTAAAGTAGCCAATTTAGAAACTGATCAATAATTATACTACAGTAATGATTACTAACATGGGGAGTTAACTGAGCAACACATAGGATTTGCCATGCTCTTTGTCTCATTACCACGTATATAAAAACACTCTTCATGAATTTAGTTAAGAAACACCCACAAGTAGATTTATTTTATTCCATACCTGTATTGAGCTGATCATTGTGCTAAGGGCAAATACTGTGGCTGAATCTCTCAAAGTTGACTGACTGTCAAAGGTTCCCTGAGTATCCATCAGTAACACTGCAACCTACAGGTTAAGAGAATACATTAGTGATATTATATACAACATCCAAGGTACTAAGGTTACCATGACACTAACACCCGAAGAACTAAGGGGATCTGTTATCAGGGAATACTTAAAAGTAATTTATTACATGTGCTGTGATTGTTACAGAAAAAATATTAATAGCTGCTGAGCGCAATCATTTTTAATTTTCTCTAGGATAGCCTAGGATATAAATAGAGCATTGAGATGATATAAAAACATCCGCTTGCGGCCAGGTGGTGGTGGCACATGCCTTTAATCTCAGCACTCAGGAGGCAGAGGAAAGCAGGTGGATCTCTGTAAGTTCAGCCTAGCCTGTGAGTTCCAGGACAGGCTCCAAAGCTTCACAGAGAAACCCTGTCTCAACCCACCTCCAACCCCCATAAAAAAGAAAATCAGCTTGTTTTCTGCTATTCTGCACATGGTTTTAACAGGGACCTTTCAATAAGATGCCACTCTCACCTCTGTAGCCTCTGTAGCATATGTGAAATGAACAAAAGTTTTCAAAAGACCATCTCAAAGTTACTATTGAAATTAAAATTTTAATTTTATTTAAAAACCACCATACCTTTTTACCATCATGTTTATTGATAAGAAAAACTTCACTCCATATCTGAATCCCTGTGGTTTCTCGTTCAGATCCACCCCTCCAGGAAAACCCAGTCAACGGTTCATTGTAATCTCCAACCCAGTCAACGGATTCCTATGCATTTAATAAAGGATGATTAGAAGTGGATATGCATGCATGAGTTTTCTTGCCATCCTTTTTGATACTTCTTTTTCTATCACGCACATTAAAAGGAAAAACATGTACCTATCTGCTACATTGATACAGTCATTTTATTTATTCAAAAGCAGTTACAGAGGAGCAATCATCTGTTATGGTTTATCTTAATGGATAACATAACTACAATTTATATACAGGCACATGTATGTGATATATATGTATATATCAGAATGGAAATGTATATAAAGTATAAATGGAGACAGAACATGAGGAATGAAAGAACTGATTCATTCATTCATTTATATGTATGTGTGTCTGATGTGAGTATATACATGCGTGTGCAGGCCAGAAGACCGTATTGGAGGGTGTGGGCTTTCTGGCATGGGTACTGGGAATTGAACTCTGGTCCTCTGGAAGAGCAGTAAGTACTCTTAAACCTCTAAACTATCTCTCTGAAACAACAAATTCATTGAAAAGGTGATATCAGAAGACTGGGAACTATCCAGGCGATCAACCTAGAGAAGAGCACAGGAAAGAAAGAAGAAGGGAGTGAGGAGGGAGAGCACTACTCAAGGACACACAGACACAGCTCTGGTGCAGGGGCTGTGGTGTTGAAGACCAGCGAGCAGGAAGGTTAGACTGCAAGGTTCAGCAAGATGCCTAATAGATGTTTATCCTGCAGGCAAACAGAGTCAAGGAGACACAGAGAGAATCACCATCACATCTGTGTGAGAGAGATTCCAGAGGTAATAAAGAGCTAGAAAGACAATAAATCGCAGAAAGGAACAAACAGTAGATTATTATAAAAGTCAAAATATGCCTGTGAGCCTGAACCAGGACCTGGGCATAAGGAGGACAGAAGGGAACAGATACAAGAGAGATTTGAGAACTCAAAAGAAGGAAAACTAATCTGAAAATTATGTCAGAACTAATCTCAGGTGAGGCAAGAAATACAAAGAATCACTTAGATTTAGCAATTTTTCACTGGTAACCTTGGGAAATAGTAGATATACTTCCTTTGATATGTGTTACAGGGGATAAATTATTAGTTTTTGGAAGCCCTTACTATATGATCCTTGAGCTAAAAAAAAGCTTGTATAAACTAAACTAAAAAACTTTACAAGTGCATAGAAATTAAATAGACTAAATTAATACATTTGTACAAACTAGTATAAAATATAATTTTATTGTATCTTATCTTTAGAAATATTTTATTAATTCTTTGAAAATTTTATACATAATATCTTGATCATATTTATTCCCCACCCCAAATTCTTCCCAGATGCACTAGCCATTCTATATACATCCTACTGTGTGTGTGTGTGTGTGTCTTCGTGAAAACAAATAAACAAATACACATCCAGTTAGGGCTGTCAACATACTCTTGGTTGTGCAGCCACCCACGAGAACATGGCTGATCTACCAGGGGACACCCTTAAAGAAAACTACTTCCCCACCCTGCAGACAGATATAATTAGCAACAAACAGTTCCTCAGCTATGGGTGAGATTTAGCAACCACCTCCTCTTATGTGTGACATGTTGTCTGGCTTGACCATGCACAGCTTATGCAGCTGTGAGTTAGTTCACAAGTACAAACTGCCCTCCCCCTTTTTTTTTAAATCTAGAAAACAGTTTCCTTGTGGTCTTCCATAGCCTTTAGATCAGACAATCTTTCTACCATGTGTTCCACAATGATGCTGAGTCTTATCCTGCCTTATTCTATGAAGCAATCTTAGATCCTCATCAAAAGCATAATAATGGGTTGCACTGTCTGTGCTATTCAGTCCTATGTCTTCATTTCCAGTGTAAGATCCACTCTATGGAAGATGTGCTCATTGTTTAGTACAAATAGTGCACACACTCCCCTTGGTCTAGAACACTCTTTTTCCTTCATCTCTTGACTCTTGATCCAGATCTTGTGCACCTATCAGCTGTCAATAGGTCCTTGGCTAGGGCAGTTCTCGGTGCCCACTTCCCCTCTCCATGTTGAGATTTTAGATAAGCTTGAGCCTGCACAGGTCTCGTGTGTGTCGTCACAAGCTCTGTGAGTTTATATGTGTAGTTGCTATGTTGTGTTTGGAAGACACTGTTTCCCTGTAGTCATTCTTTCTAGCCCCTTTTCTACAAGGGTCCATAAGCCCTGGGAGCAAGGCATGTGATACAGATGTCACATTTGGAGCTGAGCATCGCTCTAATTTTTTCATGTATCCTCATTCTGTTTCCGTATCCAAACCATAATATGCTTTAGTATATAAATTATGTCTTCTTTGGTATCCTCCTAACACAATGCATGGAATCAAGCAATACTAACTAGTTAATGTAGATATTTATATTAATCAAAATATGCTGCATACAAAAACAATTGGGAAGTATATTTCAATGGATAAATTGAAATAGGAAAATATCATTATTGCAACATTAACTAAGGACAATGGTCTACCTATGATATTATAAAAGTTCTATCCCAGAAAATTTATTTTGAAAGACAAGGGATATAACCATAATAGTGACTTTGGGTATTAAATATATATTATCTCATATCCCTTTTTATGTTAATAAATTAAAAAGGTTACAAATAACATAAGGAAAACTATATACAAATGGTACAATAATTGTATGTAATATATACAAGCAATAATTACATTAGTAACGTCCAGTCCATTAACAATTGACAAAGTAAAGGAAAATATCCATTATTTAATCTTATTTTGGTGAGTCCAAAGGATTGTTCCTAATTCACTTTCTAACTTAGATTGTATTACCAACTGAAAACTATCTTTTGATGTCTCTCAAACTTAAACACTTTAACCTCTAAGTGAGTTTCTTTTCTAAAACCGTCACTAGAAACTATAACTATCTCATCTTCAGCTCCCTGAGAGATGCAAGAAGGAAATAATATTAACTAAGTAAACAAGATGTACAAGCAAGCAACTTCCAAAAATATGAAAAATGAAACAGCTGGCTGCCTGGACAGTCACTCAAGGTTCCTCTGCAGCATTGAAGTGTCCATCTTCAGCCTACAGGCCTAGCACTTCTGACAGACTTCTCTGTGAAACAGGATACTCTTAAAGACCTTCCTCCCTTATCCTGGCAAGGTTCAGCAGTTCTTTTTGTGTGTCCTGCTTGTCCATTTTGAACATCATACTATCAGCTGTCAAGGCAAGGACACTTTCTTGCCCGGTGGCTAACTTTTGCCACAAAGAAGGTCAAACTCCATATGGAGTTTCTTCTATGCCCATCATCTTCTCTGAAGTAGATTGGTGCTGCCGGGAGCAGACATCTCATTGTCATAAAAACAATTAGAACCTATTTGTTGTTAAAATATTTTAAATGTCATATTATATAGACCTCTGAAGTATTTGAAGACCTGTCTATTTAAAACATATCTTTGTTTGACCTTGAAAAGATATCTAATATAAGTTTTATTGTAATGTCTAACTACTACCTTATATTTCTTTATATCCTAATTAGTTGCTAATAATAATTTTTAATGACTAGCAATTTGTATTACATTGTTAGATAAACTGTATAGGTAAAATACCTTGAACAAGCATAGAAATATATGTATAGTACCAAAATTAATCTCAATTTTGTACCAATATACAAAATTTGTATACAATACACAAAATTCCAATACAATGTAAAATATTTAGAACTAGTAATTGCTTTTTAAAAGTAGATTCAATAATCTACCCTTATATCCTATCATATCTGTATCCCCTTTCTTCTTTTTTTTTCTTTTAAAGAAGAACCATAAATCTAATCTCCCTGTTCAGCTTTCAACCTAACCATAACCAATAACAATTTGTATCCAATCACCCTAAACAATGATCATACACAACCCATTGAAAATGTAGCTTGTTTCATGAATTCAGGTATTCATTCATTGTATCTTTAAAGATTAATTAGTGAATACTATGTTTCAGGCATGAAATAATGCTAACAATTTTCCTGCTAGAAAAGGCACATTTTGCCACATTTAAAATCAAGTCTGATCATCTAATGTGAGTGACAGTTGTATGTCAGGAAGAGGGACTAGAATGGGTTCTCACAGTCAGATACCTGCCCCTCTGCAGCTAACTGCATGGCCAGTGTTCACATCACATATCTCTTCGTTAAAGTTCCGCTACGTACAAACAAAAAAAATGGGAATTTAAGCAATCACTCTTTGACACAGGCAACTTGACTTGAATAGAATGTGCATCAATAACCCATCTATGCTAAGTACCATAAGACCTTTGGTGTGCTAGAAAAGTTTTGCTTACTTTCAAAGCCTGGGTTATCTTAGTACTTCTGTTCTTATTTGTTTGAACTAAAGCTAAAGGTTAGCCTCAAAGTTGCTTAAAATACTTCATACCAAAAGATCAAACCAAAAATTGGGTAACTGTGCTACAAAGACAAAGTCCTTTTGCGACAGTCTTGTCATGTGGCTCAGGCTGGCCTGGAATTTGTATACAGTTTAGACTCTTCTTTTTTCAAGACAAGGTTTCTCTGTATAGTCCTAGCTGTCCTGGAACTTGCTTTTGTAGACCATGCTTGTTTTGAACTGACAGACCTGTCTCTGTCTCCCAAGTAGTGGAATGAAGGTGTGTGCCATGACACGGCTGGCTAATTCTTAACTTTCTTCTAACTCAGCCTGTCTAGTGCTTCATAATATAAAATTATTTTTGTGGTATATCTCTTCTTCAAAACTCCATGTTTGCATTGGAATTCACTGGGCAGGGGGTGCCAGAATATTTCCCTTTGCCAACCTCTAGCCTTATTCTAATTCCCCATTCAGCCTTCTGCATTTGGTGTAGCCAAGATCCCTAGAGTCCTATTTTTATCACCTGATTTGTCAGACACCATCAGCTGCCTCAGGTTAGGGCCAAGTGAGAGAGAACTGAGGAAAAGGCTGTGAAGGAACCTTCTGGAGAGAACGGTGGTCTCTGTTTTGAGTTCTGGATTACATAGGAATATGCATTTATAAAAATAAATAAATGCACATTTAATATCTGTATTTCTCTATATAGATTTTTATCTGAAAACAAAAGCTATGAGAATATGGTTTATATTGAACTGTGGAGAAAGTACATGACTAGGAAGAATAAGTATAAACAGACATTCATGATAAATGAGGAACATAATAGTCTGTGGAAGAACCAAGGTGTCGGTACCCAAGTGCTCATTCTTAAACTCCTTAAAATTTGCCTCATGCTTTAATAATGTCCTCACAAATGCTGTGAGGAAGTTATTAAAAAGAAATGTTTAGGTAAAATCTACTTGACATTTTAAATACATGTTTGTAGTTATATCATTATGCTAGTGCTAATTTTTAAAAGATTAAAAAGTAAGTTATAGTAGCTTCCAGTAAAACTGTGTGTAGTTTGTTCCCAAGCACCACGGCTGTAATGGCTACAGTGCAGCCTTTACATTTGGTAACAGAAGCAAAGCCCTCAAGGCTAAAGGAGCACAACATGGAAGGGCACAGAAAGAAGAGGCCTTTAGCGCCTCCCTACCTGGTTGTACATGTACCGCAGCATGAAGTCCATCAGGAAAGACTTTCCTTTTCTAAAGGCTCCAGCAACAGACACAGCGACCACCTCCTTGTCTCTGACAGACTCAGAGAGAAGGATCCGGTTCAGCGCAGCCTCATCTAACTCAAATGAATGGTCATCTTTGACAATGAGGACTTGGACAGGCCCCGCCTTTTTCACCGGCTCCTCCTCTTCAGAGCTCCATTCACTTGACTTCTCTGAAAACCCACCTGTTGAACAAAGTATCAGCAACTTTAGCTAATTACCGGAAAAAAAAAAAAAACCCACAAAATAGGTACCTCTCACTCTCACACAGAACTGGGAAGGTTCATTCCAATCACATCTTATTTCATTCAGACCAGAGACTTAGTATTCCTGGTCAAGTGACTCAATCAATCACTTTTTTTTTTTTTTCAAAATGTTCTAAGTTGGTACAAAGTTCTTTACTAAACAAGAAAAAAAATATAAACAGGTACTCAACTTTTGGAGATAGATATCATGATTATACTTTGCACATCCTCCATCCTTTAAGAATAAGCTTGGTAATTTAAAGAAGGGGCCCTTGCAATGCTTCTTTGTGTGTATGCATGGGGATGCATACAGATGGAGGTCACAGGTCTTCTTCAACCACTTTCTACCTTATTTTTCAAGGCAAGATATCTCACTGAACCTGGATCCGTTGTTTCCACCTTCCCAGTAATGGGCTTCTGGGTGCGTATCACCATGCTTGGTTTCTATACGGCTGCTAGAAATCAAGCTCAGACCTTCATGCTTGTACAGAAAGCAGACAACAGACAGACCCATATGCACACCCCCACACTTACATACACATTTTCATTTTTTTATTTATGTGTATTGTATTTATCTCTAAGTGAGTATGCTATGTGTGTGCAGGTGTCCATGGGGCCAGAAGAGGGCATTGGCTCCCTAGAGCTGGAGTTATAGCCAGTTGTGAAGCACCTGATATGGGTACTGTGAACTGAGCTCAGGTCCTCTGGAAGAGCAGCAAGTGCTCTAAGCACTGAGCCATCTCTCCAGACCACCATATTATACAAAACAAACAGGAAAAAAGAATGACCAAAATGACCAGTAACTCTAGAATGCACTCAAGAGACCAAATCTAGGAAGTCATGAGATACAAGAGGTAAAGGTTAATACTGAAGCATAGAGTGTTCAGAGACATTCCATCAAAGGTTTATCCAGGCCAAGGAAGATACGAACACCCAAACACAAGAGGCTTAAGTGACAAACAGAAACCCAGGAGGACAATAACATGCACAACTACAGCATAACACATGTGCCTTTCCACTCTTCACAAGCTAACACTGACATAGAGCAACTGGTAATAAAGTAATCATTTTTATTAGAATATTCTTATATATTTAGCACTTTGCTATGTTTCATAAACTCCTTATAAAGATCTGAAAAATATTCACATCTATTGTGCTTTAAAGTTTTGCTTTGATATTTAAATCTGTCAGGGACTGATACTTGGATAAAGTATAAGAGAAATCAAACTTATACCAGCACCATAACACTCCCTCTTATTAATTTCTTATTCATCTAATTAATACTAGTCTGGGCTATTTTAATACTTTGCAGCTAAATACTATAATCATTATGCTAAAATAATTTTTAATTTAAAATTGCACTGTACTGCTAGGCATAGTGGCAGATGGTGGCAATCCAATAATAACTGGAGAGGCTGGGGCAAGAAGACCTTGAATTTCAGCCTAGCCTGGGCTATGCAGTAAGAAAAGGGTTCCTCTGCTCTCTTCAGGCCTCCTCAAGCACTGCATGAGACACAGATATACACAAAACAATCACACACAGAAAAATAAAAATTGATTAAACCTCTTTAAAAGATAATACTAGGGATTGTGCTGGTTAGGAGTTTTCCTACTAGGGTCATGACTTCACTGGCCCTGAGAAGTAGGTTTTCAGTACCAGGCATGGTTTCTCTCTTGTTGAGAGCGTCTTAAATCCAATTAGAGACTTGTTGGTTAGTACAAGTTATGTGTGTCAGCATAATTACCAACAACAAATAGCCTTTCTAAGTTAAGGAATACATGCATTTACACCTTTCAGAGTTATGTGCCTAACTTCTATATATTATACTGTATTCATTTTAGTGTTTCTTTGCAATGAATGACCAGTCATGCAAGGAACTGTCACACCTTTGATCTTTGCAAATCAGATATATTAAAATGGTTATCATTATATTTTCAGTTTTATTTGCATGCCATTGAGTGTCTTTTTATATGGATAGAGTCTTGATATGTTTCTTGTTAGTTGCTTCTTTTAACCTTTGTCTGTTCCCCTATTTTTAGACTTAGATATGTGGTGTAAGTTGACTTTTGTGTGTAGTGGTGCATGCCTTAAATTTGTTCTGCACATATAGTCAGTCACACAGACACAAAATGCAAGAGGCAATATAAATGTTCATCAAATGAGGACTGTTTAATCAATTGTGATTTATTCACTAATGAAATATAATACAATTGCAAAGAATCAGAAGGCTCATTTGGAATAAATGCACTGTACATTCTACTAACTCAGATATAGTATAGTATTTACATTATGTATAACTCTGAGAAATATGTGAGTATTTGGAATGTTTGAGAGATAATAAGGAACATAGCATAGAATTAGTTGACAGGGTTATCTGGGGTCAGATCAGTCAGAAGAAGATGAAAGATCTGGGAGGGATTTGAGACAAGGTGTTAGGGTTTCTACTGGTGTAAAGAGAAGCCATGACCACAGCAACTCTTAGAAAGGAAAACGTTTAATTGGGGTGGCTTGCTGACAGTTCATTATCATCATAGTGGGACATGGTGGCAGGCAGGCATAAATAATGCTAGAGAGGTAGCTGAAAGTCCTACATCTTGGCTTACAAGCAACAGGAAGTGGTCTAAGACATTGGTTATGGCTTGAGCATATATGAAACCTCAAATCCTACCTCCACTGTGACACACTTCCTCCAACAAAGTCACATCTCCTAATAGTGCCACTTCCTTTGCGGTCAATTTTCTTTAACCACCACAGTGGGTATTAGGAATGTGGGAGAGGAAAGATCAGTGTTTTTCCTGAGGCAAGTCTGAACTTGTTGTTTCTTTTTGCAATCTGGGTATGAAACCTGGGGCTTTAGTGTGCTAAGTACTCTATCACCAAGCTCTCCCACTCTAAACCAGGACTCATTCTCATCACATTTCTGCATTCTTAAATATGTTTTCTTAAACTAAACTTAATATCAATTCCCCGAACAGTATTCAAGTCTCAAAAGAAAAAAAGAAGCAGGTCGAAAGTGAGCCAGGTAAGAAGTACATTTTACTGTGGTGGATATGGACAGATGGCTCACCAGCAGAGAAGCACCTAGCTATGGTTTGTTCCCTCTGGGACATGTTGAAATTTGGTTGCCATTGACAGGTGGTAGGACTGTTAGGAAGTGAGAAGGTCATGAAACTCTTATGAACTTGGTTAATTCTCAGAAGAGTGCATTAAGTTCTGTTCTCAAAAGACTAGGTTAATCACAGCAAGAAAGGACTGTTACAAAGTGCTGCTGCTGGCTGTTCTGGACAAGGAAGCTTATTTTTGAGTGGAATCCATGACTGCAGACTCACAGTTGAAAGTGAGAGACATAGAAAGCTTCTGTGACACCTTCCCCCAACCCCACCCTCAAAAGAAACAGTCTAGATAAGAAGCCATTGAAGAGCCCTCTAAAAGTGTGATAAAAATGCTGAGGTATAGCTCATCACAGTTGATGGCTTTGGTTAAGGGTGGGGACACACTCAGTGTAATTTAAGGAAGTTTGACCGTGCTTCTATGAGAATATGGGCAACACAAATTGGTCTTGTCTTGGTTTTTTTGTTTTGTTTTGTTTCTGGAGAGGGCACAAAGGTGGGGGTGTGGATGTGGGAAGACTGGGAAACAATTCTAATCAGGGTACATTGTGTATAATTCCCAAATAACCAATAAAAATATTATATTGGAAAAGCCTGTTTCAAAAGTCTTTAATGTTAGCAATCCCTTCCCATACTCCCTCCTCTCTCCTATGCCCCAATGTTCTACTCCATTAACCCTCCTGTTCCATTATTTGCCCTAGAGAACCTAATGGTAAGCCCTTACTACTGAAATCACCACATACTTGAGTCATAAGTTGTAAAGAAGTCAAGCTGGTACCAACCCAGAATCTTTATCCTTACTGGCTAGTTTTTCTAGAGCTGGAAGGGTCTATGCATACTAACAGGGAGGCAAAGTACTCAGCAGTCTAAGCTAGCCGTAAACTGTGTGAGCTACAGTAACTACCAACAGTATTTTCTCACTGGTATAACAGTGGCATGAACCCAGACCTGGTACAGGGGGCTGGACTAAAGCTGTGGCTGGTCATAGGGCTTAGGGGAGGGCTTACTATTCTCCTGATGCAATAAACTGTCCCCTAAGTTCTCACCTTTTGTACTCAAAGTGCATCTTTCGACCATTATTGGTAAAACTTCTTTTCGCAGTTGATGGTAATTAATACAGAGACATTGGTCATTACTCAGAATATAAGGCATTACGAAGTTCTTAGCTCTAAGTGAGACGTCTGTATTACAAGCCCTTGGCCTAGGGCTTAGGTATTATTAGAGCAGAGAGGCAAGGCAAACTACAAGATGCATCAAAACAGTATTTTCCAGACATGACAGTGTCCTTGCACACAGAACTCACAGAAGCTATGACTGCATATACAAGACCTGCACAAGATCAAGTCAGTGAGATCCAAGTCTGGATGGGGGGGGGGGGAGGCAGCTCATGAAGTGCTATTCCTAGCTGGGGATCTATTGGCAGCTGATGGCTTCTGGGAGAGGGAGAACCAGTTTTCCTTAGGGATGTGGGCTCTGAGAGGCCACCCATATTTCAACAGATGGTTCTTTACCTATGTATATACATGTGCACTAAATGGACTTTGTATGTTCAATAGAGCACATGAAACTGAGAGGGAAGAGGGTGGGGGTCATTAAGGGGGAGAAAATGGGGGAAGGGAATGATATTAGATTAAAATAGGAAAGAAGAGTGAGGCTGGCCCTGATGTGCTGTCTCTCTGCACAGCTTCAGTTTTCTGTCATGTTTGGACACACTGCCCTCATTAGATATGACCATGTGACCATGTGCTTGTCCACCTTAAGAGAGTGAGTCACAATAAATCTCTTTTCTTTAAAAATAAATTCAGTCTCAGATTTTCTGTCACAGCAACAGAAAATGGACAAAGAAACAAACATACTCTTTCAACTTTTTGCAAACCATTATGTTCTAAGCAGAGGAATTCTCATCTTGTGTGGTATTTCTAAGCCACTAGAAGCTGGTACTCAGCTATTGAATTTTAATATGAAGAAAGGTAAATTTTAAAAAATTAGAACAACCAGAGCAAATAGTCATCATTATGTAATAGAAATGCTATAAGAATGTGTTACTAATTTTCTTAATTTAAAAAACTTAGCTTTTTTTTTTTTTAAGAACTATATCCTATCTGTTAAGCAAATACTAAACCAAGAGAGATAACCAGCTCTGAGGATGCTAGAGATAGCTTAGAGAAGCTACATGGTGCCTAGGAAACTGTCTTGGCAACAAAAATGTAAAGGAACTGTTACTTTTCTTTAACGTCTGTCTGATGATAGACTGTGAATTTCTACTGAAGGTGCCTCTGTCTGATTCAATGCTGAGGGTGCATCCAAGTAGCAGCACTCACACAGAAGAGACTGTGGGCTGTGGAGACAGAACAAATGTCAACTCAGGAAATGAAACTGAGAGCCAGAGGAGAGCTTTGGGCTATAGAGAGATAGTGTGCTAGGTGAATCTCAAAGCACCACTGTGTACATGCTTAGACAGGTCTGCTAATGATGATGCTGCTGAGAACAATGCCTATCCTGAGACCTTGGAGCCTTGGAAAGAATAAGGAAATCACTTAGCCAAATTTTTATTTATTTGGAAGCAAAATTCTAAATCATCAAAAATATGTCAGTGACTATAAGTATTATTTGCTCTTGACTTCAAACTGAGAGCCCTGTGTGTATGCACATATCAACAGAAAAAGTAAGAAATTAATGCAAAATGAAATTCAAATTTCTCATAGGATACAGGAAGACTCTCAGTCCTCCAAGCAAAGACACATTAATTAAAAAGAAATAAATCTTCGAGGTCAGCCTGGTCTACAGAGCAAGTTCCAGGTCAGCCAGAGCTGTTATACAGAGAAACCCTATCTTGAAAAACAAAACAAAGCAAAAAGAAAATAAATAAACTTTCCAGGTAAATGTGTGTGTGTGTGTTGTTTATGGGTGTGCACATGCACGTGTGTGTGTCTGTGTGTATGTATGTATATTGTGTTCCCACGAACATATATACATTCGAGAGACTGGCACCATCGGGCAGGCAAGATGACACATTTTACAGGGAGCGCTTGGTAGGTTCACAAATGAAACTAGCAAAAGAAATATGAACCATTATGTTAGCACCAAACAAAAAGATTCTGAGTCAAAAATATTACACTAGAGGTCCACTATACAAAAATAAAAGGCTGAATTCACCAAGAAGATATGATAGCATCATATTTGTAAATACTTAGTAGTTCAAAGGTATATAATGAAAACCTAACAGAACAAAAGGGAGAATTGACAGATGTATCAAATTATCTGAGAATTTTAAAATGTCTTTCAGCTAGTAGTATCTGATAAATGAAAAAGTCCAAAACTAGCTAGTAAACAGATGGTAATGAACTATACACTGAGAAAGTCTGTGCTAATGAAATATGTTGAAGAATATTCCTTTACGTTGTGTGAAGATGTGTCACTATGATTGGTTTAATAAAAAGCTAAACGGTCAATAGCTAGACAGGAGGTATAGGCAGGGCTTCTGGACAGAGAGAACTCTGGGAAGAAGAAAGGCAGAGTAGCCAGTCTGACACAGAGGAAGCAGGACATGCACATGGAGGAGAGGTCAAAGCCAGGAGTCACAGGGCAGCATGTAGACTAAGAACTAGTTAGGAACAAACCTAAGCTATAGGCCGAGTTTCCATAATCAATAGTAAGTCTCCGTGTCATTTTTTGTGAGCTGCAGGACAGAGAACAATCTGGCACACTGTATGAACTATTAGGAAACACAGGCTGGGGATCTTGCTCAGTTGGTAAAGTGCCTGCTGTACACACCAAGGATCCTCAGATTTAACTCATTAAATCCCTAGAAATGCCTCCCCCTTCCACCTCCCCCCCCTCCAAAAAAAACCCCCAAACAAGCATGGGGATGCACATGTGTAACCTCAGTGCTGGCAAAACAGAGGTAGGCAGATTCCTGGGGCTTGCTGGCCATTCAACCTAGAGGTCAAATGAGAGAACTGTCTCCAAAAACAAGATAAACAATACCCAAGGAATGACACCCAAACAGCCTTGATACAGACACACACACACACACACACACACACACACACACACACAGACACACACACACACACACACAGAGAGAGAGAGAGAGAGAGAGAGAGAGAGAGAGAGAGAGAGAGAGAGAGAGAGAGAGAGAGAGAGAGAGAACAAAACGCTGTTTGGGGCTGTATACTGGGTGCTGCAGAGGACCTTGGTTCAGTTCCCAATGCCCACATGGCCGTTCACAAGCACCTGTGACTCCAGGCCCAGGGGACCCAACACCTCTTCTGCCTGTGGTACACAAACAAGAACACACTCACACTCAGGAAAACATTCATACACATGTAAAAAAAAATAAAATCTAAAAATATAAACAACCCAAACTATGGGTAATCTATAGCGTGAATTGCTTCATTGCAATCAGTAGCCATAGCCATATGTGACTATTTAACTTTACAGATTTAAACTTAAACACATTAAATATTAACATATTCAACTTTCAAACTTGGCCTCTATCTGCTCACACTGGACCATCTTCTATTACCACAGAAGACAATGCTGCTACACAGCAAACATTCTGACTAGACTAAAACTCAAGCTTATGTCTTATAAACAGTAATTTAGAAAACTCTATACTATATTGTGGACAGTTAATTAAAGACCAATGCGAATATATTACATCAACATATATTAGAAACAAAATTGCCATGTAGAGAAAATCTATAGCCATCTATATCTATATGTCTATCTGTGTGTGTGGTATTATATAAATAAGAAAAATTTGGGGTGTTTCATAATTTTTAAACTAAAAAAATAAAAGAATATGTCTAAAAAATAAGAGATGCACAGGAATTAGGTAGATACAGCAGGAGAAAGATACTGAAATGATTAGAGGTGTAAGACATAAGACACACAAATTTAAAGAAAAAGAACTTAAACCAAGAAAAATAATAGAAACCAAGAACAAGTGTGCATGTGAATGAAATGGACAGATTCTAAGAAAGCTATGAATTACTAGAAGTGACTAGGAAAAAGAGAAAGCATTGATTGCTCTATAACCAGTGCAGAACCTGGATAAGCTGTTCAAAATCGTATTGCTAGAAGAGGCAGCAGGTAAGACTTAATAGACTAGTGTCCTTGAACTGGACCATTGATATTACCTGACACAAGTAACAGGAAAAATAAATAGCCTCCTCTCATCTTATAGCCCTAATGTAATCTTGATATTTTTAATACTAAAGTTAAAAGGAAAGTACAAGAAAAGAAATTTAGCTATGAACTTGCTTGTAAATATCTTTAGCAATGTACTGGAACATCCTAATGAATTAATGAAAAATCATATTGTTTCAATGCATGCCAAAAACTATTTGCTAATAAATCTGTTAAAGTTCATTATTCAGCAATAATTTTTAAAAATATAATTAAGAAACAAGGACAATCCCCAGGAGGACTACCCTTTTCTGAAGGGAACAGAGGAGTGAATCTAGGGGAGAGAAGGAAGAGAGAATGGAGGGAATCTGCAGTTAGGGTGTAATATATGAGAGGGGTAGGCAGGCAGACAATATGAAAGAAAGAAAGACAGAAAGGAAGGAAGGAAGGAAGGAAGGAAGGAAGGAAGGAAGGAAGGAAGGAAGGAAGGAAGGAAGGAAGGAAGGAAGGAAGACAGATAGAAGAGAAAGGTAGGTCTTGACCTTTTGTAGTAGGACAAGAAGAGAAGGGAAGTTCTGGGAGCACCAGGGTCTCCTGAAGCCTTGCAAAGTTGAAGAACAGCTTGGCAGCAAGCTGCAGATAATTTCAGTCAGTGCTGGCTCTTGGCTCAGAAGCAGGTATCCATCTCACACCTACTTCCAGCCTCATTTGCTCCAGTAGTGTATGTGCAGGTTAGAACCAGGATAGACAACGAAAACTTTGTTCTTCAAAATTTGTCATCTGTATTCTTTCTGTTGAGTGTAGCTTTGACCATGTAAGGGTACCCACAAGGGGGGAAGCCATTGTTGAAAGCTCTCTCACTGTGGCTCATGGAGACTTCTGTCTCAGAGTTTCTATCACTGTGAGAAGCATGGCCATGGCAACTCATAAAGGAAAACATTTAATTCAGATGTTTAGGAGCAGGCAGACTGACATGGTACTGGATAGGTAGCTGAAGAAAGAGAACATTTGAAACCTCAAAACCCACACTGTAGTGACATACTTCTATCCCTAAAAAGCCATGCTTCCTGTTCAGTCCAACTTAGCAATAGGGACTCTATTTTCACCTAGGCCACCATTTCAATAGAAGGAGGTGACTACCCCCTAAAACTTGTCTCACCCCAGATTTCTAGGAAATGGTCTAACCCAAAAAGCCCAAGAAACAGCCTTTCTCCCAAAATTCCACCCTCCCCTTATTGGATGGCACTAAGCCAGGGAAGAATTTCAAACCCCAGAGGTTCCCTAATATGATGGGGTTCACCACTCTGAAAAGTCCCTGAATGTATCTCCCCATGTTAGTAATGATTTGCAGTGTTTTCCTTTAAAGTGCTAGCTCTCTCCTGCCTTGAGGTCACTATTTGGATCCCAACATCAGCCACCTCCCTGGTCTATCAGCCTTTTTCAATAAATGCTGTTTGCTCAAACCCAGTCTTCCTGGTGAATTATTCCCAGATTCACGGAGCTTCACTCACCTAATGGCCACTCACTATCTTATACAGGCCATCTTCACTCAAACCACCACAACTTCCAAAGGTCTGGCACCTCACCCCACTCTCTCTTTCTGTGTTCTCTAAAAAGTCATAGGGCATTCAAAAGCCACAGAATACACAGGGGAAAGTGACCCTATTGCACAAATTTTATTTAGTGTAAAATAAAACCCGGAACCACATATTGGGGGAAAAGCTGGAATATCAAAGAGAGGAAACAGATCACAGTCAATTCCTCCCCAGTGAGCTCCTCAGACTGAATGGGGCAGGTCTGATCTCTCAGTCCTCATGCTCACTATGTGCACAAGCAAAGGGCTGAACTTCTGCCTTCTCCTCCTCATCTTTCTTTCCTGGCACAGTTATTTCACTTTTTGGATCAACTTTCCTAGTGCTGGGATTAAAGGTGGGTGCACCATGCCTGGCTCTGTTTCCGCCTTGAATTCACAGAGATCCTGAGTAATGGGATTACAAATGTAGGTCACTACTCCCTGACCTTCATGGCTAGCTCTGTGGGTGGCTCTGTCCTCTGATATTCCAGACTATTTTTATTAAATATACAACATATTACCACATGACCACTTCACATGCTCAAAGAAAAGGCAGCAGCCCAGGAAAGACACAAGGAGTCTTGAGTTTGTAGTTCAAATTTGACAAAGAGATGGACCACAACAACTAAAACAATTTATTTTATTTTATCTTATTTATTTTTATCTTATTTCATCTTATTATTTTTGGTTGGTTTGGTTTTTTGTTTTTTTTTGTTTTATTTGTTTGTTTGTTTTTGTTTTGAGAAAGGGTTTCTCTGTGTAGTCCTGGCTGTCCTGGAACTTTCTTTGTAGACCAGGCTAGCCTCAAGCTTACTGAGCTCTACCTGCCTCTGTCTCCCAAGTGCTGGGCCACCACCACCTGGTTAACTTTTTTTTTTTTTTTTTTTTTTTAATAGCAAACCATTGGAAAGGGCAAGAATGTGACTTCTATAGTTAGCACACATTTGATTTAGAGGTCCACTTCTCAGCACAGCACAAGGCACACAAATAGGAAAGAAAGACTTGTTTAAAAGAAAAACAAAACAAAACACAGAAATTCTCCCAAAGAAAGCTAAAATGGCGGGTGTGCTGGAAAACACCTCAATTCCTCATAGGACAGGAGAATGTGCGGTATGCCAAATGAATGTTAAAGGAGCCCTGTGTGCTGAGATACAGCCAATCAATGTGGGATGAGAAATAAAATCCTCACCTAAAGGAAACAAACTGTATAGCTGAAAAGTTTAAGGGATGAGAATTTACTGGAAGGAGTCAAGGGCAGGACGAGTAAGAGATGAAAATGAAAACAGTTCCATTTCATTTGGTCTAAACAACAAAAAGAGGAAAGGGGGACTTGGGAGATAACTTGGTCAAGTATTGGCTATGAAGCAACGAAGCTGTGAGCAGCCATGTAAAGTCCTGTGCAGTGCTACATGCCTGTGTTCCCGGGCACTGAAGTTAGAGATAGGAGGACACCAGAGTCTTGACAGTCAGACTGGCTTCCAGGTTTAGTGACGAACTGTCTCAGAAAATAGGATGGGGAATGATTGAGGAACCCACATGACATCAGCCTTTGGCCTACACACACACATACATACACACACATATATATACATATACACATATACACACATACACATATATATACACACATATATATAAACACACACGTATACACATACACACATACACATATACATACACACGCATACACATATATACACACATACACACACATATATATACACATATACACACATATACACATATACATATGCACATACATACATACACACATATATACACATACACACACATATACACACACACATACATATACACACGTACACACAGACTCATACACCATACAGACCACACACACACACACACACACACACACACACACACACACACACACACATGAATATATACACAAAAAGAAAAATTTTTTAAAATGAAAACAGCCTAAGAAAAGTAGGAACACCATCAAGTGTGCCGGAAAATATATTGTAAAAATTAGAAAGATAATTTGAAAAATAATACCTACAAAATTCCTATTTGATGTAAAATATGAATAAAAACTAGTAAATTCAACAAACACAGAAACTGTAGCCCTGATACACTCTTTTTTCTGTTAGCTGCCTTGGTCATTCGCAGTGTCTTTGAATCAACAGAACAGAACTAAGACAGAAGTTGGTACCAAAGGCTACTGCTGTGATGAGTAGAACATGCTGTTTCTGGGGGAATGCAGGAGACTTTGGATTAAGAAGTGGAGGGACCTAAGCAGGGCTTCCCCTATAATCAAATGAATGTCCACCCTATTTGCCATTATAGAACCTTCAGCAACTGATGGAGACAGAGGCAGAGATCCATAGCTAAGCATTGGGTCAAACTCCAGGTCCCGATGAAGAGAGAGAGGAGAGTACATGAGCAAACGGATCAGGATCATGAGGAGACCCACAGACAGCTGACCTGAGCTTTTGGGAGCTCACTGACTCTGAAATGACAGCTGAGGAACCTTCATGGAAAGGAACTAAACTCTCTGAATGTCAAACAGCATGGGCAGTTTGGGGAGCCTCTTGCAGTAGGACTAGAGTTTATTCCTGGCTTCTCAGGGAGCCCATTCCCTACAGAGGAACTCCTTACTCAGCCTTGATACTGGGGGGGCGGGACTAGGACTCACCTCAGCTGGATTTGCCCATCCTTGCCCTCCCTGGGGAATGGATGGGAGGGGCTGAGAGAGAACATGGAGGAGGGGAGGGATGGGGAAAAGTGGTGAATATGGGGAAAACCTTTAAAAAAAATAAAGATAAAAAATAATAGTAACTAGGCTAGAGATAATTCTTCTGTTATGTTGGCAAAGAATGCAGCTGATTTTTGCCCTACTCCTAAAAATCTATTTCAAGTTAAATTGAAGAGTTTCAAACTAATTTTACTGGCAGAGAGATTTCAAGACAGGCAAATATTAATGTGTCCCATGGTATTTGTGATCACTTTTACATAGATAGGCAAAAAGTAATACAAAATGAACTGTTTAGGAGAAAAAGAGCATAAGAAGACATAGACTAGAGACTGTGGTATCCTCAGGATGAGACACCCCCAGACAATCCCACCATTTGTGAAATAAAAGGCCTAAGATTACTCTTTCCTAAAGAAAAAAAATATAAGACACAAGGTCTCAAAGAGAAATTTGCACACCAATTTTTACAGAAACATTTACAATAAATAGCCAAAGTATGGAAGCAACCTAATGCTAGCAGAATAAACAAAATGTGCAGTATATGTACAATGAAATAACTTTTGTCTTTACAAGGGAAGAGAATCCTGACATGTAGTAAAGTACAAATAAACAAAAAAATCAAGTGAACAAGTCAATTACAAAATGATAAGCACTATAACACTGTTATATAAAACACCTATGTAGTCAAAATCACAGAAAAAGAAAATACAATGTTAGTCTTAAGGGGCTGAGAGGAAAATGGGTGGGAAAGTGTGTTGAACAGGTACAGTTTCAGTTTTACAATGAATTTAAAAGATGTGGTGATGGATAACGAGTATTTAATATCACTCAGCCAAACACTTAAAATGATCAAAATGTTAAAATTATTTACTCATATTTTACAATTAAAAAATCCTGAAAAAGTAAGTACAATCATTTAAAATCAGGTAAGAGACTAGGTTTAAACCTTCAGATATGAAAAGATTTCTTATGCTATAAAAGCCACAAACCATAAGGTGTGAGTGAGCCAGCCCCGAAGTTGAAGTCATGAGCATGAGGGAGTTGTCCCATTACTCATTTGTCTTGAGGTGGCATGGGCAGGGGAGAGATGCTCTCCTACATATCAATGCCTGAGGCATGTGAGAGAGCTGGCCCTGAGGAATTAAGAGCAGGAGGGCTGTCCCTGCCCCTTATCAGCCACGGCATTCAGGAGAGTGGCCCCTACACATTGCCTGGACAGTGCAGTAGAGCAACCCCCCACCCCCGAAAGTATAAGAATTAAGGGGGTTACTGTGTGACTTACTATGTCATAATGCAACTTCCTTTACAAGATTGAACTGTATTTTGTTTTATTCTGGGGGGAGGAGGGGAGATGAGTGGGATCAGAAGGCATGATGTGTAAGGCACAGAGAATAAATAAAACGAGTTAAAAACTAATTACAAATCATAAATGGGATTAATGTGACTACATTTAAACATAAAATGTCTGTTTTTTTTTTTACAAAAAGCAAAATCATATTAGAAAATAGGAAAAGGGATCATCTATACAACAAGATACATAAAGAATTCAGAAAATGAAGAAGAAAGTAAAATGGGCAAAGGACAAACAGGCACAGAGCAGAACCAGTGAACATAAACAACCATAGGAACTCGTGTTTGCATATCATACAGGTGGGCTGAGATGATGAGACTATACACTACATCACAACACTCTCTACAACACCAAGAACGGGTGAGGATACAGGTGAACAAAATATTTTTTTTTTTTTGAAAAACGATCGCTCTAGACTGCATTTATAGTACACTGTGACATTTCATCTCCTAGAAATGTCACAGAAGCTATGCCCATGAAGTCTCATCACCATGGGCACCTGAGCAGGACCTGAATAAGGGTGACACCAATAGACTTGTTAATATAGAAGGGGATCTCATGGGGCTTCAACCCTGTACAGAGAACTACAGGCAACTGAGGAATGCTGAGAGCAGGAGAAATAGCCTTCCCAGGGAAGAGCACAGCAATGATTATCCAGTGGTCAGCCCTGAAATCACACACAGACAATAACTTTATATGGACTAAGAAGGCTGTATTGATATATTAAGAACTGTATGTGCATATATACATATATGCAACATCAATGAAATAAGCAGAGGCCATGAATTTTGAGAAGGCACAAGGGGAAGGGCTGCATGAGAAGAGTCGGAAAGGAAAAGTGGGGAAATGATGCAATTATGTCTTTAAAATAATTTAAGCATAAAACTAAGGCAGTCCTGCTGGTACAAGTCTACAGAGCTGGCTACTTAGCATGTTGAGGATAGCAGTCCAACAACTGCCTGAGCTACAGAATGAGTTTAAAGTTAGCATGAGCAACTTAATGAGACTCAGGCTTAAAATAAAAAGCAAAAATGTACTGAGGAGATAGCTAGTGATGGAGAGCTTACCAGATTCAGGCAGGTCTGAGTTTACTTCCCAACATTGCAGAGAAAGAAAAAACTAAAACTAAAACTAATTAATCTTAGGCACATACATCCACTTAGGTACATATTGGGCTTATGATTTAAGAAGCGAGCCGGTCCTTCCAGAGGACCCAGGTTCAATTCCCAGCACCCACATGGCAGGCCACAGCTGACCATTACTCTAGTTCTAGGGGATCTGACACCTTCACACCGATGCACATAAAACAAAGTTAAAAATATCTTTTAAAAAAATGAAGGTACATAAATTTGCTTACTGGAACTATTCAAATTACCAGGAGGATAAGAACACCAAGTATATAAATGTGTTCCCCTTTGCAGGGTGAAGGAGGGCTGGCCATATGAAGAGTGGGGAATACTGGTGGAGGTCAGCTGGGGAGTAGAGACACTGGGCCATTATTACATTAAAGCTGAATATGTATATTTTATATGCTTTTTTTCATAAAGATATTCACATGAATTTTTATGGTAAAGAAGAAAAGCTTTCAAACCTAAAAACTTTTTCAAGAGTGGAAATATCTTACAGTGAATCATCTTCCCAGGATCTAATTTATAGTCAGTCTGGACTAAAGGTAAGTTTGAAAAGGAGGCAAAGGTATAATATAATGCTGGGAAGAAAAAAGGCAGAGTCTTGCCATGTTGACAGAAAGTCAACCACATGGCAGAGGGTAGATAAAAAATATGGATTTAAAACTTAAGAGTTAGCTAGTAACAAGCCTGAGCTATCTACCAAGCATTTATAATTAATAACTTTCTATGTGTTGCAGATGCCAAGACACAGAGAAATTCTGTCTTTGTATGTGCACATGCATTTGTACGTGCATATGAATACATGTGCATATGTATGTGTGCATATATGTATGCATATGTGTGTATACACACATGCATGCATGTTTGTGTACATATATAAAAACTGTATCTGAAAAAAGAAGTGGAATCAAGTTAAATGAGAAAAAATCAGGAGGTTAGAATATACAGTACATGTTACATATATGTGTGTGTATGTGTCAAACAGTACATATTATAAAAATATACATGTCATGAAGCACATTTTATATACATACATATGTGTATGTATACATACACACACATATTCATACAGTACACATGGAATCTAACAGAAATGTAGAAATTTGTGGTTTTATTTCACGAAGACAAGGTCTGTGGAAAAATGTCTCTCACAAGGTCATGTGAACATGTGGTTCTCCACTGGCGGCACTGGGTGACAATGTTGTGGAACTTTTAGGAGGTGGTGGCTTGTTGGAGAAAGTAGGTCTATGGGAGTGGATCATAAGATTTTATAGCCAGGCCCTATTTCTGTCTGCTCTTCCTGCATCTTTTTTGATCACCTCGAGTTTCTGAGGCATGCTTTCCTACCATGGTAGACTGACTCCCTTCTTATTTAAGCTGTTTTTCTCAGGTTGTCTGTCACAAAGGCAAGAAAAGTAACTAATACATAGAAGCATGGTCACTTTTAAACAGGGGCCAATAAGTAATATTGACCATAAACAGCAGCCCAGCTCTATGGCAGTTTTCAAAGTCAACCTCACACTTTAGTAGCAAGAAAAAGAGTAGGATCGTGATCTGGAACATACTCTACACCCTCCATGACCGCAATAGGAAGAATGTGGCATCCTTTGGAGATCTGACCTCTGTCTTGAGTGAATCTTCACCCACAAGCTTTTCCTTCTCCTCCTGTACATGACTGACCACAGTCATCCCAATCATCATAGATTCAATCACATCCTGTTGTAATGGTCCTGACAGTGTGATCTGACAGAGGCAGTTCTCCCACATAAATGCCTGGTGTGGGGTATGTGCTCTTTCTGCTACAGAGACATCAGCTCTGTTTTACTCTAATTAAACCCCATTTCACCAGAATGTTTTTTTTAGATTTTTTGGCATAATTTCCAAAACTCACAAAGGCAAACTCATTTACACATTTAGACTGCTGATCGTATACAACATTAGTAATGGGAATTACCTAAAGGCTATGTCTTTCCAATCTTTTTCTATGGTGTACCAACTCATTTAACACACTCCAAGACAGCAGGGTTTTCCTGACACACCTGAGTGGACATGGGAGAAAGTAACTGTGTCCTTTGAGATAATCTCAGCTCTAAAACCTGTGAGTGAGATTGACATCTTGGTCCTGCATCACACCTTTGAAAGTTTCTTCTAGATCAAAACTTAGAGTTGGATCTGGACCTGGACTTTGATCTAAGACCCTAGAAATGGTGCTTTCTGATTACACAGTACTTCTTTAATTTGATTTGTTAACTTTGGTCCACTTCAAATTCTAACTTTATCCCTTCTCCATACAATGCTCATTATTGGTTGTACTAGTGGTGCTCAGGTCTGATGACTTTACACACACACACCCCCTCATACAACACTCATTACTGGTTATGCTAATGGCCCTCAGGTCTACTCACTTCACACCTCCCCCCCACCTTACAATGCTCATTACTGGTTATACTCGTGGCCCTCAGTTCTGAGACTCACATTCACTCTTTTTTTTTTTTTTTTAAATCTCAGTTTTTCATTCCCAAGCTTCAAGTATGCACTCAGCAAACTTGTTAAATTATAACTTCCACACCTACTTTCCTCAATATTAGCTCATTCATCATTGTTCTGCTCAGAATTGTATAATATCCATATTATTAATTTTCCCTCAAAAACAAAACCAGAAACCTAAAGCTTCCTAACCTAAAATTCCCACAAGTGCCTTTCCTACAGAAGAGATTTCTCATATGCTGTGAAGCTCAGGGGCGGTTTTGTAAGCTCTTATTGTAAGCACTGACAGGCTTTGTCCACTGCAGAGACTAAACTCCTACATTGTATCTCAAGTTCTCTAGGAAGTTAAACTAACAGAAATAAACAAACAAGAAGGTCTACACTGTTGCTCTGTTTCTGGTAGGCTTCCTGCAGCCTGCTCTGAAAGACTGCCTTCTGGGCTCCTGTTTCAGATACACATCTGTCCCCTTTACCTCCCACACTAGCGTACTTTATCTTCTTTTCTAGTCCACGGTGATTGGGTTTACAGAGCACTAATGTCTTCTACCAGTTTAGTCCTAGAAAAGCCTGTTGTGACAGCTTTGGTGTCCCTTCTGGCTTCTAGTCCTCTGTAAATGGACTGTGAGAACAACCCATACTAATGTAAATCCTAACTATAGAAGAGAGACACCATGGTGCCACCAGCACACTCCTTAGGATCTCTAATCTCAGATTCCCCATCACTGAAACACCACCACCTACCTTTGGAAAGTTGCCTCTTAAGTGTCTACATATCCTCAAACTACCTACATGCAGATTCGGATTCAGGCGGTGGATTCTGAGTTCTCTTCACACACAGGCTTCCCAGTGCTGTCTCCAAGAATGATCCTCAACACCACCACCAACTCTGGTGAACAGCACAAGCGTTCACTCTAGCCTTCCTAGTTCCTGAAAGACCTAAAAGGCAATGTCCCCTCAGTGAAAACAATCCTCATCTCAGAGTTCTCAGGGTCCTGAGCTTTTATGCACAGATTTGCAAGTATCTTTCCTGCTCTTTACTAGGGAATCACTGCATTTCCCAAGTCTGGGTCATCTACTTTGTCTCCTTTCTTTCTTTCTTTCTTTCTTTCTTTCTTTCTTTCTTTCTTTCTTTCTTTCTTTCTTTCTTTCTTTCTTTCTTTCTTTCTTTCTTTCTTTCTTTCTTTCTTTCTTTCTTTCTTTCTTTCTTTCTTTTCCTTTGTAACGTCTCTGATGGCAGCTAGCTGAAAAGGCCACTGCACTGTTCTTGAAGTGTCAGCAGACTATTTTCTCATACGAGTGGCCTATGGCTTCTTATGAGAACTTGTTTCCCTACCTCACACAGCAACTCATCTGTTTGTAAAAACACTCACAGTATTGTGCTACAAAAAAGAAAATCAGAAGAAAACCCTAGCATCTCTCCACAGTTTTCTAACTTACAAAATAAATGACTTTAAGTCATTTATCCTAGCAGTGACTTCCATTTGTTTCATCTGCAAAACAGATAGTAAACACAATCATTTAAAAGGCCAAAGACGACATCCATTTACTCAAAGAGGTAGGCTAGAACAGAGATGAGATCAAAGAATCTGAAATTGAGCTCTCAAATGGAAACACCGATCTATCATTTGCTAGCCCTGGCATTTAACATAAAGTGAAAATTATAGTATCTACCTCGCAGGATGTTATTTCAATGATTTGAGCCTCTATGCTATCATTAAATACCTACTGTGTGCTAGGCATACAGTACTATACCAGGCACTGTAAATAAAATGGTATTAAGGTAGAAAGGGCTACCATCTTTGCTAAAATGTCTACCTCTTATTACTAAAATTCCTAAATAATTGATTTTATACATACTGTACAGCAAGTAAAAACCTAAGTAGTGAAGCATTCCCACAGGACACTGAGGCCACACTCCACAATTCCAGGGTTTATTTTCAATGAGAGTTTCCAGTGGACATGTAATGATTCTGGCATTTCCCCCCTAATTTATCACTTAATTTATATTGCCCTGATTTCTTTGGAGTAAACTGCCACCTACAGCACTAGTCAAAAGACAGATTTCAAGGTCCTATTTCAGACCTGTTGACTCAACACCCCTGTCTGGATGCTGTGTGAATCTTTATTTCTATTAATTTTCCAATTTGTTATATAAATCCCACTTGAGAATGGCATGAGGGAGCTCCCTAAGAAACCTGTAACCAAATACTGAACAACAAAAAACCAAGATGTAATAAAGAAGAATTCTTAGAATAAATTTCCACATGCCTGACTCCAATCAAGAGCTAGAGACTAAGATCTGAGTAGAAGACATGCACCTTCACTGTGAATGATCAATAGTGTTTAAATTCCCTATTCCGGAGCAAGAACAGAATGGAAAGGGACATTGCAGACCTTTATCCAAGTTTTCAAAGGAAGCAAATACTGTGCCTGCAATATTGAAATTCAGGGTTGGTGATCTAGGAAAATGAAATTGCTCCTCTTAAATTTAGTCAACTACTGATTGCCTGCTCCACAGCAACCAGAAATCTAGGGTAATCTCTCAAATGTAAGCCTTGTCCACAGAAGTAGCTGATCTTGTGACCATCACATCAATAGAATGCAAGGAGGCTTTATGATCTTCTGACAAAAGAAAACAGAAATAAACAACTGAAAGGTACATTTATGCTCTTAGTAAAACAGAAATAGAGCAGAGAACTGAGCATTGAACTCCTGGTGGGCGTGTTTCAAAACAATAACAATGCAAAGCCAGGGGAATACAATGTTTCTCCACACCTGTCAGTGGTTGGAGATCCACACAGGTTCTGACCTTAAAATTTGTTTATAGGGCTTCTGATGGGCTAACCACTGTGCCTGCAAGAAATCGGGAGCCCAACCCGACAAGGGACAAGGCCTGCCCACACTCCTCCAGATCTGGTCTGGAACGGCAGAGCCGGCGGGGCGCGGTTTCTCCCGCATCGCTGTGCTCCTCTCCACTCTGCCTACGTGAGCACCGCCCACCCACTCGCGCGTGAACCCACTGGGCCCAGCCCTTCCTTAGGCCCGGTGCTGAATCATGAACCCAGTATCTCCACAAGGTAAAAATCGAGAACAAAGCCAGTCTCGAGGCTAGTCTGAATAGGGTCCGGGTTGTGGGCGCAGGCTAGAAACCCCAACTCGTCTTCTTCCCCATTCCTCCACTAACCCCAAGTTAAGAAAGTGTGCAGTGTTAAGGATGGGAACCCCATATCCCAGGCTGCTGAGAAACGTCTGCAGCTCAGCGTCTTGGCTCGCGCTCAGCCTCATTGTTCCAACAGCCCGCCCAGAGCCTCTCAGCATCCCGATAAGCCCTAGCCTCACAAAGCGGGCCAGGGCTGCGCCTGCTTCAGATCGACCCTTTGCCCCTCTTGGCCCTAGACCACCTCTTTGTCAACCTTTAAAGCTCTCTCTAGGGCGGAGCCCAGAGTCCCTAGCGGAGCTAGATAGGTGCTGTCCAAATGCTGGGAGGAGGCGGCAGGGAATAGGAAAGGAGCCTCAGGCCCTGCCTGCACCAGGCTCAGCATTGGTGACAGCGCGATTCCTAGGAGCAGTGAGCAGTCTCCTGCTGCAGAACAGGCACCCAGCCGCAGAAAACAGTTACGATTGCTACTCACCCCAACTGTTTCTGTCCCTGCGGCTCTTGGCCATGGCGGTCCGTGGGCTGGTGGCGGCGAGGTGCGGTCACTGCTCTTGTGGTGTTCTCCAGGGCCGCAGGTTGCTGGCACTAAGAGGCTCTGTGCCCGCTCTGGGCGTAGTTCGTTCAGACTCTGAGGATGTTGCTGTGGCGCTGGTGGGAAGGACTGGGGAGGAAAAGGGAGGAGAAAGCGGATGAACCAAGCTCAGCATCACCAGCTGGAGTTCATACAAATATCAGCGTCACACTCTCTGTACCTTGGCCCACCCTCAGACTGTGAAGACAGTGACAGACTATATACAGCAACATTTTCAACAAAAACACATACATATAAACAGCACCTTCGGCATACACTCACAGAATTTAAAAGTATTATCTAGTGACAGAAATACATAAACCACCATTATTCTGGCTGTTCCAATACACACTAGCAACGTTTGGACAAATTAAAGCGCTTTGCATTATCCCTAGGCATCTTTTAAGTTTTCATTTTAAAAGTAAGATCATTTTTTAAAAAGAGGATGATACCTTGTATTGTCATATATGTATACTAAGCAAGTCTGAGTCTTAAAATTAGGCTAATTTAAATCCAAGTAAGCTGGAAATTCACTGTAATCTGTAACTGCTCAAATATCTAATGGAATACCTCCCCAAAGTTGCAAAGACAGGCTGAAGTTATATATAGTCTAATAGCAAACATCTGAAGTAAAATAGGGTCCCATCATCAGGGTGTATAGGATGCTTTGGCAGCCAAATTTCAAGGAAAAGCAAAATGCAATAAATACTAAAAAATATTTTTTTTTCCTTTATGTTTCTGCCTCTCTGCCCAAACTTCAGTGTGGTCAGTGTCCTACAGACCCATCCCTTCACAGTCTTTCACTACTAAATACTTTGACCCCATTTACCCGCCTCAGTTTTGTCTCACCAACTCTGCTGATCCACAAACTGCCAGTCTCTTAATGACTAGCTCCATGATCTCTTCTTGGGCACATTACAACAACAATTCTCCTTTTATCAAACCCATTGTCCCTGTTAGTGAAGTACTTTATGGGTAAACACTATGAGAATGGATGTCGCAAAAGAGCTTCAGTAAATGACTGTACATATTCAACTATTGCCCAAGTACTTTTGATTTCAGCAATCCTATAATTCTTGTCTGATTTACTTTTATATTAATTATTTTTCATGGAAATTTAAATTATATATATTTTTCATATTTTGCTGTTAGCAGCTCTCTTTTTCTCTCTCTCACACACACACTTTTATATGTTGAGTGTAGGACAGGTTCATAGTGTTGAGGAAATTGGCTCAAACCACTTGTCAAGGCATGCATACAATAGTATTTCCTTATGAGCCAACATGGAGTCAGCCTGAGAGCCTAGCAACAGGCACCGTCCAGCATTCCTGATCAGGCCCAGCCAATGAGGGGCAACCACATAATGTCACTGGATCAGGATGTAGCATGGGTGCTGGGAGGAGGGTAAATAAGGCTCTCCCCATTGCTAATAAGTTTGCTGTTTGCCTTTCATCTGACTCCCAGTGTCTGTGCCATTGACATGGTGCTTTCTCACCCCTCCCCCAAGGTAGCCCTCAGGATCCTAAACAGCAGCAATAGTTGGTGCCCAATGTGGGGCTCCTAAAGTGGGTTCTGAGTTCACCTGGGTCAGGGACCTTTTTCTTGTTGCAGCTGTAATTTTCTGTGTTACATTGCTGTTTACTATGTGAATAGTTACTTTCACTAAGGTTTCTTGGTGCTGGTTCGTGGGTTCTGAGTTCACCTGGGTCAGGGACCTTTTTCTTGTTGCAGCTGTAATTTTCTGTGTTACATTGCTGTTTACTATGTGAATAGTTACTTTCACTAAGGTTTCTTGGTGCTGGTTCAGGCCCTCTTCCTTCCTTCTTGCTAGGCCATCAGGCAGATTATAGGTTGGCTCATAAGGAAGTACGTAATGTGCATGCCTTGGCAACTTGTTTAAGAAAACTGCATCGACCCTATTGGCCTGTCCTACTACAGCGAGCAACACTAGGGTGGACTGAATGAGTCATCTCCCAATAATCTTGGGCATTTGAAATACTTGGTCTTCTGTTGGTGGCCCATATTTGGCCTTACTGGAAAGTATGTCACTGGGGGAAGGTTTTAAGAGCTTGCCTGATAGTTGCAGTTAGAAATGTGAGCTCTTAATTGTTCCTGTCTGATGCCATGCTTCCCAGAAAATGGTGAAAGACCCTTACCCCTCTAGAATTGAAGCTCAAAATGAACCCTTCCTTCAGTAAGTTGCCTTGGCCATTGTCTTAGATAGGGTTTCTGTTGTGATAAACACCATGACCAAAAAACAAGTTGAAGAGAAAGTTGGCTTATACTTCCATATCACAGTTCATCATTTGAGGAAGTCAAGACAGGAACTCAAGCAGGGCAGGAACCTGGAGGCAGGAGCTGGTAGAGGCCATGGAGGGGTGCTGCTTACTGGCTTGCTCCCAATGACTTGCTTAGCTTGCTTTCTTATATAACCTAGGACCAAGGATGGCACCACACACAATGGGCTGGGTCCTCCCCATCATTAATAAAGTGTCCTATCTCCAGATCTTAGAGAGGCATTTTCTCAATTGAAGTTCCCTCCTCCAAGTTAACTCTAGTTTGTGTCAAGTTGACATACTCAGCACAGCCAGTGTTGTATCATAGCAACAGAAAAAGAATTATAGATTCATGGAACCCTTTAAAAACTGTTTGTTGCCATCCTTATTACTTTTTAAATGTGTATGATATATATCATACACACGTGTGCGGGGTGTGTGTGTGTGTGTGTGTGTGTGTGTGTGTGTGTGCTTGCAGAGGTCCACATCCTGCTCTATATCACTCTCTGCCTTACTCTATTCAGAGAGAGTCTCTCATTATACCTGGAGCTCACCAATTAGGCTAGGCTGGCTGTTAGCAGGCCCAAAGACCCTGCACCTTTCCCTACCTTGCACTGGAATTAGAGGCACCAGCACCATACATGGCTTTTTACATGACAGAGATTTGGACCCAGGTTGTTATATGTATACAGCAAGTGCTCTTATCCACTGAGCCATCTTTTCAATGTTCAAATTTTCCTATATTTCCCCCAAAGGAGCCTTTCTGAGTCTGCTTCTGTACTTGTAACATTTGCCTATTTGTTTTGGGCACTTCTCATTTTTCCACAAGGAAATGTTTCATGGTTTCTTCCCCTTGCCCTGGGACTGGGCCCCTTCAGGGTATAGTCCTGCTGCTGGAGTGTCACTGTTTCTTGATTCTGTCATTAGGCATGTCTGGAATATTTTACCTAAAACAGAATATTGCTCCACTGCCCCAGGTTGCCCTTTAAGCCCTAGTTTTCCTCTTACAGCTCCTGAGTAATCCATTATAAGCATGTGCTTCTGTCATGCCTGGCTTTATTGTATTGTATAGTACTGTATTTTGAGACAAAATTTTACTCTGTAGCTGTGGCTGTCTTGGACCTTGCTATATAGACCACACTGGCTTTCAACTCAGAGATCTTTCTGCCTCTGCCTCCTGAGTAGAGGCAGATTAAACATGTGCCCCACCATCTCTGGCCTCTGGCTTCTGTTTATTTTTAACTATATACTTAATAAACCAAGGAAATATTTTAAACTACATGAAAATAAACATAAAGAGATATTTGTTATATTTGTGTGGGGTTATAATTGTAAAACACTTGAAACAAGCAAAATGTCCACACACTGAAGATTGGTTGAAAAAATGTGCTATGTCTGCACAATGCACTAGTATGTGTCCTTAAAATAAAAATTCAGAAGATATTATGAACTGACAAATTTAATTTCCATTCATTTAATGGATTATGGGTCAAAGAATATACCCTTCTATAAAACAGAAAAAGCTATAAAATAATGTTTCTATTATCTATGCAATGAACCTGGTAAAAACAAACCAGGAGGCAATGAGACAGGCTGCTGATGGAAGGTCAGTAGGACCAGAAGAATGGAATGGCAGGAGGGTTAGGGGTCCTGATATTCCCCAAGTATGGCTTGTGTACATTAATCTCTTACAGTTATGACACTGTATCACAGTCTCCAAAGATGAGCAAACTAACCAGCATGTGGATAGAATTAATTTTTTTAGCACTCTGGCTAAGATCAAGTACAAAATGTGGAAGGAAAACAGCAAAACTCCATTTAAAATAAAAGTGAAGGCCAGGAACATGGTTTAGCAGGTAAAAGCAGTCGCTACCAAGTCTTAACAGCTTCAATTCTCAAATCCACATGGTAGCTAAAAAACTCTTAAGATATTTTGTATGTCCCAAGTGAACACATGCAAATAGCCAGCAGGGCATGAAATGATGACATCTTCACTCATTACAGAAATGCAAAACCACATGATGCCACTTCACATCTGGAGTGACTACAACCAAGAGACAAAAAGAAGTAGCGATGACCATGTAGGAAAACTAACAGTTTCACAAACTACAGGTGAAAACATAAAATGCTAGCACAACATGAGAAAGGAGTCTGGTACCTCCTCACACTAAACACAGGATTACTACATGATTCAGCAATTCTCCTTCTGGGTGTGTATCCAAAAAAAATTACAGTGGGAGGCCACACAGTAACTGGCATAGCATTGTTAGTATTAATAATATTGAAAAAGTAAAAGCAACTTGTGGTAATTTGAAAGAAAATGCATAGAAGGTGGAAATTGGTGCTATCAGGAGATGTGGCCTTGCTGGAGGAAGTGTGTCACTAGGGGTGGGATTTGGGATGTTAGATGTTCAAGCCAGGCTAAGTGTCTCCCTCCCTGTTGCCTGAAGATCCACATGTAGAATCTTAGATCCTCTCCAGCACCATGCCAGCCTTTGTGGTGCCGTGATTTCCCCATGAGGATAATGAACTAAACCTCTGAACTGTAAGCCAACCCCAATTAAATGTTTACTTTTATAAGAGTTATTGTGGTCTTGGTGTCTCTTTAAAACAATAAAACTCCAACTAAAACTAGTGTAGGATATTTGTTTATACTACGTGAAGATGTGTGTGTTTTACCCCACCTGCCTATGGCACCTGGTTGGTTTAATAAAGAGCTGAATGGCCAATGGCAGGACTTCTGGGCAGAGAGAAGAACTCAGGGCTAGAATCCATATGCTGTATTTGGCTGCTAGAGAGGTGGCAAATAATGTAATTAAAAGGGCTCAGGCATTGGTATACCATGTGTTAGCTGCTTCAATGATTAGGCCTCTGGAGTAAAATCCAATGAGGAATGGTATCTCTGTGAGGGCTAGAATGCCAATAGTAAGGCATGATGATGTAAATGGGAGGGGGGTTGATAAGTTACCTATTCTTTGAATGTCTTGCTCGTCTCCTAGGCTATGAATAATAGCTCCAGAACATATAAAAAGTATGGCTTTAAAGAATGCATGTGTACAAATGTGGAGAAAGGCTAGGTGAGGTTGTTTTGTACCGAACGTTACTATTATTAATCCTAGCTGGTGTAGCAGGTGACACAGCAGGAGTCAGAATGGAAGAGAGGCAAAAAGCAATGTGGCAAAATGTAGATTAGCAAAAACACGTTAATCTAAGTGATAAGAGCTAGTTGGGAACAAGCCTAAGGTAAAGGTCAAGCTTTCGTAACTAGTAATAAGTCTCTGTGTCATTATTTGGGGGCTGGCAGACCCAAGAAAGTCTGACAAGAAAGACTTACTACATAAGACATAGCTCAAATTTGGTCTATTCATACAATGAAATGCTATTTGGTCAGAAGGAAGAAGTACTGATACATGTTACAACACAAATAAACTTTGAGGCAAAGCTCTTGTACCTCTAACATCTTATTCTATAAATTGTTTTCTACTCTGTATCCTCTACTTATTCATTGTTTTCTATTGGTTGTTTCACACATTCATTTTACTTTATCATAAAGTCCTCCCTAAGTCAGGGTTTTTACCATTAATGATGCCCCAACTTGCTGCTTCCTCTATATTGTAATGAGTCTCTATATATATAGTGTGTATGTTATAGAATAAATAACAAGCAATTTGAAAAGAGGTATTTGTGTTGATTAACACAACATGTATCTTTAAAAGGCTTAAATAAAATAGGGTATTATTCTCACATGAAAATTTGTTTGAAGCCAGGCTGACCTTGTCTAATTAGTTCAACATATCATGGATTATACTTAAGAGGTATATTATAGGGCTTCTGTAAAACAAATTCTAGTGGCTTAAATAAGAAAAATATTTCCCTCTCATGGGATAATATGAGCATTGAACTTGGTCAAAATAAGACCAAGATTTGTACTTTCTTCATTCATTTACCTGGGACTACCTGTTCTAGCTTGAGCATTAACATTATTATTCTAACTAATGTGAGTATTAAGGGGTTCTAGACATAGTTTTTTTTTCCCTTTGTGGAACAACCAACTTCCCTGTAGTAATTAGGATCAGTAACACCAACCATTACAATATTCCTTCCCTGATCCGTTGGTTCTGTGGCATGAAGACCAAAAATCAGCCATGTAGTAGCCTCACTCCCACCCCAGTTAATAGAACTGTGACTTACTTATATGAAGAAAAATATATTTCCCTTGTTCACTTGGACCTTCAAACCTACCACGCCCAGTATAGAGACAAAATTGTAGAATAACTTATAAAAACAAAAGTTCTCCAAAAATTATTATGAATAATCTAAAAGCAATGATACTTCTCTGTTGGTTCATAGGCCCATGGATTCTGAACATGGGTCATAAAAGGCAAATATGAGTTCTAGGTTAATTCATATGCCATATCTTCATAGGGGCCACATTCTGTCACCACACACACAAATTAGTTAATTAGCCATTTTCTAGCTCATGGATAGGAGGCCAAAGCACCTAATTCCATGGGCAGGATTATATTAACACACCACACTCTTAGCAAACTCAGTTTCTTGTCCAAAGACAATGCTGTTTGTAACAATGATACACGGAGATGAAACCAGGTGCTCTATGAGCCCATGGTTATAACACTAGAGGGTCTTTATGGATTGGAAAGACAAATCCTGCACAATAAATATCTATTTATGTGCAGGAAAATTGCCTTTTCCATCCAATAGAAAGGACTTGGTACAATTAAATCACCATGAGATGGCTGGCTGATCTAGGCAACTATATAAGACTTGAGGCTCTGTAATGGCCTCTGCTATAAACAGGTTAAACACTCCATATAGATAATACTGAATTAAACTTGGCAACCAGAAATCCACATTATTGTCTACTATTTAGCTTAAGTTCTTATTGCCACATATGGGGCAACTAAGCAAGCTCTACAGTGACTGGGCAAAGAGACTAGCTGGTTGACATCTAAAAGGCAGATCATACTGAAGAATCACTTATCAGGGTGGACACCTTCAGGTGAGGGGTAATATGGTTCCCAAATATTTTCCCATGCTGCCTAACTCTAATAACCCATCCACAATACCTTATCCACCGACTTCCTTAATTTTAATCTTCTTTCCAAGTTGCTGGCCAATCTATTACCTACTGTGCATAAGTCAGTATTGATTTATACCTCAGGCCAATTCTCCTTCCTAACAGAAGGTCAATAAAATGTACTGTTCACTGTTGTACCCATGGGGAGAATTTCTCTTCATTGTCATTGCTCTTTGTGAATCGGGGCCATAAATCAGCAAGCTGCTTCACATTTGTGCCAACACAAAATGCTGACTAATAAACCAGGCCCGCACATGTTCTTCGTCCACTAAATGACAGAATAAGGAGAAGAAAAGGGCATGGGATAGGGTGAAGGGGGCATATGCCATGGAAGTTTGCTAGAAACTTACCTGTGCTTCCAGATCATGCCAAGCTTTTCCAGAACGTACCATCCCATTCAACATGGGAATTCGGATGTCTGCATGTACAATTCAATAAACCAGTTAACACAGTTCCCAAAGAACAGCTTATGCCACCAAGTCACCTTTGGTGTTAAAGGTCTACCAAAGGCCTGGTAGTAAGCCAAGAGTCAGCTATCAGTAGTATAGACATCATGGACGGAGCATGCTCATATTCCAAATCCTAGATGGTATCCTTAGTGCTGTGATTCTCATTTGGGCTTTGTAAGGAACTCCCTATTCTATTTGTGTTGACCATGAGGTCTGATGAGTCCTAAGACCAAGTATCAAGGCACTGCATGGCATAGTATGGGTCACCAACCAGGTGTTATGCTGTTTGAGGTCCCATGAAATCCGGTAGTCGTGTGTTGTAAGGGAAAGGGTCAAAGAGCAGCGAATGTAGTACATTGTCTCCAAATTCAAGTAAGACAGATGAGCACATCAAATCATCTCTTCTGAGATGGATCAATTTCACTAATGTGCTAGGACCACATGCATTTATGTTTCATCCTCTGGTATAAGGGTAATTTTTGTTTTAAGGACTTTTGCCCAGTTTTGTCCCAAACTTTTAGGCTCATGGATCTCCTGTCTTAAGTTCCTAAATAGCCATGACTATATGTATAAGATCACACCTGCCTTATGGTCTTTATAAAGTATGTAGGATGGTAGGTACTGCCTGTTCCTCAGTCCTATTTATATAATAGAATCAAAATAATAGACTGCCATGATGTTCTTCTAGAAAGCAAGGAAACAAAGGTCAGTTTAGTTACACTGTGTCACTGAGCAGAAAAGGTACAATAGTGACCTTGCTATCATAGCCTCAGGAAAGCAAAGTGCTTCAGATTATCCTTCTTTAACAGGAACTAAAAAAGCTACATTCTGGGCTTCAAGTTGCAGCCATACTCAGGCTACCAAGCTTATGTCTATTGGCTCTAGAAAAGGTCATAAATGCAATATTACAAATTCATTGACTGTTTATGTTTGTGTGTGGTGTACATGTATGACATGTATAGGTAAGTTTCTCTATATTTGCCCACTTACGTGTATGCATGTGGAGGGTGGGGATTGACAATTTTTTCAATTGCTTCTCTGCGCTTTTATTTTGTTGGGACAGGATCTCTCACTGAACCCCAAGATCACTGTGTCAACTAGACTGGCTGGCCTGCAAGTCCCTGAGAGCCTGTCTCAGTCTCCCTGGTGCTGGAGCTACCAGGCAATACCACCATACCTAGCTTTCAGATGGGTGCTGGGGACCTGAGCTAAGGTTGTGGTAATTACGCAGCAAGTACTTTACCTACAGAGGTTATTTCCCCTAAAACTTTTGTTTTAAATTCACAAACATCTTCAAAGCTAATTTGTCTATTAGAGATGGTTTGGAGTGTTCACCAAGTTCATATGTTGGAAACTAAATCCTTATTGTAGCCATGTCAAAAGATGGGCCCTTTAAGGGATGATTAGGTCATGAAGGCTGGGTCCACTTAATTCTTTAATGATGAGTTTCCCCTCATCTACCCATTTTACACTAGCAAGTTCTTGTCTTCATGCCTTCTGTTAAGTGATGATATAGCCAGGGGTTTTGTTAGATGCCAACACTTGATATTGGACTGTGTAGCCTTTGTAACTAAAAGATATAAATTCTCAGACTTCAGTGTCTGGTACAGCAACAAAAAATTGGATCAAGACACCACTGAATGGAGATGTGTTAAAAGACAAAGACCACTGTCTTTTAGATTAAAAAAAATATTTTTAGATTTTTACTTAATGTGTATTTTTGCCTGCGTGTATGGTGCCTGTAGTGGTCAGAAGAGCATGCTGGATCCCCTGGTATGCAGTTATGATGGTGAGCCACCATGTAGGTGCTGGAAAATAAACCCGGGTTCTTTGAAAGAGCAGCAAGTGATCTTATCCTCTGAGTGACCCTCTAGTCCCCTTGCTCAGATTTTTAACAAATGCACTAAATGTCTTGATTTTCAACAGTGACACTAAACAAATTTCCCAAGTAATAAAGTTTAATTTGATTTTCTACTTTAGACCCAGGGGTCACATTGGTCCCATCAGCCCTATAATTTCACACTTCTAAGGTGGCATTCACAGGCCTCTTGCTGAGTTTCCTCTGTGCAGTGTGACTATTCTTACATATATTTTGTAACTTAAAAAATAACCTCAGTGTTTATCATAGCTTCTTCTAGATCTTCCATGAAAGACATCTGAGCCAGGACTCTACTAAGATCACTGGAATCCTGATGAGTTACACGGATGCTTCAGAGAATGCTGTGCAGGCTACTATCCTCTAGACTGTCTGAGAATTTCACATTCCTCAATTCATAGTCACCCAGGTAAAAGGTCACACATCTCTCTGGAAATAATCTCAGCTAAGGGAAAATCATTATATGTAACCATAGGTAGGATCCTTCCTAAAAGAAACTTGCCTTCTACCCCTTAATTAAAGGATTCAGGCTTAAGAACTGGCTTACAACCAGATGTTAGATAATGTTCTGTATATATATTATAGTGACCAATTCCTTTTTTGCCCACCATTCCTGTAACCCATCCTCGCCCGCAATGATGACGCAACACCAGGCTCTTCTTTCAGCAGTTTATTCAGGAACCTTGAACATGGCTTCTTCTTCTTCTTTTGGGGTTCCCGCTCCCTGCTAAATACCTTCTGGACTGCCAATCACAGGGTACCACATGGGCCATGCCAATAGGTACGGGTACACGGGAGCAAACCAAGAGCTTAGCCTTATCCAAATAAGGAGTTGTTTATCTCAGAGAGCGCTCACCATCGGGAAGGTAGAAGCCAGCACCATCTTTAAGGTGCAGCTCCACAGCTCTCTACAGTTCCCCCTTTTTGTTTTTATAAAGGAATTAGCAGGTGAGCGCAGAGGTCTACTCTCTGTTGTGCAAGGAACATTATCCCAAGACTCCTTTTGGGGCATCCCCCTAGGGATTATGGGACTCGTTCGACACCCTTTTGTCACAGAGGTGGGACATTAGGGTGAGAAACCCACATGCAAGCAGACATGCTCTCCTTGAGCCCTCCAAAACATAGCTGAGGTGCTCAACTGCAGTGCACTAGCCTCGCAACCTGCAAAAAACCTTAATCTTTTAAGGCAGCTAGCCAAACATAGGGGGACTGTCCCGTCTCTACGACTACAAAGGCTTGGGCAATCATGGCTGCATCCCGGCACTGTCTGGTCCTAATGCGGCAAAGGCACCACAGGCAGACCCCGGAGACCAGCGCCATCAGGCCAGCTATAGCTCCTAGTCCCACCCACTCCTTCAGATGATCCATGGCAACAGTGAACCAGGTAGCCAATCCCTCAGCTAGTCCGGCATCCATCTGGGTCGAGTTGACAGTCACAATGGCCACCCGGAGATCTTCCATCAATCTATCCAACTGTCCTGTCCAATTACCTAAAAAATAACTTGACAATTGTTTAGATAGATTTGCAGCCCGGGTACTTATCAGGACGAGTGCCAGAATTCTCCTCACAGGGCCTGTCATCTTTCCCTTCCTCTGGTTGGACCTTCCTGGCCAGCCGTTCTGGAACCCATACTAGATATCGCTGATCTTGAGGAAAAACATAGACAGACCCTTGTGCCCAAGTCAGCATGAGATCGGGCCCTTACCAGAGGGCCGTCAGTATGTCCTTCCACTTAACTAGGCCTCTACATGTGCCATAGGAGTCTTGATGTCGGTCTGCAGCAGAGCACCCAGAGGCATCCAAATTTAAAAAATTAATGGTAAAGAGAGCCAGAGAAAGTCTCTCCTTTGGGGTCCGGCCGTGGCCTATTTCCCCTTTTCGTTTTTGTAAACATTCTTTTAATGTGCGGTGGGCTCGCTCAACGATGCCCTGTCCTTGGGGGTTGTATGGCAGGCATTGAAAGAGTTGCACCTCCATCTGGCGGCAAAAGGAGGAAAATTGCTGGCCTGCATAAGCAGGCCCATTATCAGTTTTAAGTTGTAGCGGTTTGCCCCAAGCTGCCCAGGCCTCTAGGCAGTGGGCAATAACATAGCGGGACTTTTCTCCAGTCATGGCTGTAGCATGCATGACTCCTGAACAGGTGTCGACTGACACATGCACATATTTAAGATTGCCAAACTCTGAAATGTGGGTAACATCCATTTGCCATACCTTTAAGGGAAGCCTCAAGGATTCACCCCAACGCTCGGGGGGCGGGGGGCAAAATGGACAACACATTGTGGACAATTAAAAACAATCTGCCTGGCATCTGCACGGGAGAGAAAATTTTTGCTGTAATGCTTTGGAATTCACATGGAAAGTCTCATGAAATTCTCTGGCCCGATCTAGTGAAGAGCCTAAAAATGCCCATTCCTTTTGGGTATAGGCATCTACCTTGGCATTGTCTTCATTCAGGGGCCCAGGCAATCCTTTATGAGCTCTAATATGTTGAGGGAAAAAACATGAAGTTCTAGCTTGAATCAAGGACTGTATTTGTTGAAACAACGCACAGACTAGGCTAGACCGCTTAATGGGGCCAGCAGTTTCTAACACCTTAAGAGCATTTACAACATAGGCAGAATCTGAAATTATATTAAAGGGAAATGGACAACTCTTAAAAACCTCTACAACTATCTGGAGTTCCACCGTCTGTGGTGCCCCAGGGGAAAACTTGATGTGGGAATGCATTTGTGTGTGCTGTATCTTTAAATAAAGGAGCTGTTATGGGTCATGGCAGGCACCATAGAAGAAGTGGGAGGAGAGTCAGAGTTTAGGGAGGAGAAGCAGGGCGGAGTCAGAGGCAGATCGAGCCAGCCGCCCAAGGAGCAACATGTAAGGAACTCGGGTGAGCCACACGGCCACGTGGCCAACAGATTAATAGAAATGGGTTGATTTAAGATATGAGAGCTAGCTAGCAATGTGCCTGAGCCATAGGCCAAACAGCATGAAGTTAATAAAAGCGTCTGAGTCGTTTCTGGGGGCCTGGGCGGCGGTGCGCGGATAAGCAGTCCCGGCGGTGGGTCTGTGGGTCCCGGATCTCTGGCGCACGGGACCCGAAACCAACTACAACAAAAACTGATATTGAACAGGTGGCTGTGTCTCAATCATGTAAACTCCGCGTCCGGTTTTGGATCTGTCTGTGAACACATTGACAGCTCCTGGGATAGGCTGAGAGGCTGTCACTTTAGGAAAAACTACTGGATGCTCTTTAAAAAAGGTCATAAGTGGATGTTGGGGGTAATGATTATCAATCTATCCATCAAAACTACATCTGAGCACTGCCCAATCATCAATGGTAGCATATAATGTGGAAACCTGAGCAGCAGTGTAAGGTACAATTATAGAGGTAGGAGTAATTCCAAAAAACTGGACGGTTTGCTGTATTCCACACAAAGCTAAAGCGGCCACAGCAGCATGATAATACTCAAGAGATTTAGCTGGTGAAACCTTTGGATGTATCCACAACACCGGCCCCTCCTGCCACAACAATCCTGTAGGCTGGCAAAGGGTCGGGAGCATGCACAAGATAACTTTCTCTACATCTTGTATCCTATATAGGAAGGCGTCCTGCAGCGGCTTCTCCACCAAATTTAGGGCTGCTCTTGCTTGTGCATCTAGCTGTCTGGGGGAATCTAGGGCTGAATTGCCTTGTAAAACATCATAAAGGGGTTTTAATTCATAATTAGCCAATTTTAAAAATCCTCGAACCCAATTAATATCGCCCAATAACTTTTGAAAGTACATAGCTTATCTTTCCTCAATTATAGTTTTTGTGGGCTCACCTTATCAGGAATAATCCTAGCTCCCAAATACTCTACAACTCTATCCAATTGGACTTTCTCAGGGGCGATAGTCAGCCCCCTTTTTTTGAGTGCTGCCACCAAGGCAAGATAGGCAGACTCTACATCTTTTTTGGATTTCGCTGCCAATAAGATATCATCCATATAATGGATGCATCTGACTTTAGGATATTGCTGCCTAACTGATTCTAGGGCATGCCCCACAAAAAGCTGGCACATGGTGGGACTGTTAGCCATGCCTTGCGGCAGGACCACCCATTCATATCTCTGGTCGGGCTCTTCATGATTGCAAGAGGGTACTGTAAAGGCGAACCTCTCTGTATCTTGACTACATAGGGAAATAGAGTAGTGAGGTTGCCATTCACCTCTCCCTTATTAGGTAGAGCTTTCCATGCTTTTATGCCAATCTTGTTGATTTGCTCATAAACTTGTACCAGATAGCCAGTGTGCTGGTTAGCAAAACGCCCTTGGCCGAGCAGCATATCTCTGTCCCAAGCATTCTGACCTGCAGCATGATTAGCGGCTGCTTCTTCATTAGCAAATTCAATTAAAATGCTTTCCAATCTAGGTATTGGCCAGGGCTTAGGCAAGCTCGGGCAAGCCTGCCCCAATTGGCAGGGGTCATACAGTGTCTGTTCAAAGCTTCTACCTGGGCTATAGTAAAGGAAGCTGTAATGCCATAAGTTCTAACTGATTCGGCCAGGGACTTGATGACTTTAAAGTCCAGGGGATCGTGATACCGATTCCCCTGTGCGTCCTGGAACACAGGAAAAGCTACAGGGAGCTCTGCTCTCACTGTTCTCCACACTTCTGGGTTGAATGAACGTCCCCTTCCACCATCTGAGTACGAAGGTGGAGCGGAAGGAGCTGTTCTACACTTGGCGGGGCAACATGGAGCCTCCTCAGCCAGCATCTCCTTCTCCTTTTGTCTTTTCTTTTTCTTGATTTTCAACTTTTTAACAGCTTCAGCGAGAACTGACTCATCTTCCTCCGAGTCTGAAGATTTGGAGGCTTCTAGATCAATAAGGTACAGGTACAGGCCCTGGTACAGGCCCTTGTCTCTTTTATCCCCTCCGGATCCTGCTTCACTGGCTGCCTTTTCTGATCTCTCCTCTTGTAACTGTTCTAGGGCTGCCAGTCCACTCTCCACCGCCTCACTATAGCGTTGGTCCTCGAGGCAGCTTCGGATCAGTCTCCAAATGGGTCTCACTCCAGCTTTGAGTGCTCCTTGTTCATAAGCAAAATCTAGGTCTCTCCCTAATTTCTCCCATGAGGGGACTGTAAGGCTCCCGGTTACAGCAAACCATGGGGCAACAACGTCACACTCCTCCAGGAACCTTTCTAGGGTTTTCTTTTCTAATTTTAAATGTTTTGAATGAAGTAGCCCCTGTAGAGCCAAAAAAATTGGGTGCGAAGGAGAAGCGCCCATAGCAAAATCCTTTTTTCTTTCACTTTTGAACTTGCTTGTCAGCGAGTCCACTCTCTCTTTATCTACCGAGAGGAGCAAATTTTGTGTGTCGTCCCCATGTCCCCCCCCTCCCGCTTTTGTCACGGATCCCCAATCTACCTGAGGACTCTTCCCTGCTTTTGTCGCAGATCCCCAACTTACCTGAGGACTCTCCGGTACACCCCCTGACCACTGAAAGTTCTGGGCCTTTGTTGACCGTACGGCGAAAACACGTTCTCCCCATACAGGCCACCATTTGTCACGGCCATCCTCGCCTGCAAGGAGGACGGACCACCAGGCTCTTCTTTCAGCAGTTTATTCAGGAACCTTGAACATGGCTTCTTCTTCTTCTTTCGGGGTTCCCGATCCCTGCTAAATACTTTCTGGACTGCCAATCATGAGGTGCCACGTGGGCCATGCCAATAGGTCTGGGTACACGGGAGCAAACCAAGAGCTTAGCCTTAGCCAAATAAGGAGTTGTTTATCTCAGAGAGCACTCACCATGGGGAAGGTGGAAGGTGGAAGCCAGCGCCATCTTTAAGGTGCGGCTCCGCAGCTCTCTACAGCTACTGGTTTCATTTGTTCCAGAGTTCAGAGGAGTAATAGGCCACTACCATAATCCCTCATAGTCAAAAACCTTGTTATCTCTTCTTTTTTATTATCAATAGTAACTATACTCCGCATGTGTTTGATAGTTCATCTTCTAGTCTCTACAAGGGTTTCCCTGTGTTACCATGGCAACATCATATCCAACCTACTGCAGATAGTCATCAGAGAAGCTGGCAAGGGTATCTAGTCCAATTCATTCAATGTCTTGGTTGAATAAATTTGATGGCCCTTGCAGAGGAGGTGTACTCTGGCACAGTAAAGCATATGCCAGTCCTCTTTCCATCACTGGAACCAAACACATAACAAAACCATTGGAACCTTACCTTTCAGAGGTTCTGGACCTGGTCAACTGGCTCCATTGTTTTGGTTGTGCTGAGGGAGGCTTTAATGGCAGAAAGGCCCGCTGAAACAAAGCTGTTTTCATGGCAGCCAGGAAGAAAAGAGACACAGAGGAGAGAGCTAGGCACACACACACACACACACACACACACACACACACACACACACACACACAAATGCCTTTCAAACACATGCTCCCAGTGAGCTGCTTCCTGCAATGAGGTCCCATCTTCTATAGTTTCCAACACCCCAAAAAGTCCATTCAGATTTTGATACTACCAATGAATCAACCCATCAGGTCAGAGCCCTCACAAACAAATCATCTCCCAGTGATCAGATCTACCAGCTACAAATAAAACCTTCCACATCTAAGCATTTGGAGATACACTTCTCTGTACACCATGTGTGTGTGGTGGGGGGAGGAAGAGAGAGTTCTGTGTTTTCTCACAGAAGCAGTCAGACCAAACTAAATGACACTACATTACACTAGGGATTCAATGTTGAGACCAGGCCTCCCACTGGCAACTCCACTTCATGTCACTGCTACAGTTATTGGGCGACTCCACACTGGACAGTGACACTGCTTCACCTTCCTCGGCAGCCTTTATAAAGTTCATCACCAGATATAGCACCATCTCAAGGATCTTTTTTTTTTTTTCCTGAGACTATCTCCACCTTACACAATTTTATTAATCAGGTTTGGAGAGGAAAAGACTTAATAAGCTAATAAAAGAACTTCCCATAAAAGTAAAGACAGGTTATGAAAATCAAGACATCAATGTTCCACCTTCCCTGGGTGGATACTTGAACCAGAGACCTGTTACTCCATCTTGGTGAACCTGTGTGTGACACAGGAACCCCTTCAGTGACCACCTCCCATCTTCCAGTGTCTGCACATAAGCAACGCAGCAGCTCAGCAACTCATGTCCACCTACCACCCCTAACAAACAACCTAGGCATACTAGCATTTCTTAAATTATAGCATGACATTTCCCCTGTAGGGGTAGGGTTCCCTGCCTTGTTAAGGTTATTTATTGATTAATTTATTTGTTAACTTCTCTAAGCAGCCACCTTCTCTGGGCCACTGGAGTACAGGAATATTGAGGGTAGCTATGCAATCACAGAACCTATCCTATTTCCTGAGCCTGTGAGAGAGGGAATTTCTATAGTGGCCAATTTAAGTGGAGTCAGGGACCCCATTGCCCTGTGATGGGAAGTTTTAAAGTTTTAGTACAATCTGCTTGTTGGCTTTGAAAGCTAAGGTGGGAACAGAGTATCAAGGCCTTGACTTAATTTGCAGTTGTGTTTTGTGAGTCTGATATAAGTGTGTGTGTGGGGGAGCTGTTTCATGAGGTGTTGGAGATCTTATTTTTTATACAGATATTTCAATTAAACTTTATACACATGCACGCGCGCGCACACGCGCACACACACACACACACACACACACACACACACACACAAACATATATATATTAAGAAGGCATAGTAAAGGGTTAGTAAAATGGCTCAGTGGTTAAGACCACTTGTTGACCTTGTAATGAACCAGCATTCAATTCCCAGCACACAAATGGTGACTCACAACCAGCTATAACCCCAATTTCATGGATCCAACCCTCTTTTAGCCTTCCTGGGAACCAGGCTTGCACATGGTACATATACATATATACAGGTAAAATACACACACACACACACACACACACACACACACACACACACACACATGAATAAATAATTTTTTTTTTAAATAGGAAGGCATAGTGATACATCCTGAGATTAGAAACAAAAGGAGATCTTGCTGGAATCCTTTAAGAGATGTAACTGGGCCAGATATGGTGGTGCATCCTTTAAACCCAGTACTAGGGAGGCAAGTCTCTGTGAGTTTGAGGCCAGCTGGGACTACACAATGAAACCCTGTCTCAAATAGCCAAGGGTAGAGCCAGGGAGGGGTAAGATATTATATTGCTAAAATTTATATGCTTTAGAGACTGTGCAGCCCTGGCTGGTCTGAACTCACCATGTAGACTAGACTAGCCTTGGAAATAACAGAGATCTGTCTGCCTCTGCTTTCTGAGTGCTGGGATTAAAGGCATTACCACCACATTCAGAGGCCTAATTTTAGAATTTTAATTAGCCAGTTTTGCTTGGATGACAAATCTGAATCTTAGCTATGAAATTAGCTAAAGAATTCCAAGATCTTGGTTTTTTGTTGTCATTTCATCTTGGCTAAAATTAAAGTTGATTTTAGAGATGACCAGTCACAACTAGCACTTTACTGAAGAAGATTAAAAGAAGGGAAAATATTTCAAGCATACAATAAACTATAGTTTATTATATGGAACAGAGCAAAAAGCTGGAAACAGGGCTGGGGATAAAGCTCAGCTTGTACAGGCTCCTATCTCCACTTGATGGCCTGAGATTGATCTACATGGCAGAAAGACAGAACCGACTCCCACAATTTGTCCCCCAACCTACACACACACACACACACACACACCATGACACTGCCCCCTGAAATAAATAGTTTCAAAAATAAAAATTTTAAAAGCTGGAAAACATTTACATGTCAAGTATTATAAAACTATATATATGTATATATCTATATATATATATATATGTTTTGGATAAAATACACATTAAGTCATGTTTCTTCATATTCCATATCTTGTTATTATAAAACTGAACAATTTGTAAGAGTTTTTTCAATGTTGCTACAATGATTTACAGCTATATAACTTAAAATTATATGCATAATTGTTTACTATATAAATTAAACCTAATCACAGTTTGTTTATAAGTAAGTTGAATTTAAATTTCTTTACCAAACAACCTACATCACTGATCCTATTAAAATCAACTCAGCTAGTTCTGAAAAAAAATCTTTAAAATTCTTTTGGAGCTAGTATAAAGTAAATGTTTTCCTGTTTGCATCATCTGTGGTTCAAATAAAATAATGATTATTGCAGACACTATTTTTAACCACCATGCAGGATCTTGGCTCTCCATCCATCCGTTTCTTGGTTGATGGGCAAAGCATATGGATCTACCATTCCTGGCAACATAAAACATCTTCACTTGTGACCTCAAACTTTTACTACCTAATTCATTTTAAATATTGTGTTTCAAGAATAATATACTTACAGGGTTGTCAGAGTATATTTATGCTTGTTTCAACCTGGGTATTCAGAGTTTCCACTTTGGGAAGGCCCAAGAGGAAAACTTTTCTGAGGTGTTAGCATCAGGGAAAGATACATCTCTCTTGATCAATTTGTTCATCTTTATCTCAAAAACAAACAAACAAAAACCACTATCAAATCTTCTGCTTTGGTTTTTGATTTTTGTTTTGGGCTTTTTTTGGCTGTATTGTTGTTCTGGTTTCCTGTTTTCCCCCTTTCAAATTTCATGCAGTTTCCTCTCAACTTATTTTTACCTTGCATAAAAATAAGCATTTTGTGTGAGCTGACTCAAACTCTCTATAGGATAATGCAAACATAAGAAAAAAACAAATACATTTCATATTAGAGAAAGGATCAATGCTCTCTTTTTGACCCTGAATGTGGAGGGCTGTTTTCCCATCCTACAATGCCCACCCTCCAAGTTTACCTGACTATTCTGGGGGATGGTCACTCATGGAGGGCTCTCAACCCAGGAATGCTTGACAAAAGCCCTAGTCTCACAGTGAGTAAGGGTGGTTTTGACTCCATGACCAATATAAATCCATGACAGTAAACAAGTACTAAGATACCAATAGAACATTTGAAGAGATTTTGAGTCATTGAGGCCAAAAGTATGTGCCCACCAAAACAAGTGCCAAGAAGTTTTGAAAGACAGAACTGTTCTTCAGTTTTTTTTTTTTTTTTTTGATGGCAGCACACACACAGGCTTTGTCCCTGGAGCATGTAAATCTAGGCTTTACTTATGTTCCCTAAATAAGTCCCCTTTGTGTGTGGAACACACACACAAAAAATGCATATATTCCCTGTTCTGTTGAGGTGTTTCTTCATTTATTGACTATAAAAATACATTTCTCAAAACAGAATTGAATTGTGTCTGGAGCCACATGTCATCTGAAACTTTTTCTGTTGCAATTTTTCAGTCACTAAATATACAGCGGCCATTTTTCTTAAATTTTATGTTTTGCCTGCATGTATGTCTGTGCACCATGTGCCAGAGAAGCCAGGAGAGGGTGATGGATTTCCCAACTTACAGTTGTGAATAGCCTTGCTGGGGGATCAACCCAGGTCCTCTGTAGAGCAGCTGGTGTTCTTAGTTACTGAGCCATCTTTCTAGTCCTTGTTTTTCTACCGAAAATCTCTGCAGGAGTCTAGAAATAACTTTACCAGTCTACCCAAAGATGGTATCTTAATTTCTACCTTCAGAACAAGGTTGGAACTCAAACTGCAAAACAGACTGTGAAACATTAACCAAATCTCCTCTCTTGATTCCTGCTCAATATTCTCTGTATCATTAAAGCATCTCAAAACCTCTTACATTTGATAATCCTCTTTACAATCCTGTAAAAAGCTTTACAAACATTTCTAGGGTATCTAAATGCAAAAACCTCATTCTAGCTACAGATAAGGACACTGAGATGTTGCAAAGTATGCCTTCTCCCAGATCACCTACTTTGGAAGTGTTGGAGCCAGAACCAGAGCAAGGTTCCTGGTTTTATTTTAGCATCTTCTGAACTCCTGGTCCCATTAAAGTTGCAATACTCTGGTGGTGTCCAGAGACCACTAGAACTTCGTAGGAATTGGGGGTTTTTAGAAACGGCTGGGAAAGCCCCAGCGGAGGACAGGTTGTGCAGGTGTACGGTCCAGCCTCGGAACTGGAATCTCCGGGAACAGTCTGTAAAACAGGAAGGTGCAGTCGGGTGTGCCGGCGTTTGGTTAAGCAGGCTCTCCCCCACCTCCTTCCCGGGCGGCCTCAGTTTTACCTCGACCGTGTAGAACCAGGGGGGCAGCGCTCCCGTGGTCAGCTCACGGGCCTCCCATCTCTAGTCCCACTGCAGCCGGACGAATCCCAGCCAGGCCTGGGCGGGTCAGGAGCCGCACGAACGCCCCGGACGCCCCGCAAGCCGCTGGAAGGCGGGGCGCGACGGCGGCCAGGGTGTCGTGCACTCGGCGGGCCTCAGGGCGGCACTCTGGGCCCGCGGCCTGCGCTCTCGGGAGGGCTGGCTCGACCCAAGCCGGCCGCGAACGTGTCTCCCGGTGACGCAGCCGCGGGTGGGGAACGTTGTGCGGCGGCGGCGACCGTGCGCACGGCTGTCTTCGAGAGGACGCGGGTCTCCGACTCGGCGCTCGGCCGGGAACGGGAGGCCCTTCGGGTGCGGACGGCTCTGGGCCTGACGAGGCCCGGGAGGCCCGGAGGCTGCCGGGGTCGCGGCCCGTGACGCCCCCGCGCGCGCTCGCTCTCGCGGGTGCAGGCGCAACTGCACGCCGAGGCTCCATGTTGGGAAGCGCCGCGCGCCCTCGTTAGCGGGATCCGGGCGCCCAGGCAGAGCCCCGGGCTGGGCGCAGCGAAGATGGAGGCCCCGCTGCGGCCTGCCGCCGACATCCTGAGGCGGAACCCGCAGCACGACTACGAGCTGGTGCAGAGGGTCGGCAGCGGCACCTACGGGGATGTGTACAAGGTGAGGCCCGGGCCCGGCCTGCGAGTGTGGGGCGTCCCCGGGATGCGCCGACCGCAGCGTCCGGCCAGGAAGCGGCCCGGACCCCGTGGCACCGTTCCGAGCACCCTGGGTTCCCCATCGGTTCTAATGCTGCCCACGGGCAAGGCTAACCGCACCTTCCAAAACCACGGCTGAGCTTTTTTGTGGTTTTGAAGGCGTATGTTTGGTATTGAAGTTACTCTGAAAGATGTTCGCGTGGAAAAATGATAGACAGGAGAGGATATTGCAAATCCAGACTCTTGTAGTCTCGGTTATTGTTATGGATGAATTTGACTTGGATGTCAAGACTGTGGATGAAAAAGCTCTGTAGAACCTGGCTATAAATTGGGAACTGTAAGCGGTCTGATTCCGGAGTAAAAGGATTTGTGTGTAAACATGACGGCCTGTAGAAAGATGTTTTTAGGGACCGGTTAGATGGCTCAAGAGGAAAAGGCGCTTGCAGCCAAGCCCTCAGATCCCAGGTCGATCCTCGGGTTCCCCCGGTGGAAGCAAGTTGTCCTCTCACCTCTACACGCATGCTCCCCCCCCCCCCCCCCGCTGCCCGCCGCCCGCCGCCCCATCCAGTAAATAAGTGAAATGTACTTAAATTTAAACAAAGTTAGAGAAAGATGTTTTTCACCTGGCAGAAGTTTAAGCGTTTGTGCCTGGTTGATAATGGGAAATATAGTAACTTAATGGGATTTCCTACCCCAATAATTTCTCTCCGGGATTTAATAGCATTCCATAATCCCAAGAGAATAAGAGCTGCTGTCATTTTAGTGAGCTCTTATATTAAGATAAATAATAATGATTTTGTAATTTGCCATTATAAAAACAACAAAAAACCATGCTGTTGCAAAGCACCCCAGTTTCTTATGTCGGCTGTTTTTGAAGGGTCCACAAGGAAAAGACTGTCCAAATTCCCTTGTGGCTTTGTTCTTTGTCTCCCAAAAGCAGAATTATTGTAGTTCCTTATGGGGATTATGAAAAAATTGCTTTTTGAAGCAGCTTGATACCTATGTATCAAGCCTATTCCAATCAGTAATTTTCATATGTACCATCTACATATAGCCCGGATGGCCTTGTTTCATGAGATTGCACTGAGGTATGTGGACCTGCACAGGTGGTCCTATGTAAGGAAAATATCTCCTTTCTCTACTAGTTTCTGAGTAATTTTGTTAGTGATACCTCAGGGTGGTATCAGGATACCGATAGAATTGATTCTGATGTGAGGGCTCTCTGGCTAGGCTTTTTACCACTTAAAAACAGGCATTTGAATCTAACCAGACAGTGTTCTAGAGTCTGGGCTGCCCCAGAAGTGAGCTAGGCCACAGAATGGCTCTGGCCTCAAATACCTTTGATGCAGAGTGTACAATTGTAATGGAATCTCCTTCCTTGTGTAAACTAGGGTAGTGAGTACACACTCGGCTATCTGGGCACTTAGGAAACACTACTTGCTCTTTAAGAAACAGAAACTCTTGTTTGCTTTCTTCATTTTGTTCTAAATATCTTTGTCTTGTGATTCACTGTATGTTAGACTAGTTCAGTTCTGTTCATGGGAATTATACAATACTCCAAATTCTAGTTCTTATTCACACACCCCTTCCCCTACTACAGAAATGTAAAGGGAATACTTTCTCCACCAGGATTTTGCCAAGACCTCCACGTTTTTCTTCACAGAGTAACCACCAGAACAGCTCCCTATAAAGACTGTATGCTCGCCCTGGGAAGGCAAAGTTTGTGTTAAAAGGACAGCTGACTGCTTCTCCTGCTGCTTTCTGGCCCTGCAGCTCACTTCTACAACAATCAGAAGCCAATATTTAGCACCCCTGCCTCCCAACTCTTTCAGCCATGCTCACATCGTATGTATTCTCCTCACAGGCTAAGCCAGCCTCTGAATCCTAAATAGCTTTTAGACATTCATGGGCCCTTTATCTGTTTGGTTTTGTTCCGATTACCTGGGCTCACCTCCCTCCGCTGTTCTCCACCTGTTGCTGTCTAGGAAAGTATCCCTCTACCCTAGTAAGCCCAGTCCGTCACCCTGACTAACCTCTAACCTCACCCATCACTCTCCTCTTCACTTCTGCTCTGACCACACTGGCTTGCTCCATAGTCCTTAAACAGTCAACATCTTCCCACTTTGGAGTCTTTGTTCTTGGTGCTTCCTCTGTTCAGTATCTTTTCCCAGACAGTAAGTGCCTTGCTTCCTTCCTTTGAGAATACCTGACCATCTTTGTACTTACTGCTGCCAAACACATTGTTTTACTTCTTCTGAATGTTTTGATCCAATAAAATACTTCACAGAGACAGCCACGCCCCCCCCCCCCACACACACACATTTTCTTGTATCTTAACACCTAGAATTAGGCTGGGCACAGAGCATGTGGTTCCTAAAAGGTTGGCAAAGAAAGACAAAGGGAGAAGTGACTCCAGGTGAGTCTGTCACCTCATCATCTGAGTACTTAATTTTGGCACCACAACAGAATGTATATAATTCTCTGTGTCTCTGCACTGTTCTTTATGACAGCTACATGGCTGTTTTTATTACAAATTTCAAAAACTTGAGTTCCCTGGAAAAACATTTCTAAAAAGCTGTTTCATAGCATATTTATTGTCAGTGATCTAAGTCCTGTGGAATTTTGTGAGTTTATACTTACTCCTTCATATGCCTAGAACATGAAACTGGAATTTTTTAAGACAGAGTGGTTGTATTATAATTATGTATTTTTAAGAAACTGAAAATCCTAGGGAGTTTTAAAAGTCTTTTCCACTCATGAAATAAACTAGTAAAATAATCACAGTAAAAAATACTGTAGTCTCTTCCACCACTTCCTAGGTCCTTTTATACCTGAGCTATATTATGAAGTAATAACTTTAAAAAGCCTTGAGATTCTTTGTGGATTATTTTCACACCCTGCAAACACACAGGCTTTCCTAGACTCCCCAAGAGGCACATTCTCTATCTTAAATGGCTGTTCTGTGCTTCACAGAAGAGGATTGTAAGGATTCAGATAAATGCAGGAAATCTCTGAGGACAGAGCAGGAAGTGGTGGCAAACACCGAAGACAAGATGGTGGTGGATGAAGGACTAAGTTCAGAGGCAGATCCCTCTGTAAAACTGAACACTTGCTAACAGGAAGGGAAACTCTGAAGATAAAGTGTCTTCCACCTTCTGTCCGCATATGGTCTGGGTGCATGGAGCAGTCGGGACATTATCATGGTTTCCAGCCGGCAGTATAAGCCCTTCTACCATTCTGTTCCACAGTATCCTCCACTTTAGCTTCCAGAGTCATTCTAAGATCTTCTCACCTTTTATGGGATGTAGATTTAGAGTAGGGGATCCGTGTACTTCTTTTAAACTCTTATTAACTCTTTGATTGATTAAGTGTAACATGTTTAGTTCCAGGACAACTATACTATAGCAAACAGACAGATTCTTAGGAAATATTTGTTTTAATGATTCTAGTGGTAATAAATTTTGTGGATATAATTAATACTGCTAATAATATAGCCTCCCCCAGGCCTTTTAAATGTTTTTAAATGAACCAATTTCTGACTTACATTGTTTTATTATGCCAGTCATGATACAGTATGTGCTTGGAATGACCAACAGGTTTCTTTTACTGTTTTTAAAGGAATCCATTGAATGAATCTCTTAAGTCTCACATTAGTTATTTCCAATTTTTAAAATTGTTCTGACATAATTTGTGTAGAAATCTTTTGCCATATCGTCTTACCATTTCTGTGGGTTCTTCTGGAAGTTAGATTTGGTAGTGCTGCAGTAATGAATCCCTCTTTTATCCAAGGCCTCCCTTTCTCTCCCCAAAGCCAACAGTCAGGTTTCAAGAATGGCTTGAGGCATTTTGAAACCTGTGCTAGGATTCCATCGTGAAGAAACAGCTTAATACATCCCATCACCAGAGAGTGATAGAGAGTGCCCACCCTGTGCTGGGGTCTGGAGATGCAGGCCTGAGGAAGAAGAGCAAGTACACCATGAAAAGGAGAATGTAATTTAATGAGGAGAAGAGACCTGCACTCATCATCATTTGATAAGTGCCATAGTGGACATGGAAGAAAGACTCAACTCTGTCTTTACTAGGGCAGGGTCAGCTGAGGAAGATGAACCAAAGAATCAGTAACTGGAGGCTTGGGGCTTGTTGTTTTATGCAGATTGGTCATTAGATCAACAGGATAGGGAAAGGGATTTCAGATTGTGGGATTAGTATGAGCAAGCCCCAGGAACCTAGGGATTGGCAGAAGCCTTGATGGATTTTGATGACTCTGCATCTTCCTCACTGCTCCCTTGCAACAGACCTGGGAGAGCTGGTAGTGGAGGGCAGAAAAAGACAAGATGGCAGCGCCTGTATGTTGGCTTGTATTTTTTTCTGTAGTCTGAGAAGTATTTTAGGAGGAAGTTTTCCTTGGTATAAGGGTAGGTGATATAGAGTGGTTGGAATGTAGAGAATGTAGAGTTGATTAAGTTTGGATACTGGTCTAGGAGATCACAAGAGTGATGGATTTTTGTTCAGATTTATACAATGTTTTTTGTTTTTAAACTATATATGATCTGTAAGAAAAAGAGAAAGTAATTGATGGCATTTAAGAGGTTTTATTTGTCTTGGGTGACAGATTTGTACTCTTAACAGGAAATACAAATTTTGTGGGATTTGAATTTTGTGTTTGGGTTTGACCATCAGACATTGTGTAAGTAAAAAATGTGTCTCTTAGGTAGGAGGAAATGTGTTTCCAGGCCAAGGAGCTCTGAACTGGGTATACAGGTTTAGGAGTCATCGTGGTGCATGTGATGTGTAGTGAGGTCACCCAGGAAGCTTTTAGGAGAGCCAAGGAGACTATAATTGCAATACACTGTTGGTGTCAGAAGAAACAGGCCAAGAGGGGCTTTTCAGTAGGAGTCTTGAGACCTGCTCTCCGCCCTCTCCTGCTTTATCTGCTCTGATTGTAATGAGGAAACATGGTGGTCTTTCAGTTATTATTATATTAATAATTTTTATTAAATTTCAATGATAATAGCTAATATTATTGAAACTACATGAAAACAGTGACCTTGCATGTACCACTGTATCAGCTAACCTTCCAAGGTGCCAGCACACAGTATCTGCTCATTCAAGAGATTTTTTTTGTGTGTTTGTTTCTCTGTGTGGCCCTGGCTGTCCTGGAACTCACTCTATAGACCACGCTGACCTTGAACTCAGATCTGCCAGCATCTACCTCCTGAGTGTTGGGATTAAAGGTGCGCACCACCACCGCCCGGCTTAATAGATCTTGAAGAAGAGAACAATGTAGTCGTCATGTAAAGTCACACGCGTGTTAGGAATGAAGTCTGGGACTGTTAAGATGGCCCAGCAAGTAAAGGCTCCTGCTGCCAAACCTGAAGACTTGAGTTTGAGCCCCAAGACCACATGGTGGACAGCTAGAGCCAACTCCTCCAGTGATTGCCAGCCCGTTTTCCCCATGAGGTGGTTAGAGTGAGGCACACTGATAAGGAGCAATGATGGAGATACAAGGGAAGGGGATGTTTTATGATGATCTCTTATAGAGCAGACACTGTTCTTGGGCACATCAAGTGAACAAAATAAAGATTTCTGCCTTCATAGAAATGGTATTCTAGCATGCAGGAGAGAGAAAGTAAATGTGGATTATGTTGGAGAGGTCAACGATGAGGAGAAAAAATAAGAGGCATGTAGAGGAATTAGCAGGATCCTTTTGATGAGCTTAGTCGAGAAGGTTAGATTTGAACAAAGCCTTGGAGGTGCAGGAACTAACCAACTGCCCATTGGAATGTTCAGGGAGATCCTGCTGCGTTTTGTTGAATCACCTGAACATGGATCCACACTAAATTCGGAGCTTAGGGGCAAGCCCTGGAACTGAGACAAAAACTGCCACCCTAGGAATGTGGGGAAAGAACTACAAGTCAATATAAAGATTCAGTGTAATTAGATAAAGTTCACCAGTTGGATGACCAAATCTTGTGTTTGAAGCCTGATTTTATAGGCAAAGACATGTTACATTTTTTTTTGTTGTTAGTCCTGCCTACTCTATGGTTATTCTCTAATGCTTATTTCTTAATAAAGTCTGTCATGATACCTAATGGCCTCAAATTTGAAAAGAATGGCTTTGACAGGAACGTGATTAAAGTGTGTTCTCCTGGTGTCCTGGGTGTCTGACATTAAAAAGAGTACTGGTTTTCACATTGGAGTTAGAGAGTAGCTTAGAAGTTAGGCTAACAGTAAGATGATGGAATGTGCTTCCAAAATCTCGTATTAAATTACATTTTTGTTAAGCAGTGAAACCTTATTGGAAGCTCTTAAAATAGAGGTTATATTATATAGTCTGTTACTATGAAAATAAAATGTTTTGTTGAGATCAGGTGTTACAAATGCTTACTATTTTATAAGTTATCTGGTTAAGATTTTACTTAGAATTATTTTTATAGTACTGAAATAAGTATATTTTAAAACTGTCTGAAAAGAAAACATGGTTCTGATGATGGGTGTGATCTCAGAACCATAGCTGGGAGCAAATTATTTCAAAATATTTTTCTACTTGCCTAAAAATGTGAAAGCTAGGAAAGAAAGAAATCTTTAAAGTATTTCATCGTGGAGAAGATGGAAGTGAAATGGTACCGTCATTAGCGCAGGGCACAGATTCTACACTTAGATGTCACCATAGCCGTGTACAGATCTAGTCTACTTCCTTTTTTACACAAATTAAACATTTTTTACTTTGATCATTTCCAGTGGTTTTGATGAAGATATCTAGAATGGAATGTAAATTAACTTGATTTTTTTGTTTTGCTTTCAAAAATTAAAAGTTTCACTTCTAAAGTTTAAATTGTGGTTTTGGACCAAGAACACAGGAAAAGAAAGAAGAGGTGTATTAAAAGTGATACTTGTGTTTTGGGGGCTTCCTTAACAATTTGAGAACTTCCCCAATGCCAGATAAATCAGAGCAAGCACTTTACCTTGGCACTTTGGACCCTTTGCAGTGTTTGTGTGTGGTATAGTACTTTTAGAAGGCTTTTGCTTCCTGGTTTTGCAAAGTACTAGTTAAGCTGGAGGAAATGCATGATCTTTGAAAAGGCAAAAATATAGCTAATGTAACCATTTCTATTGAATATCATTATCTCCCTGGGGGTTGTCAGAAGATGGCTGATGGCTTCTGGGTCTATCCACACAGGTATTTGAGCTCATGAATCATAGTAGCCCCCATCTTCTAACATTTTATAAAAATAAAATTGGATTAAAATGACTAAGGGTGACTAATGTTTGCATAACCCTCCAGTACATTATTTGTTCCACACAGTAATCCTATGAAATAAGTGGGACAGACATATTTTCGTCTCTGTTTTACTCAAAAAGAAGCTTGTTTCTGCCCTGTTGGTAGATTGCACACTATTAGGACTGGAATCTAGATCTTCTACTCTTCCAGTTGCTGCTTTTTTTTTTTTTTTCTTTATCCCAGGTTTCCTGGAAACTGCATCTTTTAATTTATTAGTTAACATTTAAATACATAGTCCTTCACACACCATCTGGTACATGATAAACTCTATACAAATTGTGGTGAAGTTTGGCAGGTTCCCCTCCCCCTGCTGAGAGGTGTAGGGTTTCATGGACTAATGTTTGATTATGCACATAAGCACCAGTTTGCAAAAGTACTTCTTCTTGTGGTCATCTGTCACCCTCTCAGCTCCTCAGGCTCAGCCCAGACTCAGTGTTTTTTACTAGGGAGATTGCTCCTATCCACCAAACACCAACAACGCTGACAGGAAACTGTCCCCTTTCCTCTGTGGCTGTTGGACCCCTTCCTGCCTTGCCTTCTTTTGCTCTCTTTGTTTTGGAACTTTGGATTTATAGTTACTACTACTGAAGTAGTCTATGGGTCCCATAGACTAGGTTGTAAATGCAGTTATAAATTAAACATGCTAAGCACTTTAGACAAAAATCCTGATTCTGCAGCAAAGGGTATTCTCTAAGGAAAATAGGATTACCTGAGCAGACTTCCAGGGTGAGCTCATGAACCAGGGTGCTATCCCTCACACAGGCAACCTCCAACCCCAGTTTTGGCTATCCGATACATTCCTCCCCACCTCTTTATTCCCTTTTGTCATTAAAATCAATCCTGTGTGTATGTTGTTTTTAACATTTGAGACAGGTCTTACTCGTGTAGCTTGGTTGGCCTGAAACTCTCAGCACCCCCCCCCACACACACACACACACTCTGAGTTATGGGATCACGGTGTGTTAATATGTCCTGCATGGATTAATACATTGTAAAGCAGGCAACTCGAAATGAACAATAGAACCTTCTGGCCTGTGGTAGAGCTACATGGGCCACTGTGGGTATTTCCGCAGTAGTGCAGGCTCAAGAGCAGAGCTCATGATATGTATGGCTTTTCTTTTCCTTGCCTGTGGATAGGTTGCTTCCTCTTTATTATCTTTTAAATTTTTTTTTAAGGAATATAGGTTTATTTTAAAAATCTGCAACAGGAAACAGTGAAAATTTCTGTGTTTTCTTTTCTAGTAAACATTGTTACATATCGTCCTATTAAGGACCTACAACTTCTATCAATTGTCAATTTGACACAGCCTATAGCAGTGGTTTCCAGCCTGTGGGGCAGTTATCTTGCTTATCAGATATTTACATTATGATTCATAACAGTAGCAAAATCACAGTTATGAACAGCAACGAAATAATTTTATGGTTGGGGGGCCGTTGTAACTTGAACTGTATTAAAGGGTCACAGCAGCAAGAAGGTTGAGAACTGATTTAGAATTATTTGAGTGATATAGAATATCACCACAAGTCAGATCCTGGGACGTGTAAGAAATTAGCCAAGCCAAGGCCAAGGGGCAAGCGGTGAGCATTGCTCCTCCATAGTGCCTCCTTCAGCTGCAGCGTGACTTCCTGCCCAGATCTCTTTCAACAGTGGATTGTAACTTGGAATTGTAAACCAAATGATTTCTCTCCTCCACAAATTGTTTCTGGTCAGATCTTTAATCACAGCTACAGAAGCAAACTAGAACAGTAGGTATAAATGATAGCCTAGACATTATGTATAATCTTTAGAATATGACTTATATAAACATTTCTGGGATGTTTCTTAAATAGTGTGCCAAACTTTTAGTTTCAGTAAATAATACATATTTAATTTTTTGTATTATTTCTTCATATGGTTGTATATTTTTCGTGTGTGTGTTTGTGTGTGTGTGTGTGTGTGTGTGTGTGTGTGTGTGTGTGTGTGAGAGAGAGAGAGAGAGAGAGAGAGAGAGAGAGAGAGAAGAGAGAGAAAGAGAGAGAGAGAGAGAGGGGACAGGGTATACTGCTGTAGTCCAGGTTAGCCCTGCACTCCCACTTCTCCTGTCTAAGTCTCCCAGGTGCTGAGTGTGTAAGTGCCTGTATGCATATGTGTTTACCATGCACATGCCTGATACCAGAAGAAGCCAGGAGAGAGAGTCAGATCCCCTGGAACTGGACTTACGGATGGATATGAGCTGTCAGCTGGGTGCTGGGAATCCAACCCGGGTCCTCTGCTAGATCACAAAGTACACTTAAACCTAGAGCCAGCTCCCTGGCCTCTCTGCTAGTTTTTAATCCATTATATAGTTCTTTATCATAAACAAAGCTCTGGTCAATATCCATGAACAAATACTTTTCATGTATCCTTAATCATCTCTTTAAGTACATTTCTAGTACTTAAAGTACTATCAAAAGTACAATCAAAATTTCTAAGTTGTTTTAAAGTTTTTGTGGATTTTTACCATTGTCTAAAAAAGTTGGACCCAATAACAGTAACTAAAAGTCCATATCTTTCCTACTTTACAAGTTAACCCCTTTTGAAGCAGCAAGATCCTAGTGGGGTAAAAGCGCTTGCTGTCAGCTTGGCTGACTCTGTTCAGCCCACAGCCCCAGTTGTTTGAAGGAGAGGGTCAACATCATAAATTGTCCGCTGGATCATACATGCACACTAAATAAATGAATAATTTTAAAGTTAAGCCTTTCGTCTATTCCTTTGCCTTTATGACCTCCAGATAGTAGTTCAACTTGATGATTCCCTGATGCAACTTGCCTCTCAGTAAAACCAGTCCATTTAGAAGAGTTAGTCTTTTCAGAAACAGAAGAGTGTGCTAGCAGGCTGAATAGAAGGCTTTAGTTGCCTGGAGATAATAGCATGTCCTCCTGGTCTGCAGTCTGCACCACATGGGTCCCAGCACCCATTGAGAGGAAATGGACACAAGCTCCCATATGTACCCCAGAAGCTTTCTCCAACTGACCACAGCTTATTCTCAAAAAAAAAAAAAAAAAGTTTGGTTTTGGTTTTTTTTGTTTGTTTGTTTTGTTTTTTTGGTTTCATAATACCTTGTCTTTGTCTGGGCTTCTCCCCCCCCCCCTTTAATACCCTATGGGTCTTTTTAAAAATATATGATGGTTCCCAGTTTTGTGTTTTTAGAGTTGAGGGAGAGACAATCATAATCAGAATTGCCTTATTAAAACATCTATTTCCAATTAAAAAAATAAAATTAAAATATCATGTGCTCAGATTTTGGCTAGAGAATCTGAATTTGTTTGCCTAAGTGTACCCTGCAAGTTCAGACTTCTCCGATGACAGGATTATCCTGTCCAGATTTTCAGCTGTATGGAAGTATGCACATCAGAGACTAAGGAGCTTCATTGGTGCAGTGAAAGAACTTCTGAAATGGGAGGATTTGGAGGCAGAGAGCAAATATGTGTGAAAGGCTGGAGGTGCCGGTGTGTGACTAACCTCAAACTCAGGAGTCAGAGGCAGGGAGATCACTGCAAGTCCAAGGCCAGCTGAGGCTACACAGTGAGTTCCAAGCCTGCTTGAGCTACAGAATAAGATCTTGTCTCAAAATAAATAAAACAAAAAATGGTATAATTTTGGCTCAGAATAGAGCCTAGCATGCACAAATCCCTGAGTTTATTCCCCAGTACTATATAAACTGGGCTTGAGAGTGCATGCACTGTGTCATCCACACTGGCCAAGGAGACTTAGAAATTCTGTTAGACCAGTGGCTAAGAGGTTGGAGGGTGGAGCCAAGGGTCAAAATCAGCAGGAAAGGTGGAAAGGAGGGCTAGAGAAGTTGCCAGGGTTATTTGTTGAGCTGTAGGAGAAAAGGACTCATGTCTAGAAGTCAGTAGGTAACAGCTACAGGAAAACAGAGGGTGCTGCAGTCTGTCCTGAGCTGCAAAGCATTCTTATCTCTGTCCTCTCCTGGGCTGGGAAGCTGCCTTTGGAGCTGCCCACCTTGCCTCTTTCCTTGAGCTGTGGCTTGGAGCTCTGCCACCCGTGTCCCTGTAACAGTACCCTTCCCCACCACCCAGGATCTTTTCTGTAGTCTTGTTTTGGATTTATTTTTCCCTCTTGGAAACTTTATCCAGGCTACTGTACCTGAGCCAAGACACTCAGGTATATTGACCATCTACACCTGTATCTCCACCAGTAAAACTCCCCAAAGACAGCACAGGTTTTATTACATCTAGTACCTATTACAGTGCCTAGCATAGTGTAAGTGCTCTGTAGGATTGTGGAATGATTGTCCTTGTTAAAAAAATAATAGCCTTAAAGAATTGGGCATGGAACTTTAAGCGTGCGGCATAATCGGTTACTTTTGTGTGTGAACCAGCTCCCATTCCTTTTATGAATTTTGTAGATGCTATGTTGCTATGTTTGTAGCACAATCTCAGTTCTTAAATCTGATGTCTGTAATCCTGACCCTAACAAACACATACTGGACACTAGAAATAGCTTGTTGGATATTGAGACTCCCCTTTCCCAAGTCTTAAAAAATACTTGGAGAAAGAGGACATGTGTAAGATCAAAGCCTCAAGTTGGCTTCTTGAAGTTTTGTAACCCTAAAAATATTCAAGAAGAAAGTTAATTTGGCGTAGCTTGAGATATTTAATGTGAAAAACAGTAAAGCTCATTTAATAGGAATGTGTCTTTTTTCCATCTAATGATCTCAGTACCAGCTGGTAAGCATTAGCTAAGGTGTGTAACTGTGATGATAGCCACATTGTATTCGTTTCCTGGGTGCTCGCCACTTGTCTGCTTATACCAGTAAATACTAAAATTAGTAATAGACTGAGGTGTCTTTGTAGTGCTGTGGGGGTTTAGTTCTTTGGTAAGCAGTGTAAGATCTTCAGATTCTACATGTTAGTTTAAAAAGGAGTGCACTGGGCAATAATTTGTTGGAGGGGAATATTGAACATTAAAGCCATCATTTTAAAATCCAATAATCCTTTGAATTATACTGTGAAATTATATAGTTAAATTTCTGAAAGATCTCTTGATTTGAATTGAATCTGAAGTCTCTCTCTGTTTGAGCATGTGTCCCTCCACCCGCCCTCCCCCAAAGCCTCTTGGCCTTTCATTATAAAAGAGCCTGGTACTGCTTTCTGTCTTAAAAATTCAGCTGGAAAATTACAGAGTACAAACATTGCCCATCAGTTCTTCCTTTGGAAAGGAAAGAAATATGTCTTCCAAGTGCAAACTGACATTTGAATATTCCTGTTGGTGGAAGCTGTAGTTTGTGGTTCTTTACATTTACTTCTGTAACTGCATATATTCAGGCTTCTAAACAGTGCAACTGAGTTTTAAAATACCATTCTTTTGTGGTTCTGTCCGTGGTTATTTTCCAATTTTCCAAAGCTGTTTCTTTCTGAGCAACTCTGGAAAAAAAGAAATGCATGAATACTTGGACCTTGATTTTTCGTCAGGTTCAAAGGAAACTCTACTTCCCCACACTCCAAAAGACAATCCATTGAAACATGAATTCTAGTTGTTATTTAATGAAAACCCAGAGCCAGATATTGGGGAAGAGCTGGAATATCAGAGAGAGGAAAGAGATCACACTCAGATCTCACCCAGCCCACTTCTCAAGGGAAAAGCTGTCTTGCAGCTTCCTCAGCCTGGGTCATCACTTCTACAGAATAAATCTGTCTTCCTATGCCTGCCTTAAATACCTTCTTTATCCAGTTGTTTCTCTTTTGGGTTCAACTCTGCATCATATTCTAGAGTTAAGATTAAAGGTGTGAGCTACTACTATTTGGTAGTTAGGCCTTGAACTCACAAAAACACAGAAAGATCTCTGTCTCTGGATTTGGGGATTAAAGGTATAGGTCACCACTCTCTGACCCTCCTGGCTTGACTGTGAATCTGTTCTCTAATATTTCAGACTGGTTTTATTAAATATAAAATATATCACCATAGTCCATATATCCGGAAATGGGCTCAACCTGGACTGTAGGAGAATTTCTAGCAGTTAGTTAAAACCCAGCGTTTCTCAGGAGCTTGCAAAACTAGTTGCCATCTGCCAAAAGTAAGTTAAGATTCCCTTGCTTCTGGCAGAAGGGACTTGGCTACCTGTGGTGCCCATCAGTATTTCAAAGCCCATGCTGGCCTCCAGGCTCCTCAGTACCACAGTACTTGTTGCACATTTCAGAGTCCATGCTAGCATGTAGCCCTTCTCACCTCTTCCTCAATCCTAACCTCCCTCCAGCTCACAGGCTTCCTACCCTGCTGGTCTTGATAGGCTTTTCCCACTATGCTTCCCGTGGTCTCCATCCTCTGCTGTTCCCCCTCTCACAGACAGCCCTGGCCATGTCCAGTCTGCTTCTGTCTCTCTCTGTTCTGGACTCCTAGATGCCTCTGGATGTTCTCTCTCATATCCTCAATGAAGACCTCCCTCTTAACCCTACCATGGAGCTGTCATGTCAGTTTATATAGTTCCAATCTTAGAAATTGACTTCAAAATGTGTCTTGTAGCAGTGGGGTTTCTTGGTCCCGAGAGGCCAGAGGCCCAGACCCTGCCGTGCCAGACCTGCCGCTTCTTCGTTGCTGCTCAGGCCCCCAGAAACGACTCAGACGCTTATATTAACTTTATGTTGTTTGGCCTATGGCTCAGGCACATTGCTAGCTAGCTCTTACATCTTAAATCAACCCATTTCTATTAATCTGTCTGCCACGTGGTCCGTGGCTCACCTGTGTTCCTTACATGTTGCTCCTTTTGAGGCTTGCTCTATCTGCTCCTGACTCCGCCCTGCTTCTCCTACCTATGCTCTGATTCCTCCTCCTACTTCTTCTATGGTGCCTGTCATGGCCCAAAACAGCTCCTTTATTTAAAGATTGATATTCACAGCATACAGAAAGGCATTCCCACGTCAGTGTCTGAACAAATATATTTTTAAAATAATAATTTTTAGATGTTTTTAATTGGAAGACTTAATTTTTGTGCAGTTTTATATTAACAAAATTGATCAGACATACAAGAATTATATTTATTTCCGCCTAACCTATGTATAATTTTAACTTTGCCTTCAGTGTTACATCTTCACGACAACACCTTAACTGTCTCAAGAATCCTCTGCGTGGCACCTGTTTGTTTCTCATTATTTCGTGTGGTTGTTAGTTTTGGTATGAGGTTGTGGTTGTGGTTGCCTTTTCCCATTTCTGAAGCTTTGCCTTTTCATATCACATAGATGGGATTAGCTTCTTCAGGAAGCTTCTTTAGTTTACCATCTGAATTTAAAGTTTCTCCATCTGTGTTCATAGTTATTGGCTCATATCTTTTTAATACCAATAGATGATCTGTTATCCATTTGTCTGTTTAGTGATGTCATAAAGGTTACCTGTCAATAATGGATTGACTGCTATAAACATTTGTAATTAGAAGTAAGTCTTCAGTTCATTTGGGTGCATGGATAGAAGCAGAGATTTCTAGGTCATATGCTAAGACTGTTTAGCTCTGTAAGAAACAGACAAGTTTTCGGTGTCCATGTCTGTGCATGTGTACTCTTCAAAAGCCATCCAGTCCAGGCTAGAGAGATGCTCAGCACTTCAGAGCACTGGTTGTTCTTCAAGAGGAGCTGAGTTCAATTCCCAGCAACCACGTGATGGCTCACAACCATCTACAATGAGATATGGTATTTTCTTCTAGCAGGCAGACATACATGCAGGCAGAATACTGTATGCATAATAAATTAATCTTAAAAATAAAAAAGAGCACTGGTTGTTCTTCAAGAAGATCTGGATTTGAGTCCTAGAACTCTCACAGCAGCTCATAGCTAGATTGAACTCAGTTTCAGGCTATCTCAATCCTTCTAACTTCCGTGACTACTCGGCATGTGAATGGTATACAGACATACAAAGTACCCATTCACAGATAATATAAACAGACCTTGGGGGGAGGGGGGAATCAACCTAATCAAAAGCTTGGAAGCATGTATTCTAAACTGTCAGTGGTGGTCATTTATGAGGGTGAAATGGGATGGAGAGGACTACCATATTTGCTGACTCATTTTAATATTTTTACAACAAAATCTTACTCTATGATAATTTTTATAGCCTTTCCCCCAAATTTTCTTTTTAATTTGTAGAAATAAAAATAACAATGAATCAACATATGCAAAAACAAAGTGGTTCAGTGTATTTCCACTCTTATAACATGTCCTAGTATCAGGAGATTGGAGTATATCAGTCTATATGTTCAGGATTGGTAGAGCACCTACCAAGTGTCAGTCCCCCAGGCTCTTGGCCTGGGGGACTATACACTTAATTGTCCTTCAGAGGCCAGCAAGACATGGAATAATGAATATTCTGAGAATGGTTTGTGGTTGGAATTGTGTTAGTCATTTCTTACCTAAGACTCCCAGCCTCGAATGTTACATAACTGCCGTTTGGTGGTTCTCTGTACTCTCTGGTGGTTTCTCTCGTCTCCATTCTTAAGCCCCTCTTCTCAATGAGGGAGCTTCTACTCTGTCTGCAGATGTTTTCCTGTTATAGAGTTCTAGTGAAAAGTTTAAGAGATTCTCTTAGATAGTGCAAGCCAGGAACCATGCTGACAGGCAAGCATGGAAGCGACTGGTCTTCCACAGGTGGATAAAAGTTTTGGCTGAACTTGATTTTATCCCATTCTTCAAAGTACGTTTACACGTTAGGTTTCTTTCTCTCTCTCTCTCTCTCTCTCTCTCTCTCTCTCTCTCTCTCTCTCTCTCTCTCCTCTCCCTCTCCCTCTCCCTCTCTCTCTCTCTCTCTCTCTCTCTCTCTCTCTCTCTCTCTCTCTCTGTTTGTGTGTGTTTGTAGATGATTTACAAAAATATTTTCTGTAGGTTAAGCTCAGCTTTTAAAATTTTAAAAAAGATTTTAATACATAATAATTCAAATCACTCTAAGGACCTAGGATTGTAGCTTGTCTAGCATGCATCATTTCTACTCTACATGCATCAATGAATGAATGAATAAATGAATGAATAAAATCCTCATTGAAACTATTAATGCAATGCAAAAGATGATTAGTGAGTTTTTCAATAAAAGTCATCAGCGTTAATTATTATACAGTAAGTACTTTATCAAGTACCTGTTACATTTTAAAGAGGAAAAGAGAACCCTCACTCTGGAAAGAAGCCCTGTCACCTGTTACAGTGCACAGTTTGTTGGTTCTGAATCTGACCCTTGCTTTGGTGGTGGGCTGTGGATAGTTGTTTGATTTTACTGAGCTGAATCTTTTTATGATTAATTGAATGTGAAGCGCTCCACAAACCTTAAAATAATACAGGTGTAATTGGCATTATTGTTGTGGAATCTCTCTTCTAAAACACATTTTATAACCCACTGAATAAGAACCCCAGGAGGTCTATTAACTACTTACTCTGTAACCTCTTGCCATGTCTTCTGTACCTGCTCTCATGGCATGAGGACAGCCTCAGTATATAGGAAGCACTCTTTCTACAACCCAGGAGAGATTAAATGCTGGACATAGTAAGAGCTGGGTGTCAGGATATTGAGAGACGTCTCTGCCGCTCTATTTTCTAAATACGTTCATGGTTCAAGCAAGGGTGACTAGGGATGGGGGATTAAAATGAAAGTTCTTAATTCACCCCAGGAATATGCAAACTCATCATGTTCAGTCCTCTCTCTGCCTGCCTGCCTCGCCCATCTTTCTCAGCCGCACTTCCTGAAGGCCTTTCCACCAACATTCTCCTTCCTGGATCTTGGTTCTTAGAGTCCCTTTTTCTGTTTCTCTGGTGATTTACACAATCCAGCAAATTATCAAAACCACTCTTTCCTCTTTTATTGTATGGTACTTACTTTTATGCCAAAAGTTGACATTTAAAACTAATATAATAGGTAAAAATGTTATCAGTAATTAAATTTAATTTTCACATACAGAATGCAACTGGTCACAGTGAAAATGAGTTCTGGTATTAATGATAAGAATATAATGTTCTTATGCTGTTTTGACAGTTTGTATAAATAGCTTAAAGTATTCATAAGCGTTGACATTAAATTTTATCTTAGAAACTGTTTGGAAGAAATAATTTAGAAAGTGAAAGATGTATAGAATCAATAAGGATTAATCTGATATTGTAGGAACTGCAAATGGACTATTACATGGCTATTTTAGACAAGCTACTTAAGATTATGTATAGCAGGTAGAAAGTATATTATTTTTAAAGCAATAAAAATTTGTACTTATACTAGATTTTAGTAGAATGCATGTACCATGCAGTGGCTTTTCAAATCAGAATGCATGTTAGATACCATACGACATGTAAGAACAAAGATGCTTTTATGGCTCTGTTTTCTGAATTCTTTTTCTCTTTCATGTCCTGCATCAAACAGAGCAATGTGAGTGCATAAAATTAAAATCACATTTTTTCAGCTAAGAATTCTATGCCTAGATTACTTTATTAATAAGCTGATACAAGCTAAAATATTTCCATTGTAGCATTAATTAGAGTTTGTCCATGATCAGTATAAAGTAGTGGTTTTTCTATTTAGGATTTGTGTGAAGAAAATAATCAAAGGTATGACTGAATATAAAGCTGAGATATACTTATTCCTTTGTTAATAATTAAGAGTGTTAAAATCCTAGGTGTGACTTAAACTATGTATCTCATTGGTGGAAAATTAGGCGGCACAGCAAATGTTGTTGAGATTGTAATGGGAGCATCATCTCCATCACACACATGCACACACAGTCACATACAGGTATACATGGAGAGGAGCCAGTGCAGGGAAGATTGCATTTTCTCTGGGCTTAGGTATAAACCATTTAGATTTATTTTTCATTTAGTGGCTTGTGTTATGCTATAAAATAAATACGAATGTTTTGTTTTTGTGGTTTGGGCTGTATTGAAATTTTGTTTGTTTGTTGATTCATTGAAATATTTACCTGTCTGTGTTGCCAGCCTGCTCTCAGGTTTTGAGTTCAAGTTATCATTTCTGCCTCCCAGTAGTTAGGACTGGTGCTTGTGCCATGGTGCTCAGCTTCTTGGCTCATTGTGTAAGCTGACACATGACAGTCATACACACTGATGATGTCACGACTGACAGATGGGTACGCCACATATGCACAGGTCAGGGTAAGCCTACCTGTCACTTGAGACATTTGCCATATCTTTGTGGAAACAAAATCTATTTAATGTACAACACGTAATTATCTGCAGTCACTGTGCTGTGCAGTAGAATACTGGTATTACTTCCTTACCTAGATATAGTTTTTTTCCTGAGGAATAATAGATAGAAAATAACCCACATATAAAGAAAAAATATTGTAGAAAATATATTAAAATATTTAAATAGTAGCTGTTTTTGAGAAGTTGGACGAAAGTAATTTTTTTAAAAACTTTAGTGTCTTTTCTGTATTTTTCTTTAATGAGAAAATGCCTATCTCCATTTTACTGGAAAAAAAGATTTGGGGTTTAGTTTTGTTAAAAGCATGGTTGATAAGCAATTTTTAGGATAGTAACTTGTATTTATACTTCTAACAAATGTAAATTTTTCTATTTTCATTTCTAGGCCAGAAATGTACATACAGGAGAATTAGCTGCAGTAAAAATTATCAAGTTGGAGCCTGGTATGTATTTATATGGTGTGTATGTGTTGCTAGGGATTAAACCCTGTCTGGTACGGATATGTATTAAAATGCTTTATACATTTTTGAGCAGTTTTTTTATATAGTTATAAGACTTACATGCATATTCTGTATTTCTTTATGTATCTCTTTCTAAAATAAATTTATGTGTTCTTTCAGATCACTAGGATATCTCCAATATGATCATATTAAATTGTATCCAAAATAGTCAGTTATTTTTAATGTGACAGTTTTGTTGCTAAAGGGAATTTGAGATGTACATGTTCAAAAATTATAAGCTTCATTGACTCACAGTGACAAAATAATTTTCTTTTGCAATTATAGTGAACATTTTAACTCAACTTTAGCTGTTAAAACGTGTAATTAGAATACAGAGACAGCACTGATTAAACTGGGGGACAGTAAATGAAACCAAAACTAGTAAATGGGGAAGAGATTATGGCAGGAGACAGGGCTGGTGGGGGGAGAGCAGTCCAAGGCGAGAGGAGAGTGGCCAGAATATGTAGTGTACATGTATGAAATTATGAAAGAACAAAATTTCCTAATAACAATGAATTTAAATTTTTTCTAAATTAAGAAAGAAGTCAGAAGCTTAAAGGAAAAGTTAGTTAATAAAATTCAGTGGTATTCTGTATATAAGCTGTTCCCTGATTGACTTAGTTTTCATAAATTAGATCCCTTATGAGCACCTCATGTTCACATACTGAGAGATCTGTTTTGAAAACAAAAACCATATGAAGCTGGCCAGGTCCTCAGCGTCTGAGGAGAGGGAGAACAGACCTAGAGCAGGGAGGTGAGTGTTTGAGGATCTGCTCATCTGCTGCTTTATAAACTGAGACATGTGCCATCGCGTGTGTGCGTATAGCTGCGCGGGATTCTTACTTTGAGTGCCTCTTATATTTCAAATACATTTTTGGATCATCATTCATATTACTTCAGTAGACAGGTGATACTTTGAAATAGCCGGTTTTGAACAGTTTAAAATCAACTAAAATGCCACTAACTAAATAGATGGGACTATGACCAGACTTCCTGGAGGAGACATTTGAGTGAGTGTGTCACACTGTGTCCAAGGGCTGGGAATAGTCTAGGTTCTGGGCTGGGCTTTAAGAGGAAGTGCAGATGTTTATCCTTTTGCTGCCCACAGGGAGTGCGCAGGGCTGGGTTCTGCACTGATTGACTTTATGTGTGATTTACTTTTATTATAGTTCACATTAATTAGTATATTAGTAGTTAGTATATCTGCAAGTCTCACTTGTCAGTAAACTATATGTTGTGAATAGTGTAGAAAATCGATTCAATAAAAAGAAAAAAATCAAGACTAAGGAGGTGACTCACTAGATAAATTACTAGCCTTGTAAACATGAGGACCAGTGCTTGGATCCCTAGCACTCTCAAATGCTGGCTGGGTGTGCTGGCCTTGCAGTGATCCCAGCACCCACAGTGTGCTGGCTAGCTGATTTAGCTAGACTAATGAAATCAAGAACCTGGCTTAGTGTATAAAGAGTCACTTATAAAGACTAATGTTGTAAACTCTACCACATTCAGGAAATATTGGCAATGTGATCTTAGTATTTCAACATTTTGTGTGCGCGCATGTGTGTGTGTGTGTGTGTGTGTGTGTGTGTGTGTGTGTGTGTGTGTGTGTGTGTATGTGCACGCGCGCGTGTATGTTGGTGTTGTTATTGTTCATCACTGTATGCACCAAAGCTCTCCATGGAGTTTCTGGGAATTCTCCTGTCTCCAGCTACCTTCTCAGTTAGCACTGAGATTATAGACACCTCTAACCATCCCTAGCCCTCTAAGGGTCCTGGGGATTTGAAATTAGGGCCTAAGGCTTGTGCAGCCAACACTTTACCCCAAGAGCCAAATTCTCACTATTCAACCATTTTATAATGGTTGATTATTTGTCATCTACTCTGCCTGCCCTCTGTCAGGTTACTTTTCTTTGTTACTGATTTTTAGAAGTTGCCTGCACTTTGAACATAGTGACCCTTCCCACCTGTCAGAACCCCCAGCTTGGCCTAATCTTCACATTCTGCTCTGGTGTTCTTTCTGGTTTGTGGAGAAAGATGTCTCTTTCCTCTTGCCAGTCTTGCTTCTCTTTTTCTGTTCCCCCCATTTTTAAACCTTTTCTCTTAGATAATTATATATATATTTAAAGTTAACGGAAATTTCTAATAGTTGTCTCCTTCCAAATTTAAATATCAGAACACTTCTGCCTAAATCACGAACAAGCTCTAGGTATGTGTTTGTTTTCAGTTTCCTCAACGATTACTGCAAAAGCTTTCTTTATTGACAGATATAAAGTGTGTTGGTTGGATTTATATACTGTGCTTTCTGCTTTCTATTTCAAATTCAGTAACATTCTGCTTTTGAGTAAAATAACTTAATTATCTATTAAATCCTCTTTTGTTTTTCAGATGTCTGCTTTTTATTTATTTATTCATTCGTTTGTTTGTCTTGGAAGTTTCTCTATATACAGTCTTGACTGCCCCTGCTCTGTAAGCCAGGCTGGCCTCAAACTCACAGAGATCTGCCTGCCTCCGCCTCCCAGTGTTGGAATTAAAGTCGTGAATCACCACCACCAAGCTGCTTATTTATCTATTTTACAATAACATTAAATCTTTGTTTATTTTGTTCTGGAGAAAGGAGTCTCACTATTTGCCTAGGTGACCTCAAACTTCTAGGCTCAGGCAATCCTCTTGCCTTGGCTTCCCAAGTAGTTACAATTGTCACTGTGCCTGACTGTAGAGAGGAAGTTCTTAAATCTCATACAGTTTTGTCTCTGGCCATCTTATAGAACTTACATCATTGCTAATAGTTTTCACATCTGTAAAGTTACTTTTACATGTACATGTATTACAGGTACTGATGATGATTTTGACTCTTGGCTTCCAGAGCAGGATGGTGCTGCTTCCATTGTTGCGTATGAAGCAGTAAAGACCAGCAAGGTGTTGGTGGCCTGTGTGTGGTGGTTCTGCACACTTCCCCTTGCTTTGTCAATTAGCTTATAAAAGTCATGATTACATCTTCATTTCTAAACAGCTGTTTGTTGATGTCTTAGTGTTTGGGAGATCCATTTAGAGTATAGGAATGTAGAATAGAAGAGGGAAAGGATTGGAATTTGCATTTTTCAGGGTGTTGCACAAATTCTTCTTGGTCTTATAAAAACTCAGAGCCAGATACTGGAGTAAAAGCAGAAAGATCAGAGAGACAGAGAAGCACACCACAGCCACTTCTCACCTGGTCACTCCTCACAAATCCTCAGACTGAAAGCCTCTGAGTCCTTAGCCCAAAGGGAGGGGGAGAGGGTGAAGGGCTGAACTGCTGCCTCCTCTCTTTATCTGCCCAGCTATCTCACTTCCTGGGTCAACTTTCCGAATGCTAGGATTAAATGCTTGTGTGTTTCCCAAGTACTGGGAGCATAGGCATGGGATCCCAAGTGCTGGGATTAAAGGTGAGTGCCACTTTGGCTCTGTTTGGCCTTGAACTCACAGAGATCCACTTCCCTCTGCCTCCCCAGTGCTAGGATTAAAGGAGTGTATCACCTCTTCCTGACCTCTGTGCCTAACTCTGTGGCTGGCTCTGTCCTCTGATCTTCAGGCAAACTTTATTAGATTCACTATATATCACCACAACCGGGGAGGTAGAACAAAGGAATTAATGTGTGATGCAGTGTTTGGTCATATTGGTCAGCGGCTTCTGCTGTTTTCCTTGTGACTCCTCTGCTTTAGCCTTGGGCTCCTTTGCAGATGTATTTGTCTCTGGGCCTCTTTTCTGTCTTGTGTGTATGTGCATTTGTACCCATCATCAGTGGTTTACTTGCTTCCTTCGGGGCTTCTGTTTGTTCCTAGCTGATTCTGTACAAGTATTGCTTTTCCTCAGCTTCTCTACTTCTACCAGCATTGTTTTAGTTCATGTGTTGCCTAGGTATTTCTGTATTCATTTTCCCTTTTCATTTCCTTAAAAAATCATGGCACTGTTGTCTAAAAATGTCTTTCAAGGGGAATTATTGTGGCTTTTGCATCCCGTAGTTACTTTCTTTTTATGATAAATTTTTGAGCAGAATCAGTGTTTTATCTTTCAGCATTGTCAATAAAGCCAAAGTAGATCATGGTCCCATGTTTTTGTAGCGGACTTTGGGAATATTGACTCAAAAACACAGTGAAATGCTAAAGAATTTTCCTAGTATCAAGTTCTGATGTTTTAAAAAATTCTGTAGCAGCATTATCTCAAAGTTGAATTATTAACTGTATTTAATCACTTAAGAAATTGCACTGAAGCCAGTATAATCGGAAAGCATATGAGCTGGTTTATAACACTGTTGGACATGAGAAGGTAATGACTTGCCAGTATGACCAGATGACCAGGAAGACAGACCATAAACGAGAGAGATTTATTATTTATTATTTATTATTAATTAAATGGAATGCCAGCTGTAGAGGTAACAATAATTTTCCCTTCATAGTTAAAAATAGTGCTTATGGTAATTTAGACTCTTTGTTACAGCCTTCCTAACTTTCCTTTGGCAATTTAATTTTATAATATTTCAGTTAAAATTTTACTGGAACAGATTGCTTTTCAGGGATTTTTCTAATACTCATAAAATGCTAAAGTAAACCATAAGGATGAAGATAAACAAATATTTATTAGCCACAAAAATGATTGTGAAGTAAAGTGAAATCTGCTGTCTTTCTGTGGTCCTGTGTTCTTTTTGTCTTCTTTATATACATAAAAATTATTTTGAGGAATGATTTGACTATTTCAGTCTCATTCTTAGAGTAGATACTGTGTTGACCAATGTAGTCACCACCTTGCACATAGTGGCATGAGATAGGATTTGGCTTACCTGTGCTCATCACTGAAATGTTGGTGCCACTGCTGTGAGCTTGAAACTGCAATTTTCTGTTCTTTGCTTAGGCCTCAGAAATGCCCTAGAAAATTAGGCTCAGATGGTGGTGATGTGTGGCACCGTGACCCAGTTCATGTCTGGATGCCTTAGCCTGAGGTTTGTTCAGCAGCCACAGCAGAAACTAAAACCCCAGGAAAGCTTTCTCTTCCTTCTTCTCTCCTCTTGTCCCTGGAAACTCCAGGACATGTTTGTGATGGTGGTGGTTTGTGTGTTGAGAAAGGGTCCTGTGTAGCCCAGGCTGCCATCAAACTTGCTATGTAGCAAGGCCTCTTATCTCCATCTCCCAAAGGTGGAATTATAAGGGTGTGTTACCACTCCTGGCTCTACAGTTATTTACTTATTTATTTAGACAGTTTCACTGTGTTGTATTGGCTGGCCTGAACTCACTACCTAAACCAAAATGAACTCCTGCCTCTGAATGTATTTTCTTAGTTTAAAGGTCTCTAAACAAGTAGGGATGTGCTAATATTTTTCCATAGATGTTTACAAGTTTTTTTTAATGCTACCAGGAAATTACCAGGAAATCCTATTTCCTGGAAGTATAAGAGGTTTCAGGGAAGAAAGGTCAAGACATAAAGATGGACCTTGAACAAAACCATCAACTGTTCTAGTTAAGTGGTACATTCTTGCTTTTTGAAACTTTTAAACTTAATGACATTTAAGAAGAGAGAACTAAACTGTTTCACAAATAAAGGAAATTCAGAGCCAAATATCAGGGAAAGACTGAGATATCAAACAGGAAATACCACACTCAGATCTCATCTAGCTGTCTTCCAGCTTCCTCAGCCTCGCTCCTGTGGCTTCTGCTGCCTGCTCTTTCTACGCCTGCCTTAAATACCTTCTTTACCCAGTTGTTTCACATCCAGGTTAAGATTAAAGGCCTGGCACCAACACTGCTTGCCTGGGAGCCTGTAAACTAAACTGGCCTCAAACTCTGATTTGATTGGATTAAGGGCTAGGTCACCACTTGGGGATACTCCCTGTGCTGGGATTAAAGGTGTGAGTTACCACTCTCTGATCCTCCTAGACTGGCTGTGGGTAGATCCCTCTGATATCTCAGACTGATTTTTATTAAATTTGAAACATATCCCCACACTAAACAATTTTATTTTTTCTTTTTAAGGGGTGTGTGTGTGTGTGTGTGTGTGTGTGTGTGTGTGTGTGTGTGTGTGTGTGTGTGTGTAACATGGAAGTGCCTATTATTGCCTTGAGACAGGGTTTCTCAGTGAGCCTGGCACTAAGCTGGCAGTCAGCAAGCTCCAGCCATCCTGTCTCTGCCCTGCACTCCAGCACTGTGATTAAAAGCATGTGCATAACCACATTTGCTTTTTCACCTGGGGTCTGGGAGTGAGAACTCAGGTCCTTACACTTATGCAGCAAATGCTCTATTTGCTGAGCTATTTCCCTAGGCCCATAGTTTCAGTATGTGTGTGTGTATGTGTGTGTGTGTGTGTGTCTGTGTGTATCTGTGTTTGTGTCTGTGTGTGCAGTGCCCATAGATAGCAGAAGAAGGCATTTAGAGCTCCTGGAGCTGGAATTACAGGCAGTTGTGAGTACTGAGATCTGAAACTCCAGGCCTCTGAAAAAGCCATGTCCTTCTAAGTTTTGAGCTGTATCTCAGTTTCCATTTTTAAAGCTATGATATAAAATATTTTTATCCCTCTCTTTGTTGTTTGGATACTTCATTTCTGAGCTAGTGGGCGTGTAATAATAATAAATTTCAGGACAAATGAATATCAGAAGTTTTATTTTTAGGGCCAAGGGAGATGGCTTAGTAATAAGACCACTTTCCATGTAAGCATGGAAACTTAGGTTCAAATTTTCAGCCCCCTAGTGGTCTGGAGACAAAGCTCAACAGTTAAGGGTTCTTTCTGCTTGTCCTGGTTGGTTTTATGTCAACTTGGCACAAGCTAAGTTTATTTAAGAGAGAACCTCAACTGAAAAAATGTCTCCCTAAGATTGGCCTGTAGGACAGCTTATTGATGGGTGGTTGGTATGGAAGCCCCTTTCCCATAACTGTGGGCAGTGACATCTATGTGGGCAGGTGGTTGAACAAGCCAATAAGCAGCACTCCCCCATGGTCTCTGCTTCAGTTCCTGTCTCCAGGTTCCTGCCTTGAGTCAGCTCAGTGATGGACTGTGACCCTAGTGTCACACGTGCACACATGCACACATACATACATAGTAATTTTTTTTTTTAATTGTCCAAATCAGGCAGTGGTGGAGCATGCCTTTAATCCCAGCACTTTGGAGGCAAGTCAGACAGGAGTCTCTGTGAGTTTGAGGCCATCATGGTTTATAGAGCGAGTTCCAGGACAACTCTTTTATTTTTAAAATTTCTAGCACCCATATAGAAAACCTATATGCCAAACCTGTAATTCCGGCTGGATATTATCCGGATGGATACAGAAGGCTTCCTTCAGGCTTGCTGCTCAATCAGCCTAAGTCCAGTTTCAGTGAGAGACCCTTCTTAAAAGAAATAAGTTGAATAATGATACAGTGGCGTATTCAACATCCTCCCCTGGCCTCCACCTCTGCATGGGTATATGTTCTCTCACACATGTACATGCACATGTACCACACACACAGACGAGTTTGTTTTATTGGTTTTAAGTAATAGAAAATGAATAAAGCCTAAGTAGAAATTCTTGTGCCAGTTAAAGCATAGATAATCCTGTGTATTGGATTCCCAATTTGTCACTGAACACAAAATAATATTAAAATTATTTTTTATAATAAAAATCTATTACCTTCAGTGCCAGATTCTTAATTGGTATTCAGTTTCAGATTCTAGATTTGAAACTTACAGAGATTTTCTATGTTAAAAAAAATTGAAGCAGAAAGATTTCAGGTTACAGTGAGTTCAAGCCTAGTGTGGACAACCTAGCCAGACCCTGTCTTAAAGTATTTTTTAAAACGGGGGAGAAGCTGGAGATATAGCAAGTAGTAGAGCATTTACCCAGAATGTAAGGGCCCTAGTTCAAGCCCTACTACTGTGTTTTAAAGAATGTCTTTAATGTACTTTATCAATAAACATTCTGCACTCGTTTTTCTCAGTGGGAAAAAATCTCATGTTTCTTGGTTACCAAACCTACACAATCCCCGGTGTCACTTTTTTTCATGGTTATTTGAAGCTTAGCAAATGCAGTATTTTTTAGATCGTTGATTTAATTGCATTTCTGAAAGCAGATGATTTTTTTAAAGTAAACACTTTTTTTTTAAAGGTACATGTACTGGCATGTGGGTATGTGTACCTGGGGGTGTGTGTGTGTGTGTATGCCTGCATGAAGAAGCCAGAGGTCAACCTCAGATGCTGCTCCTCAGTATCCATGTTCTGAGACAGGGTCTCTCACTGGAATATGGGGCTCTTTGTTCTCTAACTTGGCTGACCAGCCAACCTCAGGGATTGTCCTGTGTCCACTCGGACTTGTGGGATTATAGGCCTATGGTGATATATTGTATATTTAATATAATTTGTCTGGAATATCAGAGGACAGAATCACTCACAGCCAAGCTATAAAGGTCAGGGAGTGGTAACCCACACCTTTAATCCAGATTCCCATCTGGATCTCTGTAAATTCAAGGCCTAAGAGCCAGGCAGTGGTAGCTCATACCTTTAATCCTAGCTTTAGTAGAGCTGAACTAGGAAGAAAAATAGCTGGTTATTAGAAAGAAATATAAGGCAAGAGAAGTCAGAAATTCAGCACTGTGCCTGTGTGCCCTGATGGTCTGAGGACTTGTGAAGATATAGGACTTACCCTGTTCACCCTGAGAAGTTAGCTGGGTGAGAATTGGCTGGGGTCTGTTTCCTCTCTCTGATATTCCAGCTTTTCCCCATTGTGTGGCTCCGGGTTTTTATTATAATACTAAATAGAATTTATGCAATACAGGTCTGTACATAGATACTAGGGGCTTGAACTCTTTACCAGACTGAGCTACCTTCCCAGCACACACACACATACACACAAAAACGCACGCACGCACGCACACACGCGCGCCCGCACGTGCCCCTCTCATTGTGTTTTCCCACTTCTGGCTACTTTGGACAGCATTGCCATGACCATGGGCATGGATGTATCTCTTTAAGACTCCGGATTGGTATATACCTAGAAGTTGGTTTTACTAGATAAATAACTAGATCATGTAATACTGCTGTTTTTATTTTAAATTTTTAAGGTGCTTCCACACTGTTTTCTGTAGTAGCTGCATCATTTTATGATCTCAGAAGTAGACACAAGGGTTCCATCTTCTCTACATCCCTACTGTTATTTAAAAAAAGAAAGAAAATCGAACCCATCCTTGTGGACCTAGGTGATATTTCTTTGTGGTTTTCAGTTGTGTTTTTCTGATTGATGTCAAACATATTTTCATATGGTTATTAACATTTGTTAACCTTGGGCAAATATTAACATATATTGCCTATTGTTTGATGAAGTTATTTAGTTTATAGTTGTTGAGTTATAGGAACTCTTTATATAGTGTGGATATTATCCCCTAATCAGATACATTGTTTTCACATATCATTTTTTCATTTCACAGGGTGCTTAGTCTGCTGTGTCCTTTGATGGACGTGAATTTTTAAAGTTTGTTTTATTCTTGACCTTTTTTACTTTGATTAGCTGTGCTTTGGTATTATACCTAGGAAATTACTAAATTCATTGTCTGTTGTAAGTCTTTTGCTAGGATTTCTTCTAGGAGTTGTGAGTTATGTTTAGGTCTTTAATTAATTTTGACTCACTTGTTCTGCTCCAGTGTGGGAGTTTTTAATGTGACTTTTAATGACATTATTTTATTATTAGCTGAAAATAGTCTTGCTAGGCTATGGCATTTGAGTCCCATTTGTGGATGTGGTAGGAAGAACCTCATAATTACATACTTAGAGAAATGGAAGAAAGCATCAAAATGCTAATTATCAAGTTTATGTAGTTGGTAAATTTATGAGTAATTTTAATTTTATTTTTACTATTTACAGTCACAAAATATTGCATTAATGTTGCTGTAATAAATAGACTAACACACAATAATAAGTGGGGCAGTCCTTCTTCCAATAATGAATATTTTAGGGAAGTAATGTTAACTTATTCAAAGGGACTCAAACCAGTCATACTTTAGTCATTTAGTTATTGAGACGAGGGCAGAGCTTCCATCCATTTTATGTCTGATGGACTCCCTTCTCAGCCAATGTGGGTCTTCCTGTGGGTTTCAGGCTACGACAATCACGTGGCCTCCATGTGTTCTCTGTTCACTGTGGTGCAGCCAGCAGTTGCCTATGTCAGAGTCAGGGAAAGCACAGCAGAGGTTTACCTGGGAGCGAGGGGTGGGGGCTCTCCGTTCCCCATCAGGACTTACTTAGCTGTTTGCTTTCCAGAGTACATGGAGAAGACTAGAAGCCAGAATAATTCAGAGCTTAGATTTTAGATTCTAGAGTCTCTGAATATCCAGATTCTCTATGTGGCAGAGTTATTGACTCTGCTAATAACTGAAAACAGACTCATTTTTCATAGTTTAACTTTTTTAAGAGACCAAAGTGGTATCCTGCCGGGTTGTAGATGAGCCCTACCCAAGTCTGTTGTCCGCCCAGGTACCTTCAGGAGCCAGATGACTTGGTACGGACAGTAGCTCCTGCTGAAGGGAGGAACATCATCTTAGAAGGGGAGGGGGGAACCTAGTAGGAGGCAGCGGAGTCCTTTAAAGTGTGTTTAACATAAATGAAATAATCAGGGAGTGAAGCTGGTGTTAGAAAGCCTGGAATGGTAGTGACTGTTAAAGTCCAAGCCTTTGTAAGAAATTCAGATGGATGGGAGAAGGCTGCTGAAGCCAGAGACCAACGCTGCAGTTCTCAACTAACTAGTCTCGTCCTTAAAATGGCCTGGATAGGATGAAACCCAACTTGAGAACACAACTTCAAATCCACTTCTACAGGAGTAGCCTGCATCCTGCAAGCCCAGCACACAATCCTGCTGCCTTTCCTATGAACCAGCAACAAGCATACTGAAAAAGAAATTAGGGAAAATTGAGCTAGGAATAAGCCTGACCAATTAGGTGAAAGACCTAGACATAAGACACCGAACCAGGGCCAGGAGGAGATGGTTCAGCACACTTGCTGCCAAGCCAGATGACCTGGCCTCAGTCCCTGGAGCCTACATGGCAGAAAAAGAACAGACTCCACAAGGTTGTTTTCTCATCTCCACATGAGTGAGTGTACACACGCACACACATCCTCAAATGTAATTTTAAAAAGTTAAACCCTGATTACATTAAGCAAAATTAAGCTGAACCCAGAAAGGTAAACATCACATGTATTCTGTCATATCTAGGTTTAACTCTGTGTGTGATGAAAACAGAGGGATGAGTTTGGGGAGAGGAAGGAGCAGTAGGAATATGATGGGAAAAGAAATAGTAATGTAGGAACAAACGTGAATGAAGTGCAGTGATTGACAGTATGAATGTGTAATAAGGAAACCCATTGTTGTGACTAACTGTAAAGAGTAAAGGAACATAAAGGGACAGGCTGGGTGTATAGATAAAAAAGCAAGAACCACTTGGTGACCGTTCACGAGAAACTCACCTCACTGGAAAAGGTGCACATGAGCTGGAAAGCATAGAAGTTGATGTCCCAAGTAGTTGGGCTTTGAAAGCAGAGTGGTTGCTCACATGTTTGACAAAGCCAACTAAAATTAGTCAAAAGAGATAAAGAAGTTCATTTTACATTAACAAATGGAACAGTCCAACTAGAAGATAGATTGTAAATAGGTATGTATTGAATGTTGGACCAACCACATAAAACAAGCACTGATGTACATAGAGGGCCATTGAAGTTCAGAGACAATAGTATTGGGTTACTTTGGACTTTGGCTCAGCGGGTAAATTGCTTGTCATCCTGGAGTCAGTACCTGAGTACACTTAAAAAAGCTGTTGTTGGTGATGAGCCTTTAACACCAGTCCTAGGAAACAGGAGTGTCCCTGGACTCACAGACACACTGATTACTCAGCAAACTTCAGGTGCATTCAGAGACCCTGTTCAATAAAGGAAGTGGTGGAGAAAGACACTCAGCATTGACCTCTGAACTTTGCAAGTGTGCACACAGATCTCTCTGTCCCCTCCTTATCTGCTCAAAGAAAAGTAGTGGGTGCGTTTGCCACCCTACTTTAATGTGTGGATCACCCACAAACAATGTTAACAGAGAGATAGGATGTAGCTCACTGATTGGAGCATCCTCGAATGAGTGAGGTTATATAATGCATATTGTGAACATATAAACAAGCTTAAACTATAGCACAGATGAACTGGGCATCACACGTAACTACAGAGTATTCCTCCAACAGCTGTGAAATACAGTTCTCTCATAGCCATATTTGGAATGACAATAGCGACCAACTTATTTTGTTTTTCAGGTGATGATTTTTCTTTGATTCAACAAGAAATATTTATGGTTAAAGAATGTAAACATTGCAACATCGTGGCCTACTTTGGGAGCTATCTCAGGTAAAGTGGAGAAGCACCATTTCCTGATCTCGTTTTTCCTGTTCTCCTTACAAGTCTTGGAATGTGTGCAGTTTGAAAGCACTGTCCAGAATTCCAAATCTGGTAGGATTTTCTTGCAATCTTCCTGCTATGTTAACATTTGCACCTCTGTTTCTATGGTCCTGCCTTGTCTGGCAGCATTAATGAATCCTTATGAATGATGACATCAGAAAACAGACCTGCCCTAACCTTTTTCAATAGAATCAAAACTGAAAGTGATGCACTCTGGTGTGTGTTGAGGAAGGATTGCTCTGGCAGCTTCCTGCTGCTTCCTCAGAGCTCCCTGAACTAAGAGCTAAGAATAAGGAGCTGTAGATACTTCCCAATAGAGAATTATAGACTGGCATAATTTTCTCTCTCTCTCTCTCTTATTCCAGTAGGGAAAAACTGTGGATCTGCATGGAGTACTGTGGTGGCGGATCACTTCAAGATATTTATCATGGTACTATTACTACAGTTTTACATCTTAAACTCTTCTATGGTTATGGTTGACATTCCTAGCTATCAAGGGAGGCAGTTTGGGTAGATTTACTCTCGAACATTATTCTTTCTGTCCCCAGACAGAGGTTTAAACACTAAGAATCCTTACTGTTATCCTTGATTAGTCAGCTAATTTTGCTTGAGCCTGAACTGAGAGATCTATAAATACTTGTACAGTATCAATTTTACTTTTTACCTGGGCATGGTGCTATGCTCTTGTTACCCCCAATGCTTGTGAGGCACAGTGAAAAGAGTCCAGAGTTAAAAGCCATTCTGTGCTAAGCACTAACCTTGCTAAAATTGAAATAATACTATTTAGAGTTAGTTTCTAAGAAAGCAGCAAGGCAGCTGCAGAGGGAAGTACCTAGGGCACTTAGGGAGAAGTGAGCCAGACAGAGCCACAGGACAGAAGTCAGTACTCTGACAACGTGTATTAAAATGTATGAGTGTTGAAAAGAAAGAATATTTAGTATTCTGGTAATCAGTCAGTTTCTCAGCTAAAATTGGCTTTCTTCATAACATGTTTTAGAAATAGATTTTGTGGGAGCTCTGCTGTTTAAGGGGAATTGCTAAAAAGCTGTGAAACTGTATATGAATCTTTATGGAATATCTTTCTTTTTTGTTTAATATGGGATAGTGAAAGATCCATTTGCAAATATGCATAATTTATTAAGAACTATGTGATGTACTTGAAAATATTTCTATGATAAAATCTTTAAATTGCAAGCTGTCGGAGTTTGTTCATGCAGCTTCTGAAATAGCACAGTAGAAGAACAGAAGTACCATTGCAGTTTTGTAGTTTATAAAGATCTGTAAGTTTTTTATAATATCAGATGAGCAATGAAGTAAAGTAACTGTATATAACAATATGTAACATAGCTTTGTGTATGCTGCAAATATTTTTCCTCAAAAAATGTGTAGCACAGTTGATCATGCTTAGACTTTTGAATTTTTATTTTTACAAATATTCACGAATGTAAATGTATAGCAAATGGGAGGATTTATATGCCAATTCACAACTCACTACCTCTAAGGGAAGAAAGGTGGAGCTCAGCAGAAAATTCTAAATTCTGATAGATATGTACTTTTGTGTTATTCACTGATAAATTTTAAAATTGCCAATTTTGTCACAATAAACAGCCATAAAAAAAAAAAAATGACCAAAAAGTCTTGGCTACTCAGTCTCTTTATTTTTTAAAAAAAGTTCACTGCATAAATATTACAAGTACACAAAATACTGTGGTTTAGACTGTTTCTTGAGAGTTTTAATAAGGGCCTATGTGGTGGTGGCGTACACCCATGATTCCAGCAATTAGGAGACAAAGGTCAGAAGTCAGGAATTCAAGGTCATCCTTGATTACATGTAGGATTGATTCAAGGCTAACCTGGGCTACATAAGACCTAGTTTCAAAAGAAAAAAAATCAGTAAACTACAACCCTACTTTACAAGAAGAAAGAAAAACATTTTATTCTTTTAGTAATATGAAAGTTTTTGTATCCTAAAACTACCAGAATAACTATTCTTTTGTCCCTTTGTTGATTTTAAAAATTTATTAAATAATACCTCTATATCATTGAACTAATTTTTTTTTCTGTTTTTGTTTTATTTTGCTTTGTTTTAAGAGTTTCTCTGAGTAACGTTGGCTGTTCTAGAACTCACTCTATAGACCAGGTTGGCCTCCAACTCAGAGATCTGCCTGCCTCTGCCTTCCTGGTGCTGGGATTAAAGGTACATACCACCACTGCCTGGCAATAAAATCCTTTTCTAAGATTTTTAAAGAATTATTATTTTTATGGAAAGTTTTTTATTTAATTATAATCTTTACCCATCTATGCTTTTGCAAATGAGAGCTGTTGAAAATATGAAGAATCCAGCTGGCAAATTTTTACCAATTTCCCTTTTATGCTTAAAGAATTGTTCTGAGACATTTCCATGAAATTTCTGTTTGTAAAATTAAAACCTGATTATCATTTTTCTTAGTTAAATTGAATTTAAGGAGTATTGTTTCTTTAAAAGGCACAGTTTTTTTAAAAAAAAAAAAAAAATGTCTGCACATAGGCAGATCTGAGTTTGAGGCCAGCCTGATCTACATAGGGAATAGTGAGTTCCAGACCAGCTGGGACTATGTAGTGAGACCTTTAAGAAAGTTATCTGTGCTCACATTGTAAATTAGATGCTTTTAGTATGATGGCATCACATCTTGCCTTTCTATTTTATCAGTGTACCAAAAATTGAACTTTTATGTTCCCGAGTTGGCAGAGCCAACCAGAGATTAAACGATGCAATAAGGTATTTTTCTATCAAAGATTTCATGTCAGCTCTAGTTTGGACTTCACCATCAGCAGGCAGAACACCAGATTTCCTTTCATGTACTGAAGAGCACTGTTCAGAAGCCCTTGGTTGGATAGTTGCATAAGGATTTTATATTTCATATTAGAGAAAGATCTGCTTTCTGGAAATCATCCTTATCTTTTTGATTCTTTGGTGAGGTTCTGCATCAAGCCTTCCTCCTACTCTGAGAGATATGTGAAGAGTCACCCTAGAAAGGTGACCTCAACCTCTGAAAACATGCCTGTGGTACTCATCCATGAGACCCAGCAGCCAGGCTCTTTACCATGCTCTGTGCCTCTGGATGCGTAGTTCACACATGGGCAGCCCTGTTCTTCCTGTTTCTGAGACTGTTGAGCTTGCAGCCTTGGCTTTCTGTGGGCCCTTCCGGTGGCACCTGTACCAAGCTTTGCACATAATGGACATCTTACATTTTCATTGTACAGAGTTGTCCAGGAATAAACCTCCTATTTTCAAAATATTCATTAGTATATTCAGTATTGTGCTTCAGCCTTAGTTACGCAGGTACTGTCTGCTCCTAGTCAGAAGAGGAAGTACCAGTCATGCACACAGGGTTGTACACAGCTTCATCAGTTTACAACTGGACTGTTTTTGACATTAGCATCAAACAACAATGTGGGATTTTTGTTTTTCTTTCTAGTTACTGGACCATTATCTGAACTGCAAATAGCCTACGTATGCAGAGAGACGTTGCAGGTAATATATTTGCTTAAATAGCTAGAAAGGCAGTTTCATACTTAGTAATTTTAAATGGTGGATTGCCCAAAAGCTAGGGAGTTAAAATAATAATAATAATAACCATCTCCCAATCCAGCTTCCATGTTTTAATTTTGTAAAGCTACTGACTAACAAGGGTTGAGTCAAACAACCATTGAAAGGTGCAATGATCACATTCTTTTTTTTTCTGATACTGATATGCAGTATTTATATATGATTGCTACCAAAGCTAAGGAAAGCCATACCTATGAATTGCTTAATGTAAATGAGTCTGTAAATTTGTTGTTGATTGTAATGACTTATCTAACCTTCACCTCAAGCTTTATGGTGAACAGAATTTGCCTACAGAAGCACGAGGGCTTTGCCATGTCTTAGTTCTGTGTGTTACTGATATAGGCCATTGCTAGCAGAGCTCCTTTTCCTAAATTTCATTAGCAAATTAAAAGCATGCATTTGCAAAAATAAATAAATAAAGCATGCCTTTGCTTTACTTCACAAGAAGTATAGCCTCTGTGGCATTTCTATATCTTATTTCAATCCCCTGAAAGATTACTCATTACAAAAATTAGTGATAACAGTATTGTTATCTGCTTTAAGGCATTTAAAAGAGGTGTGGAGTTTTAATGGTAGTAATGGGGTTACAGCAGATACTTGTTCAGTGGGGCTTCTCTCAGGTACCTTCTAGATTTTGTAGTTTATTTAGAAGCGAAATTAATTTCTTTGTGTACATGTAGTTGTTATTTTTAAATGAATCTAGACTGATTAGATCAGTTTATTGAGTGCATATCCTTGTGCTCCAAGACCTTCTGTTCCCAGCCTTCTGTGAGGGATACATGCAAGTAATGCCCCTCTGTGTTTGTGATTATCCTTAGGATCTAAGGGATTGTTTTCAGGACCTCCAAAAATACTAACATCTACAGCTACTTAAATCATTTATATAAAATGGCATAGTATTTATACATGACCTATGCACATGCCCCTCTGTACTTGAGATCCCCTGTAAATTACTTAACAATAGGTGATATGCCATAAATGTTATGTATCTATGTACATTTCTGTACTGCTGTTCAGGGGAAACAACAAAGACACCTGTATGTACATTCAGAGATATATTGTATTTCTCAAATATTTTCAATCTTCATTTGGTTTAATCTGTATCTGCAAGCAAGAGGAATCACTGGGGAAAAAGTTTTCTACATTATATACCTAATAGAAGCATATTATGTAATAAAGTTCAAACCTAATCATAGGCCCATAGCAAAGAATTATTAGCAAATTAGTTTTAGTTTCTTTAAGCAGCAGAGTGCTTGACCAAGAGAAAGAATGACAACATGCTTATAGTTGGGCCCAGAACCTCTTATATGGTCCTGGCTTCCTAGGTTTGAAATAAGGCTTTATAAGCAATGACCTCCCAAATCTGTTCCAGTTTTTAGTTCTGCTAAGCTAATGGACTTCTACATTTGGTCAACATGGAGTAACAGAGAGTAGTAGTCACCATACCTCCCATAACAATACAGGAACTGTGAGTTTTCAAGAAATGAGCCAGGAGACCATGACAAGAGTCTTTGAGAGGTATGAAACAAGGAAAGCTTCATTGTCCGTGAAGCCATGGCAACATGTCAAGACCACGGTGAAGGAAGAGTCTGCATTGGGTGCAGAGAGACCGAGGCAGCTAAAGTATTCAGATCAGGATACTGCAGAGTAATCAAAAAATACACAATATTCAAAAGTACAATTTATAATATTGCTCATCTAAAGACTATCAGGCATGCAAAGAAGCATCATAGGAAACACCATCCATGAAGCTAATGGCAGCTGCTAAGATGCTGTGCTGACTAGATCAGAACAAGACGATCCAAGTGTAACGAAAGCTGGGCCTGCCAATCCAAAGCATTCAGTACACTCTTTAGTACAGGAAAATCCACACCATCACCATCACCATCACCATCTAACTGCTCACATAAGGAGGAAATCTTAGAAACTGAGCAGTGGTCCTCAACCTTCCTCATGCTGAGACCTTTTAATACAGTTCCTCGTGTGTGGTGACCTCCAACCATATAGTTATTTTGTTGTTACTTTATAATTATGATTTTGCTACTGTTATGAATCATAATGTAAATATCTGCTAACCCCCAAAGTGGTCACAACTGGTTAAGAACCACTGATTTAGATGTGCAAAAGAACAAAGAAAAGGATGTTGGGATGCTGACATCCTTTGTTATTAGTGGAAACAGTGCAAGTCAGGAAACAAACACCAGGAAGCTTTCCCTTCACACTTACATATAACAAGAAATGTCGGTCTAGAGTTCAATGCCTGGAGGAAGTAAACACAGCATGAAGTGTGCTGGCTACTTGTCTCATTGTCTCTGGCAGTCAGAAATGTGAAAGAAGACTTCCATTGGCTCACAATTTCAGAAGTACAATCAGGAAGCTGAGAGCTTGGGCCAGAACCATGGTGTGGGGTGGCTGTGTGTGCAGCCTTCAGGGTCTCAGTACCTCACATTGACTGGGTAGTCTCTCTCTCAAGGAATCAAATGTTCATTTAAATGATTATTTGAAGGACATCTCAGATTCAAGCTATAACCAATGTCTTGAGGCTTGTAAAGGGTAATCACCAGTTGGGCCACCCTTCTAGAATACAGGGAAACTCTCCATGCAAAATTAGAATATAAAGTGCTCATTACCCAGGATATCCATGTGGATCAGGAGTCAGAGGATGGGGAATGGAGAGATTGCCCAGTGGTTAAGAGGCCTGGCTGCGCTTTGAGAGGCCCTACAGTACCCACACAGTAGCTCAGAACTGTCTGAAACCCCAGCTCCAAGTGAGTTGGCACCCCCACATAGATATACATGCAAACAAAACACAAATGCACATCAAATAAAAATAAATGATTTTTTTAAAAAAAGAGTGAGAAGGTACAAGATTTGTATTCTATAAATCACTCAGTTATGCCATAAAACATACAGCAACATACACGAAAACCTTTTAAAATAAGATTCCAAGATAATTCAACAAAGTGTAAAAGCAGATTTTACATAAAAAGTAGACAAACCCAGGAAGTAGTATTGATTTACAGTAAACAACTGCATTTAAACTTTAGAGAAAGCTACATTGTCAGCAAAGACAACATTTAGTGAAATCCAGCACTTATTACTGATAAATTTTTTGAGCATACAGAAAGACAGATACCACATTTGTCTTTCATACATGGGCCCTAGCTTCTGATCTTATGTTGTTTATGTGGGTATGGCCCTGGAGTGAAGGCTTTGGGAGGCAGAAGAAGAACATTTTGCATCTGAAGACAGAGTGGGGAATAGTGTGGGAAAGCATTGGGAATATGGTGAGGAAGTTTAGGAAGGAAAAAGAAAGTGAAGAGGCCCAGCCAACTCTAAAAGTGTGAAAAGCTGTAAGGAAAATGGCTGCTTTGTAAACTGATTTTCAAAATGAGATGTAAATACTCAGGTATAACACATTTAAAGGGAACCTGGCTAATTCAATGCAGAGCTATAGAAATGCTGCGGCCTTGCAGCCGAGGTTTCTGATAGTGTGGAAGGGGGAAAAAAGGATTAAATAAGAAGGAATCTAATTTTGAAAAAAGCAAGCAGAGCTCTTCACTTTCAAGACTGCATAATAATTTCTGTTGAAAATGGGACAGAATGTACAAAGCGGCCACTAGAGCTAACAAATTAAGCTAGAACCAACATCGATCTACAAGCTTCAGATTGCTTTTCAAGACTCAAGTGGATCTCAGACTTAGGAATTAAAATTTAAAGATTTTAAAATTAAAATTTAAACTACTTTCAGTAGCATAAGGGATGTGGCCTTCTCTTGGATAAATACAGAAGTACACCTGCTACTCAAGCCACAGGGTTGCTGAGAGGAGCTAAGACTCGAGAGAGCAGATAAGTGGGTTAGAAGATTAGTGCTCACAGGGTGTCACTTCTCCCTAGATAGAACCCAAGTTCCAGTCCAATCTAGATATTTTTGTTGTTAAAGAACCTGGCAAGGCGGTCAGGTCCACACCCATAACCTCAGCACACAGGGCGATGGGGCAGGAAGAGCGTGAGTGTGAGGGGATGTGGGGGAGCAGAAAGAATAGTCAGCTAACTGGAAATCTTGTAGAGAGATAAGCAGTGCTGGCAGAATGAGAAGAATTATAAAGAGCTCAAGAGGAGAAAGCTTTGGGGAGTGATCTGTTTGTTTGTTCTCTTGTGATGTTGATGCTTTAGTAAAACACAGTGCTCACTACCTAGTTCTTATCCCCCCAAAACGACTATCTAGTTTTTCTTATTCAATAATCCAGTGATACTACTGTCTTGCTAATGCATATTCTTTTTTAACTTCAGGGTCTTGCCTATTTGCATACCAAAGGCAAAATGCATAGAGATATCAAAGTAAGTTCATCTACTATATTTACATTGCTGAGTTTTGAAAGAAATTTTATAATGCTACTTTAATAGTATTTATGTTTTTGTTTTAGGGTGCAAATATCTTATTAACAGATCATGGTGATGTAAAATTAGGTATGTTACTTTGAGTTCTTAAATATTTTACCAAAAATATTAAATTATATTTAAGTTTGAATAGGTTTAATTTTTTTATATGTAATCATAATGATCGCTGGCTGTGATATACTGATTTTATTCCTGAAGGAGTAAAATTCTACTCTCATTCTTATCATGAAAAACCCATTCATAAAGCTATTAATCATATAGTAGAAAAATGATGTGGGATGTCTTTCTTTATACTGTGAATTATCATTGGATAATAAAGGAACTGTTTTGACCTATGGCAAGGCATCTTAGAAGCAGGCAGGAAATCCTAGCAAAGATAAAGGGGAAGGAGGGCGACCTCACACAGAGACACTATGAGCTTCTGCCAAGAAGGAAGATGTAAGGAGCACAGGTGAGCCACAGGCCTTGTGGCAAGACAGATTCATGGAAATGAGTTGAGTTAAGATGTGAGAACTAACTAACAAAAAGCTTGAGCCATAGGCTGAACATTTTGTAATTAATATAAGCTTCGATGTATTTCCTTGGGACTGCTGGTCTGGATCTCAGGGCTAAGCAGAGCTAAGCAGCTGCGGGCAGGTCCAGACCTTGGGGCTAGTCTGGGCCAGAAACTTAATACTAAGAAAAATACAAAACCCATGGAATACTTTTCATCCTGTTCTTAATATTCACGGAAATATTTGAGTAAATCTGATTTATTAAATAGCAAAAAATAAACTAATATATTTCATTTTTATTACCATGTTTAACAACAATTATAAAATTTTATAGACATAGGGAACATATTCTCAAAGGTAGCAACAAAATAATAGCCTTGTACTTTGTCAGGATGAAAGAAATTCAGGGGTATGTTTTCCCATGTGTTTAGATTTATCACTTTTTCCCCAAAATTAGTTTCAATGTGCTTGTAATTAAAATAATTATCCTAATAAAGGACAGTATGCGTTCTAGTAAAATTTCAGTAAATTTTTTTAATGAGTATGTTATGAACCAAGTAAAAACAGATCTTGATACTAAATTTATAATAGCTTCTTTACATTAATACATAAAATGTTAATGGCTGTGCCAAGGGTGGAACTAAGAAATGCTGGTTGTGTCATCAGCAATAAAGCCTACCAATTTTCTGCTGTGTTCTTTTTCTCTCCTCAGCTGATTTCGGTGTGGCTGCAAAAATAACAGCTACCATTGCAAAGAGAAAGTCGTTCATCGGCACCCCTTATTGGTAAGATGCTATTGTGATTGTCCTGCTTCCATTTCCTTGTGTTTGTGCTCAGCCTTAATTCTTGAGAAGCGACCATCAGAGGCCAAGAGCCTCGCATGTTTCTTGGTGCTTTACTGGCGTTGGTTGTGTTAGGGGGACCTTGGATCTTCATAGCATCCAGGTCTCCCCATGGCAAAGAGCCCATCTAGAGTGGAGCTATCAGAAGAAAGACTTTTAGGACCTTTTCTAACTCTCTGTTTTAATTATGGACTTTATTCCTGATTGTTAAAATCCACATATTCTACACTAGTGTCCAGCAGTCACAGATAAATGGAATGTCCTCCTGGTGACAATCGCAGTAATCCCTCTAAAACACAGCTTTCCTTATTGACAAACAGTTGAGCTGTAACAGAAGGCCTCATAGTAAAAGTTAGTGTGAGCCTAGCATGTGGGTCATGCCATAAGTCAATACTAGGGAGGCTGAGACAAGAGGGTTACTATGAATTTGAGTGTAAGAGCCTGATATGTGTGTGTGTGTGTGTGTGTGTGAGAGAGAGAGAGAGAGAGAGAGAGAGAGAGAGAGAGAGAGAGAGAGAGAGAGAGAGAGAGAGAGAAGAGAGGCAATAACAAAATCCCTTAATATTTAAAATAATGTAATGAATGTTATAGTGGGTGACATTCAAAGTTTGTGTTAAATGGTGGGTTTGTTAATAAATGGTATTTGGATAATTTATTACTTGAAAATAATTTATAAAGTGCCAAAATAAACTGTATGTAGAAGCTGAAGAGATGGCTTAGTGATTAAGAGCACTATCTGATCTTTCAGAAGATAGAATTAAGTATAAAGGTAAAAACAGGGATGACATGGTGGCATATGTTTTTGGGATGCAGAAGCAGACTCTGAGCATTTGAGCCCAGCATGCACTACGTGGTGAGTCCCAAGCCAGCCAGGATTACACAGTGAGACCCTGTTAACAACAAAGTCAAAATGACAGTTGGGGGTTATGTAGCCCAGTTGTTAGAGCACCTCCCCAGCATGCACGATCCCCCACCCCATAAACTGGGTGTGGAGGCACACAGGATTCTCGTATACTTCTAAGTGCAGGGGAAAAAAGTTAAGGTCATCCTTGGCTAAAAGTAGATTTGAGAGCAGCCTAAGTTCTATAAGATCCTGTCTTAGGAAAAAGGGAGATAGTGACAGCACAGACAAAAGATGCATCAGACTGTAAAGAAAAGGCAAGTAAAATACAGGAAGGACTGGCTGGATTGGCCAAACTATTTAATGTCTTTAATATGTCACTAAAAAGAATGCTTCTCGACCAGAAGTTATTGTAATAACGCGTGTAACAAATCATAAATATGAGAAATGTTTTCCTCAGTAAACACCTAAGTGACTTTCTTTGCAGTCAGATTAGAAAGTACTTAGAACCAATGAGTAACACTTCCCACCACTAACATTACAGTGACTGTTGGCAGAGGGACTTGTCACGAAGGCTTTTGGGAACCTCTAAAGTGGTGTTTTGTCCTTCAGAATTAATGCTTTTGCTAGTGTGACCAATCAGGAGTTGGTGTGTTTTTATATACAAAATGCTTTCCAGGAATATTTTAATAAAGCAAAAAAAAAAAAAAAAAAAAAAAAAAACTTGAATAAGCCAAGAAGTGTTACATGTCAGCTCAGGGGTTGGCAGTAAAGGTGATGCTGTCAAGAGATGTTAGCAGACAGGGTCAAAGTGGACATAATTTTTAAAAAATCAAGGTCAAAATTGACACGTGATGGAATAGATAATGTATGTATGACAACGTATGGGTGAAATGTTTGAGGCAGTGGCTGTATTTGATTGAGGTCAACTTGTTTCCTTCCCTATTTTTCCCATATTCATAATTCTCTTCAGTTAGCACTTACCACTTTTAATAACAGAAAATACCCTAATTGGTATTATTTAAATAAAAGTTAAATGGAAACCTAGAGAGGTCAGATTATGTATAGAATCTCCGAGACTTCACGTGACTGCCCTCCTTGAACTGTGTGCATCGCCTCCCAGGAAAGCCTTTCCCTGTGCTCACCTTAAAAGTTCTGCTTGTTCCTCAGGGCTGCACACACTGCTGTGGCCACCCATGGCAGCTTTCTGTCAACACCTCTGGGGCCTTTCTGAGCTAAGCTCAGGTCGCTCCTGAGTTAGGTAGAAGGACAAAGTCAATCAGGCTGGCATTCCAATTAGCTACACAGTCTCACTCCAGTGGGTAGAGGAACTGAAATGTGTTTTTTGTCTGGGCTCTATCTCGGTCCCTTCTGAGGCTCAAAGTGGCCTTTAGTCATCTGGCTCAATGGTAATTACTCCGTTCTCCTTTGTCCTGTGCCTGTTACTCTGTACATGGCACTTGCACAAAATATATACATTTCCATGTTAACATTTTTAATATTCACATTTTGAAGGACTGGGAATATAACTCAACAGCAGAACACTTGGCTAACATGCTCAAGGCCCTGGGTTCAATCCCCAGCACAGCAAGAAAGTAAAAAGAGTTTAATGTAAATATTTATGTCATCACTTTAGAACATATGTACTGTGTTACACATTTAAATTGAGATACTAAATATCTCAACAAATGTAAATTATAATGATTTGTGCATGTAAAAGCCATAGTGACTTGTGGATATTCAATACAACTATAAATTAATAAACTTGGAAATGGAAATAAAAAGAGAATGTTTCACCTGGGCACTGTCACCTTCACCTTATGACCTTGGATATTACCAGTGTGTATTTTAGGATGGTGTTTGTTGGGGTATAGATATTGAGACATGATTTTCTGTGTAGCTCAGGCTGCCCTGGAACTCAGGATAACTCGTGTCTCAGCCTCCCAGGGCTGGAGTTACAGGTGTCTGCTTCACATCCTGCCATCCTCCGGCCCCTCTGTGCACTTGACTGCATCCTCTCGTGCTGTGCTTCAGATTGTTGTACGTTTCATATTAAGTCCCCTCCACAGTTAAGCCTTTCAGTAGATCCACATCATGCTCAAGTAAATTCTTATATCAAAGTAGGTTGTTCATTTCTAGCCCTGCCTTAGCAGTCTGTTTTCCGTATACTTTTCAGACCTGCTGAGCCAATGGTGGTTCTCAATCTGTGGGTCGTAACCTCTTGGGGTTACATATCAGCTATCCTGCACATCAGATATTTGCATTACAATTCATAACAGTAGCAAAATTACAGTTATGAAGTAGCAATGAAATAACTTTTAGTTGGGGCACCACACTGAGGAACTGTACTAAAGGGTTGGGAACTGCTGCACTAAGCCTCAGTTGGGAAGTTTTGTTTTGGGCTTTTTTTTTTCCATTTCAAATCAGACTTACACTTTTGTAAAATAAAATGAATTACTAAAAAAAATGGTTATATATGTAGACAAGAGAGAAAGTGTGCTTGCTGTTTCTATGTTCATCCCTGAGAGCAGCAACCAATGTATTGCTCCTTCTCACTGTATAAGTCACAGGGTGGCCTGCTGCCCTGCTGCTCTCTGTACCTTCCTGCATTTGCCAGATTTCCACTTAAGTGTACAGACTGCCCACTCTCTGCTTCCTCTTGCTCCTTCTCAAAACTCCACCTCCTTTGGGAACTTTTCTCTGACCTGCACAAGGTGTTTAGTACTCAACAATTTCACCAACCCAGACTAAAGCAACAGTGTTCCTGGAGCATTGGTTATTTAGAAAAGGAAGTTGAGGATTTTTGAATAGTGAATATTATTTATTTTTTATTTTTAGAGTTATTTTTAGTGTATATGTATAGATATCTTGCCTGCATGCATGTGTGTTCGCCATGTGTGTACCCACAAAGGTCTGAAGAAAACACCAACTCCCCCAGGACTGGAGTTAGGAGTGTTTGTGAGGTACCATGTAGGTGCTAGGAACTGAACCAAAGTCTTTGGCAAGAGTAGCCAGTGTTTCTAGCTGCTCAACCCCTTAGCCACTAAATAATGAATTTTAGGAGTGGGGATGCAGAGCTGGGTGGTAAGGTTTCTTTCCTAGTAATTACCTACCAGCCTCTTTCTTTCCATCTATGAGTATAGCAAAGAATAGTGTGTTGTGTATCGTTTTAAAGTAAACATGCTGCGCTCACTGATTCCCTCTAGGATGGCCCCCGAAGTGGCAGCGGTGGAGAAGAATGGTGGTTACAACCAGCTCTGTGATATCTGGGCAGTCGGAATAACGGCCATTGAGCTTGGAGAACTTCAGCCACCTATGTTCGACCTTCATCCAATGAGGTGGGGAGAGGAAACACCAGTTCTTCTGGGTTCTAAGCACATTTTCAAGTGTATCATAATAGTAAAAGAACTGTAAGGGACTCAGATGTAATGTCATAGAACTTGCTCAGGGGTAACTGTATAAGCACATATACACATGCACACATGCCTGCACACACACACTGCACATATATGCAGGAGCAAGCCCTCTCTCTTTCTCTCTCCCAGTTGTATATCTTCTCCTAAAACAACAGAACAATAGAGTGGGTATGTATCTTGCTTGAAATTTTTCCATCATGCAAATTCCCACCAGTAACCAAACTAGGAGATAGCATTAATTGTTAAGTCTTTTTCAGTCTTCGTCTTGATCCTCCATCAGTTCATCTTGTTTCTTTTTTGACCTGTATGAAATTATAAGTAAATGGTAGAGAACACTCTTGAATTCTCTCTGACTGTAATTTCTTTTACTTTTTTTTTTAAAGGAATATGAAGTATCTAGGCTTAGTATAATACTTTATACTTTAAGAACAATGAAGGCCCTCTAAGCCAACTCCTTCCTCCAACAAGGCCACATCTAACCCTTTCCAAAACCATGCAGATTTTCATTCACGCCACCACTGATCTTTGATGAACAAGTACCAGCTACTAAAGAATCACACGGGACACTGAAGGCTTACAGGCTGAGAGAGTCTGGACTAGAATGACAGTAGAGCCCCACTGCACATGAGGGGAGGGCCCAGTCTGCGTTCATAGCATGCAGACAAGTAACTGGGCGCGTGTCATCCCAGCCCACAGCGTCCTCAGCATGATGCTCCTCTCACATTAAATAAGCAAATATAAAAGTTAAAAAAAAAAATGTAAAGGCAAAAAGCGCTAAGAATTATCCATTTGTAATTAGCTGGTGATAAAGCTAAGTATCTTTGTACAGGATTGAACAAATTATTTAGCAGTTAAGCCAGCTGTTATTTATGTACAGAGGGCCTGGAGAGTTGGTTGGTAATGAAATCAGTAGAATATAACATTGCCTAATAGTACATAAAAGATATATTTTTATATAACATATAAAGTAGTAAGAACATGGCTTTTTCCCACTTCCAGTTTTTCATCAAATTATTATATTTTTATAAGGAGAATATCATTTCTGTGTTCAATAAAAAAGATTGGAACTTTTGTAGCAAGTACTGAAATACAACATTTTAGAAATTCGTTAAGTTCTCTTTAGAGGAAAATAGATCAAAGGTGAAATCATAGAATACTCTTAAAGTCCAGCAAGTGTACAGTAAGATGGTAGTAGAATTTATTGTTCAAATAAAGGAAATGGATATAATTTTCAGAGTAGTTGTATGGGCCAGGCTTTGTTTAAATCTATAACTTAATGATAAAGTAACCTACCATTGTGTTATAAACTAATACACGATTATATAAATGTGCCTACAATGGAATATTAGTTATATAAGTAATTGTGTGGTAATGGAACTTATGTTGATACTTTGTTTTATAAATGGGAGCTTGTTTGACATTTAAAGATTCTTTTTAAAGCTAGTGGAAATATTCCATAGTGGAAATATTTCATAACCTATCAAAAATATCAAAAAGCTAAGGACTATGGGCACAGCTCAACAGTAGAAATGCTTGTCAGGATTGTGCTGTGCCCAGGATATGACCCAGTGTCATCAGGAAACAAACATGAAACACTTCCATGTCCAAAGCAGGGTTTCAGGAGGTAGTCTCATACAGATTTACAACAGAATGTTCATTCTCACTGCCAAGTACAATGATGAAAGTATCTTAATACTGCCCTTAACTGAAATTTTTATTTTAGGGCTCTCTTCTTAATGTCAAAAAGTAATTTTCAGCCTCCAAAACTAAAGGACAAAACAAAATGGTGAGTTGAAGATTTTACAGTCTTACAGAATGTAACAGTCAGTTCCCTTAGGCTATAGATGATGAAACCAGAGCTTTGAGCAGCTTACCCAGTGTTGCATGGCTGTGCATCTGTGAGCATATGGCAGGGGCTAGGTTTATTTTTCTCATCATCCCTGCCTTGACAAACAGCCGCTTCTTTGGTTGGTTAGTTGGTTGGTTGGCTGGTTGGTATGGTTTGAGGTGAGGGAGTTTGAGACACAGTTTCTCTGTGTAACAGTCCTGGCTGTCCTGGATTCCCTTTGTAGACCAGGCTGGCCTTGAACTCACAGAGATCCACTTGCTTCTGCCTCCCAAGTGCATGTGCCACCATGGCCCTGCTCAAACAACCACTTTCTAACTGCTGGCATCTTGAGTAAAAAAATGTGGTGAGGGAAAGGATTTGAAATGAATACATGAAGATTTTTGGATATTCATATTTTTGCACTGTATTTTTATACATTTTAATTGCATTTGTCTTTTCCTGTACTGTGGTATTTGAAGCAGTTTCCCAAGTACTGTGACAATTAAAATTAGTCCGTATTGGCTTTGTCTTCCTTCCATATGTCCAAAGGAGCCACTGCTTCTTTGCATTTTCATCTCATCTTCCTTTTATAGCTATCATTATAGTTCATAGGTATTAAATGGAAAAAATGAAATTTTTTTCTGGTAGAAATGAGCAGGCATTTTATAAAATAAACCGGAAAATAAAGATTCCTAATATCGTACATATAGTTCTTATGCAGATGTATGGATTTCTTGAAGGTCTGTGAGCCTCCAAATGTGTGTGTCCATTTATTTTTCTGATGAGATCATCTATAATTGTAAGATTTTAGATTCTAGTCTCCCCTCCCCTGGGGACTCTAAACTACGTTATGTGTGGTGACTTGGGGTGCAGTTTTATTTAGGAGCATCCTTAGGTGATGGAAGAATGAAAGGGTCACCCTGTAGCGACCCTCCGGTACTGACACTGGCTTCTTCATGCTTCTTTCTTGGTGCTCCAGGTTCCTAGACATTTGTGACAAGAATGCCTTAATATTCATTCAGGAAGAGCAGATATTGTGTGTCAACATTAAGTTTGTGGTCAGATTCCAGAGAAACAGCTAGCATCAGAGACCCCTGCCAGTCCCTCATACTGTGGCTCTCAGTGGCTCTCACAAAGCACTGTGGGCAAAGCAGTGATTACATTTCCCTGCAGAGATGCTGTGTGTTGACTTCACTAGTTACTATGGCAACTTCCTTAGCTCAAGCCCTTCTCCCCTAGTGGAATCTTAGCCTTGGCAAAAATAAACCTGTTCATCATTAGTAATGAAAATAGATTTCATTAATTCTTTTAATTTTTTTCTTCTCCCTTTCCCTTCTTTATCAATGCAGATAGCAGGGAATCCTTTTGGTTGCTAAAATCACTCAGTTTTCTTTGCCCTTTCCTTATGAATTTCAAAAATTCTTTTAGAATTTAAATTGTCACATAATAGGCTCTCTACGCTTCATGTAATCTAACTTTCAGTATAGAAAATAAAATAAAATACAGCCTGTATGCTCCATAAAATAGGCAATAAGAAAAGGACATTAGGCCTTCAGCAGCATCAGGAAAGAACTTGAGTCATGCATCTGCCCTGGAGGGCGATGTTTGGAGGCTTTTTAGGACTATTGCTGTTTAGCTGCATATTACTTACAAGACAAGATGGCTGCACATGTGTGCAAGGGATATACTGAGATTTGTGTTTATGTTTTTGGCCTGTATAGAACTAAGAGGCCTGAAAATGTTTTTTCTCACTTTCTATCTGTTCCTATATTGACTTTATATAGGAACAGAAGAAAAATAATATTAGTGAAATATTTTTATACTGTTTCTCTTTATTTGAAGGTCATCGACATTCCATAATTTTGTCAAAATAGCACTAACTAAAAACCCCAAGAAAAGGCCAACTGCTGAGCGGCTTCTGACTGTAAGTCTCTGGGTCACGGAGGGCTCCTTAGCACAGGCTAACGAGAGGGGTCACTGAAAGATAGTGTATGCGGTAAAGATGGGCTTTGTAAGGACCAAATGCTAAGTGCGTCTGCCTTTGTGGACTGTCAGTTCCTCTGAGTGTTCAAACTGTTCAGCTCTGCCATTGTAACCCAAAAGTAGCTATAGACAGTACAGACATGGGTATAGTCTTAACACCAAGAAAACTTCATTTACAAAAGCAAGCGGGACACTAGATTTTTTTCTAAGACTATATAGTTTGATGACCTCAGCCCCTGAATAAAACTCTGCAAAATGTTATCTAAAATTAGTTGCTTTTCTTAATTTATTATGCAAATTTATATTGTGTTCTACATGTATATGCAAAATACCTCTGTATGAGAAATTAATGAGTACAGAAACCTAAGAAAACTTTAAAAGTTAACTGAATTAAATGAATGCAAATATACAGCAAACTCTTACTGTTTCGAAATACCACACAATATTCATTTGCATGCCAGTACATATAACTGAGCATCATCATTTAGCTGCTTACAGTTTTACAGCATAATATAGAGAAATGGTTCACATTCTATCCCATAACACAAGTGTTGAGTTACCTGTGATCATAGGCTCACTGACTGATGTTTCTGCTGCTGCCACAAGTCTCCATGTCTCAGTGTAGACTCCACACTTATCTTGTTTACAAGCTACTGACTTATAAGCCATTGGTGTGAAGGCACATTTGTGAAGTTTTTGTTTGGTTTTTATGTAGCACACCTTTGTTGGGCAGTCAGGTCTGTCTCGAGCCCTGGCTGTTGAACTCTTGGACAAGGTGAATAATCCAGATCACCACGCACACTACACCGAAGGCGACGATGATGACTTTGAGGTAAGAATGGGAAGCAAGTGGGTGCTTGAGAATTTTTTGAGACTTTTAGTGTGGCCTTGGAATGTATTCTATTTATTTCAGTCATTTGTTTGCTTTTGGCTTTATAGACAAGGTCTCACAGGATCCCAGTTGGTCCAGAGCTCAATATGTGGACCAAGGAAGCTAACCTTGACTTCTCAGGGGTCCTCTCCTGTCTTAACCCTCCAAGTGCTGGGTTACTGTTAGGAGCCACCTCTCCTAGTTGGGAATTTATTTTCTCATTTACACATTCAAGTTGGTTAAAATGGGTTTAGCTACAAAAATTAACTGTGTAAACTATACATACAGTCCCGTAATTATACCTGCTAAGGCTTTTCCTAATCCTATTCTCATTCCCAATTCTGCTCTTGGCTGAGGTTTAGATGAGGTTACCCTCCTCCAGCCTTACACACATGCCTGGAGATCCAGAGGTACCTCCTCTCCAGATTTCAGCTCCTGTAGTGATGTGATCTTCCTATAGAACATACTAGGAAATGATGCCTTTAAGAATGCTACTTTGGACCATGACAGAAGATTTAAGCACAATACATGTGCATATAATTTTTCATAAAGACTCCTTAGAAATTCAGTTCGTCATTTCTTAATTTTTCTATTTACGCATATTGACAAAGCAGATAATTTTAAAAGAGTAAGTTGAAATCCTCAATGGAAAAAATTCTTCCCAGTATTTTTTTGTAAGTAGTTTCTCATATACTTATATGTACATATTCTATTACTATCCATGCTCTCTGAAAATATAAGATTATTTTGAGTATACCATATATGGTAGTGCAACATGTAAATCAGAAGTGAGGGACTTGGTGTTCATTGGCAGCACCATTGTTTCTGTGTAAGGCCTTAATAAATATAGTTCCTATAGAATCTATAAAAGACGCTTGTTCCCCCAATGCCTCATATATATTATAGTTCTGTTCTAGAATTTTATTTGATGTTTAACTTGAATTGCAAACATTAAATAAACCAGCCATACATAAATTCCCTACACGCATACACATGTACACATACACACACACAAACACACACACACAGTCAGACGTTTCTGGCCCGTCCTAGTCTTGAGGTCTGGTCCCACAATCCCACAGCCATTTAATCCCCAAAAATATCCTATGAAGGCTTACATTAATTGCAGACTTTTAGGGCCTATGGCTCGGGCTTGTTATTTGCTAACTCTTACTCTTAAACTAACCCGTGATTCTGTTTACGTTTAGCCACATGGTTTGGTACCTTTGTTTCATTGCAGTGTTCTTGTTTTGCTTCCTCTGTGTCTCCTGGCATCTGTTCCTGTCTTCTGCTTCCAAGAATTCTGGTTCTAGTCTGGTTCCTAGTCTGGTTGGCCCACCTCTACTTCCTACTGGCCAATCAGCGTTTTATTAAACCAGTACAAGCAACAAATTTTTACAGTGAACAAGAACATATCCTAAGTGCGCGCGCACATGCGCGCACACACACACACAGACCATTATTTGCAGGCCTAAGGTTAATAAAGGTCTAGGCTGACAAGCAGTCTGATTGGTAATGGTACTTACTACAAAGCTTGATAACCTGAGAGCTGACTTTTGAGTCCAGATACTCATTCATACACGTAATGAATGAGAAAACTGACTCTCACAAGTCCTCTATCTCCACGTGTGCACACACATGTACATGAATACATACACATAAATGTAACTCTTTGTTACAGTGAGGTTTCTTGGCCCCAGGCAGCCAGAGGTCCAGACCCACAGACCTGCAGTCAGCCCCAGACCCCTTAGCTGCCCGCCACTGCTCAGGCCCCAAAAATGATTCAGACACTTATATTAACGTCATGCTGTTTGGCCTATGGCTCAGGCACATTGCTAGCTAGCTCTTACATCTTAACTCAACTCATTCTCATTAATCTGTCTGCCACGTGGCCCGTGGCTCACCTGTGTTCCTTACATGCTTCTTCTTTGGTGGCTAGGTCAATCTGCTCTGACTCTACCCTTCCTTTCCTACCTATTCTGATTCTCTACCTACTTTTTCTATGGTGCCTGTCATGGGCCAAAACAGCTCCTTTATTTAAAGACTGATATTCACAGCATACAGAAAGACATTCCCACATCAACTCTTTTTTAAAAAATTAAGATTAACAAGATTTTAAGGCAGGCGTATTGACATCCAATCTGCAAACCAAGAACTCGGGACGATTGCCACCAAGCAATCAGCTTGAAGCAAACAGCATGAAGTTAATATAAGCGTCTGAATCGTTTTGGGGGCCTGAGCAGCTAAGGGGTCTGGAGCTGACTGCAGGTCTGTGGGTCTGGACCTCTGGCCGCCCGGGATCAAGCAAGCCACAGTGACATTATACGTTCTGGGCTAGTCAGGGCCATTTTGTTGAAAACCTGCTTATAAACAACAGATAGATTTAGTTCTTTAACTTAAAACTTAGAGCATAAATGTTGAGTTAGATATTACTTGATTGCTGACTAATCATAGTGTGTATAAATATACAAACCCCTCATTTACACGCTGATTGAGTGTCCCTCTTTCGGTATATTCTCTGCATCCTTCTTTCCGAGGTTTCTATTGTTAGTGATTTGCTGTTCCTTTTAGTCCTTGAAACACAAAACCTTCTAGCATGTTGTGGTGCACAGTGATGTGAGGCTGACATTTTGCCTGCATTCACTCACAAAGGAAAGTCAGAAATATCAACACATAACTTAGGAGTAACAAGCCTGTGAGTAGGAGGGATACCATAGGGAGAGCAAGAAGGAGCCCAGTGGGAAGTGATGTTTGAACCAGACATTGGAGAGATGACGTGGAATTAGAGGAAGAGATGTGGAGCAAGGTGCTGTCCGTGCTGTGGTTTTAGATTTATCTTAGTGTTTTATGGGTACAAGTGTTTTTCTTGGGCGAGGGCATCAGACCTTGTAGGAGAGTTACAGACACTTGTCAGCTGGCATGTGGGGCCTCTGGAAGAGCTGCCAGTGCTCTACCTGCTGAGCCAACTCTCCAGCCCAACAATAATTTTAATAGAGGAAAAATAGCATGTTTTGAAAGCCTACTGGTAATAGAGAAAGTAGAATATGAGGGAACTAGAGAAAAGTCAGTCTGGGTGGAGCTGGAATAAGCCAGGGACAGGAAGCTACAAAGCCAATACTGTCTAAGACTGACTCAGGGTGGTCAGAAGCCATTAAAGGGAAGAAAGTGACATGATTGGATGTATACATTTCAGAACATCTTTATGAATTCATGATGGTAAGTCCATTTACTGAAAACCTGTTGGAGAATTTCCCGGGTGAGCAGGGCAGGGGTGTAGGAATCTTCAGAACAGCGGTGTTTGCCTCCCGGCCAAGATGGGAAGTGAGAAGTCAGACCTGGAGTGGAGTGTGGATTAGAGCTGATATAGGTCTAGGATAACCTTTAGGGGTGGGATGCTTCCCGCTGTCTGGCAGTGTCCTAAACTCAGATCTGTGACTCTCTCAGCCTTTGGGATCTTTTGGCATAGTGGGGGATCTTGAGACAGAGAGGAAAAACAACTCAAGGTGCTTCCAGCACCTTCAGGAACTGATGAGGCATCAGAAACTTGGTAGCTAAGGGCTGACCTGAGACACAGCTTCGAAGGAGCCTAAGCTTGTACTAAGAGGTAAAAACCATAGATTACTCATTTGGCTTATATTTTCTTTCTTTAAATATTTCTCCTTTATGTACCCTTATACACTTGCAAAAATTCTTCCCTTAAAACTGTCCCTGGTGCTCCCATCTTTAAACACTTCATTCTGCTCAAATAATGAAAACTAAGAGCCATCATCTGACATTGAGGTCCGACTGTGATCTGTCTTAGCCCAGTCTGTCCACTCAGTTCCCTTCATCCTACCTGATTTCAGTGCACTCACATAATTCCCAAACCCCACTTTCTGCAAGTACTTCAATCTTGTGTGACCATCTTCTGTGTCTAGTGCCTGTCCACATCTGCAGAGCCCATGCTATTGCTCCTCAGGCCTCAGTGGGGTGCATGCAGAGCCTATGTGCTCTTCCGTTCAGTAAGAAGAAATTGTTCCTTTGTCTAGGCTTCAGCAGGAATTCTCTTTTTAAATAAAAGGCACTGACCATTGTCTAACTTTGTACATGTCTGTATCCTTTGTCATCCCAGACTAAACTCTTTGAGGACAAGGTTTGTATCTGACTGTGAATCCCTTTGATGTTTTCCACAATGTAAACATGAATAACCATTTAAGGCATCTTATTTGCTCATTGTATTTTTATTGTTGTTTTTCGTAGGAGAAATGTTTTAGTAGATAATCATATTTGTCAACAAGAAGTCATTTAAAAAGAAATTGTAAACCTTTTATTTGTTGTTGAAATTTTCAACTGTGTATGTTATGCTTCTATTGACAGCCCCATGCAATCATTCGTCATACCATTAGATCTACAAACAGGAATTCCAGAGCTGAACGGACAGCTTCCGAAATAAATTGTATGTGTATGCCATATATTTTTAATTGGTGGTCTTGGAGGGTTGATTTGGGTATTCTCAAGTTTTTTATGGGATTATAAAATTTTAAACCAATTGGGGCTGCATACTTTAACATTTCAGAATATATTAAAACATAAATTGTTTTTCTGGTTTTATTATAACTTTATCAATTTTTTGTTTTTTAACAGTTTTTATTTTTAAATATGAAGATAATTGTGCCCATTGTAGGAAATTTACAAGAAATAAAAAATAGAAAGGTTGCATTACGTATCATCTTAGAACCTACAGCCATCCCATTTTTTCCTGACTTCCTTTTGGCCATGAATATTTCATGTCACTAAAATTGTACTTTGCCATACTAGAGAAGCATTTTCTGTTTACTGGCACCAGCTTTATAACTGCACACCATATTGAGGGTTGAGTCATGCTGGTTTCATGCTGTGTGAGATAGTCTTCTATTATTAGGCTTTTGGGTGGGTTTTTGATATTTTAGATCGATTTGATGATGACTCTACAGATATTTAAAATGGAACTTTGATTTTTTTATTTAATGGTTTAATAATAAACAGACAAGTTTTATATCAATGACCTTTGTCACCTCAGCTACATTTAAAAAAACAGAAGTTTTAGATGTGGGTTTCCTGACTTAGATATGAATTATTTCAGGAGATTGAAGTAGCTCATAGTAAAGTGAGATGTATGACTTACAGTACAAGTAGAAGTTTAGCCATAATGAGGTAAGATAATTCACTAAGTATTTGAACCAATTAGAATTTTTACAGATAAGTATTAAATAGCTGCCTACATTTTATTTTATTTTCATTTTTTGGGAGGTGACTATATTGTCTTGCTTGGGCCAGGGTCAAACTCACAGTGACTTTTTTTCCTCAGTGCCCATGGTTCTAGACTAGAGTGTACCACCACACCTGCCTTAAGTCTGTTTTCTTCAACCAAGAATTCCTAGCTCTTCAGAAGAATGTCTTTCCCTGTCTATTGTTCAACAGGACTTGTCATAGCTAAGCCAGTGATAACTCCAGACTCAGTGTCTCTGTTAGTGCCCAGCTCGCTGTCTTCTTTCTAACATTAGTTATTTATTAATACCTACTGAACCATCTTGCCAGGGCTTTGTTGCGTCTACTGAAAATTTCTGAAGGTCCTAGATACCAAAGAGAGCCTCTTTGATAAAGCTGCATTTACTTTGTTTAGCTATATAATGTTCTTTTAATGTAATATAATTTGTCTTTTATTTATAGTGTTTGCATCTTTGTTTTAATTTGTGTGTGTGGGTGTTTTGCTTGCATGTATATAGGTATATTGAGGTTGTGCCTGGTGCCTGCAGAGGTCAGAAAAGGGTATAGAATCCCCTGAACCTGAAGTTCGGGGTGGTTATAAGCCACATGTGTGTGCTGGCTACCAAATCTAGGTCTTCTGCAAGCATAACAAATGTTCTTATCCACTGAGCCATTTTTCCTTTTCAGCTCCTTGTATTACATTCTTGATTCTGAGGCTGCAGAAGAATGTTATACAGTGTGTTCTTGTATTTTGCAATTCCACTTTTTACTTGCCCCTTTGACATGAAGTTAGAAGGTGTAAAGAGAGGACCAGGCTTCAGTTTTTCTCCTTGGGTGTCAGCCCTTTGGAGTCAATGCTGTTGTAAAATTTGTGATTTTTATTTTTCTGGTGGATTCAAGATACTGTCTTTATTATAAGACTAAATCCCCATGAATGTCCTAGGACTTGTTTTCTGGGAACTCTGTTATGTTGCTTTCAGATGTCTGTTCATGTGCAGCAGCACACTTGTGACAGTTATGTCTGCTAAATCTGTTAGGACTGTCTCTCTTCCTGATCCTCCTCCTCTTCATCACACCCAGCTGAGCACACTGTTATTCTAATTATATCTGATTATTATATAAATGCATTTTAGAATGTGGTTATCCAGTCTTAAAATTTATTTTTACTGATATGTGACTAAATTTATACATTAACAGAGTTGACATCTTTATGCTCAGTCTTAATTAAAAGTCTCCCTCCCTCCCTCCCTTCCTCCCTCCCACCCCTCCCCCCTCTCTGCGTCGGGGACCATCTAGATTTAGTTTTCTTCATGAGTGCTCAGAATGCTGATGTTTTCAGAGTGTGCCTTGGATAAAGTTGAAATCATTTTACTGATTTTTTTTTTTTGTCTTTACATTTAAACAGTTCTCCTTTGATAGAGAATCTGTTCTTGCTTACTTAATTAAATTTCAGTTCAATTCTGGTTTTAGCTTCAGTTTTCCTAAGTTATGCTGGTAACAGTAAAGTGCTCAAATCTTAAATGTGAAACATGGTAAAAATGAAAAGATACTTATACCCTTGTAACTGTCCCCTGTCCGGTGTGTAGGACATTCATGGAATCGCAGACTTTGCTATGCTGATCACATAGTGTTCATTGTGTACCGCCTCCCCCCCCCCCACTGTCCCTCTCTCTAGATTAGTTGATATTCTTATCCCTGTCACATAGGTTCCTTTTTAACTCATCTTGACTTTTAGACAAATAGCATGACACAGTGGCCCCTTTTCTTTGACCCAACCATATCTATGAAAGTCATTTACACCGTTGTGTAGGAATATTACATTTATGAGTATGTTGCAACTCATCTATTCTTCTGTTGGCTTTGTTTTGGGCTCTTATAATCATTCTATGTATTCTTACTGTATATTCTTAGTGGACATTAAAAACTGATATAACAATGCTATGAGGTAAGCAAAGGAAGGAAGATTTGCTTTGTCTCATGGTCTCTTAAGTTTTTAGTCTGTGGTCACTTGGCTCTTCTGCTTCTGGGTTTATAGGAGGCAGAACAACATAACCAAGGTTCATCATGGAAGATTCACCTCACCGGATGAGAAGTCAGGGGAGTAAAATAAACCATCCAGGCATAATATGCAGTCCCCAAAAACCTACTCCCTCCAGCTAGGCCCTGCGCTTAACTCTCTGTCATCTCTCTCCCAGTGGCCTTTCCATTTATGAACCCATCATTGAATTAGTCCATTTTGGGGTCACAGCCCTCATGAGCCAGTTGCTTCTCCAAAGCCCATCAGCTAGCAACCAACCTTAGCATGTAGATTTTCATGAACATTTACCTCAAAACCATAAAGGATAAAGAAATAGTCCAGCAAAGTCACGTTTATTAATTCTTTGCAGTGATATAAAATGTACCCTAGAAACCATGTGGCATCTTATCAAACAAAGAAATAGAAGAGGAATAGAAGGAGCAGAGTTCAGGGGAAGTTAAACTAAAAACTCAAAGTGAAGAGTGTGTGCGTGTGCGGGAAAGGGCCTGAAGGTAATGCTGCAGCTGAGTGCCACATTTAGGAGTGCCTGCATTTGAAGCTCAGCGTCTGGGTCACAGTGACTTAGATCCTCCAGACATAATATGATGATTCACTGTAATGAACATGATTTCACAAAGCAGGTCCTGGCAGCCTGATGAAAAAGCAGTTTCTCAGTGAGAAAGCAGTGTAGCTCAGAGAGGGTGTTCATTTCATGAAACGTGACACATGCAGAATATCCTTGGGAAAAATTATGTTCCTTCCAGTCTTGCATTTGGATTTGCCCTCCCAGGCTAGTGGGTGCCAGGAAGGATTTCTCTGACTGAAATATAGGAATATTATCACTATGGCACATAATCTCAGAGTCCATGAGGCTGAAACAGGAGGGCGGCAAATGTTCAGGGCCAGCCAGGAGGACTACATTGTGAAACTCTTGCCTTTAAAGAAGAAGAAGGGAAAAAAAAAAAAAAAGACAAGTAAATGGAGTTTTAAACAAGTAGCAACGCAGAGGAAACTCCCTAACTTCTCACACATCCAGAGCCCAAAGTGTTGTTTCCTTTGCCTGAACGACAGTGTCCGAGCATCCAGTGTGTCTGGAAATGCTACCTTCAATGCCATTTCCTACATCTGTCACAGGCACATGGCTGAGACACATTTACATTTACACTTTTACACCAATTGGACTCCAGCTCTGTTGTCTGACTAGGGTTCATTAAATTTGAAGGTCCGTGGATCCGTGCTTTTCATCGTCTAGCTGCCGTTTCTCTGAAATGTCTGTCACAGTCTCTCCTCTGCACCCCTCCGACATTCACACATGGGAGGAACTTTGCTCTCCCCCGCCCCCACATCCACACTTGGAGGAGCTTTGCTCCCCCCTCCCCCACATCCACACTTGGAGGAGCTTTGCTCTCCCCCCACATCCACACTTGGAGGAGCTTTGCTCTCCCCCCCCCTCACATCCACATATGGAGGAGCTTTGCTCTCCCCCCCCCACACACACACATCCACACACGGGAGGAGCTTTGCTCTTGTTCCCATTCTGCTATTAAGCCAGTGAATTTTATTTCAGGTACACTATTTTCCAAATTTAAACTTTAGTCACACGCAGATTATATTTGCATATATATGTTTATTTAGAAATATAATTCTGTTTCTGTGCTGAGATTGTCTGCTCACCTGGTGTGTGTCCTGTAAATCCTTAGTTATGTTTATGATGATAATTCTAAATTTTTATCTGCTGATGGCCTGGATCATCTGAATCCGTTTCCTCTCTTCAACTGTCTTTGGTTCCGGTTTTCCACCTATCTTGGACAATGTAACAATTACACAATGAACCAAAGACAGTTGAAGATGTGTAAAGTAAATCCTTTTTTTCAAAAATATTTGTAGATTATCTACTAATAGAGGCCCTTATTTTAGATTGTCATCTACGTAGATAACATGTTTTATGTTTTATGGAACGTCTTCCTCTCGTGCTGGAAATGTTAGGGCAGACATGGTTGTGCACACTTATAATCCCACCCAGCACTAGAGTGTTAGACAGGAGGAGGCTGCCAAGGGGAGAGCTCACCTAAGACGTACACAGTGAGTTCCAGGCCAGCCTGGGTTATATGGCAGGCCCTATTGTAAAAATAAATAAATAAATTTTTAAAGAGAGAGAAAAAAGGGAGGGAGGAGGGTGGAAAGTTTTATGGTTTGCTATTTTTGCTCCATATAACATTATGTCAATGCTTTGTATTATTTTTTTTACAAGTTTCGTTTTTAGAGATAAATGCAACTAGATCTTATTTGAAAGCCTTTTAATGAGTAGCCAAGATTATATTTAGAAATTTTGTATCTTTATACTGTAAGTGTTGAAAAAGAATTTTCAACTTTTAGTTACATTCAATTTTTAAAAGTTTTAAAATTATAATAGCTATAAGTAGGTAAAGAAGTAACTTTTTTCCATTTTAGAATATTTCATCTACTATAAATTGCTCTTTGAATACTAGCCTGAAGAGATCAAATAGAGTGCATGCAGAGTATGACCATAGATGATAACACCATGCTGCATCTCATTTGTTAGATAATCTACGTGATGTGGCAAGGTTTTCCCTGGCCTAAACCTGTTGGTAATCTCCAAACAGCCTCTACAACATGGAAAACTGTCTCTGAAGTGTTTCCTTTGTCATCTACTTCCAATAAATTTTAAACATTTTCTTTTACACAAAAGTATTCTTTAAATTTCCTAAGTTCAGTCAATAATTAAGCATAGAAGCTAGGGGAAATCCCAGACTGCAGTGAAGAGATTTCTCTCCTGAGCCTCAGCTCTTCCTCCCTTTCCACAGTGTTTGCTCCCATTTCGGTCCTGAAATTAACTACTTAAGATTAGGAGGTGTGTGTGGATGTGTGTGTTTATGTATTTATGTATCTGTTCCATATTTTGCAGTTGACAAGTTACAGTTTGAACCACCGCTGAGAAAAGAAACAGAAGCCCGAGATGAAATGGTAACTGTGACTTTAAAACATTCTCATGTTAAATTTTGAGAAAATGTAGAGGTATATTTTAAGAATTTCAGTGTAGGAACCACTTTTTACACATATTAGCTATACTAACCTAGTTCTTGCACGAAAGTGTGAAAAAATCATACTTAGGTATTTTGATGGCGCTGCATCCCTGAGCATCTTCAGTGCAGTCACCAGACACTGACCTCCACTCAGCTTTTACCTTTCCTTACTCATCATTAGGTTAAAGTGAGTGCGGTTTTGCATTGCTTTCCTGTGTGAACTATCCATCCATGGGGTTGACATGGTTGTTGGCGAATGACTTGTGGCTTCTTCTGCCATGTCTGTTATCTGTGAGAGGGTTGCCCTGGAGTCACTACAGTCCCCCTGCTTCAGCTGCCTCATGCCAGGCTGACAGGCATGGGTCACCAGAGGTGATACCATTTTGAGATTAACTACATATTCAACCCTTTATAGATAAATAAGATATTATTAGGATTTGCCTAGAAGGTTCCCTACTGTCTACTTCTTTTTAGTCAATAAAAGTGCAGTTTCTAGGCCAGGTGGTGGCACACACCTCTAATCCCAGTGCTAAGGCAGAGGCAGGCAGGTCTCTGAGTTTGAGACCAGCCTTCTCTACAGGATTAGTTCCAGGTCAGGGCTACACAGAGAAACACTGTGTGTTTGGGGGAGGTGGAGGAGCTTCTAGCAGATTTTAATCAGCATTTTTCTGACTGTTCCTTTCTGTGTGTAGCAGCATTTTTCCATGCTTATTTAATGGGTTACTTAATTGCTGTGGCTGATGGAGTAGTTAGGCAAAATAATTCAGATTTGTGCATGTTGTTTCATTTTGTTTTGCTTTCACATTGAAAAGCTATATTTAGTAGATGTGGAGAATGTCCCAAGTTTACATCAAATGATAATGAGTCACTGATGTAAATGTGTCAAGTGACTGAACAAATTGTAGATTTGAACAAAAATTGATTGGATGCCAGGATGACTAACAGCCACAACACTGGGGGTTTTCTTGAACAAGATAAGATGGCTGATACGTAATTGGTAAATCAAATGGTTGCTGTTACTTTGGCTAGTGTCTGTGTAGTAACATTTTAAACTGTGACCTGCACAGGGACTACCATCAGACCCAAATTTTATATTACACTGGAATCCTTTTGTGGATGGTGCAAATACAAGCAGGTAAGTTGTTTTCTCACTAATAACTTGATTATGTGAACAGCTTTTATGGGACTTGTCTTAAAGTTGTCAGTGTAGAGATTTGACTTACGTTGTTGACAAACAGCAAAAAGTCTTTTAGGGGTCTCTTTCTGTTGGGATTTTGTTTATTTTCTTCTGTTTCTTCTTTTGTTTTTTTTTTCAACTGTTTGCTTTGCAGGAGGATCCTGTTATGTAGCCCTGGCTTGCTTGGCAAGTCCTAGTTAGGCCGGGTTGTCAGTGAACTTGCAGCCATCCTCCTGCCTCTGCCTCCCAAGGACTGGAGTTGCAGACATCTGCCACCATTCCTGGCATGGTTTTGTGTTAGTCAGCATATATTGTGTGTAATGATTATATATTAAAAGATGCCATTGGGGAGAAAATACTATAATGGTGAGAAAACCCTCATTCTGTTTCTCTAATGTAGTTTCTTCATATTCTAGACCTGTCTTTTCAGCAATGAATTGAGGGGCTAACCTCAGTGAGTCATTGAACTGTTTACATGTTTGTGCATTTTAGTTACCTAGAGATGTCATTGAAAATGTAGACTTCTGGGACCCTGTATTTGGTCAGTAGAGCTGAGGCTGGCAAACTGTTGCCTGGGTCAAACCTAGTTGCTGCCCATCTCCTAAGGGTGGTGCTTAGGGAGTGGAGAAGCAGGGAGGGAGGGAAAGCGGGTGGAAAGATCGCTCAGCAGTTAAGCGCATTCAGGTTTCCCCCGTGGACCTGGCTGTAGTTCCCAGCACCCACATCGGGCAGCTCACAACTGCCTATAACTCCATTTTTAGAGAAGCCAGTAAGTACCCTTGTCTGACCCCTGCAAGCACTGCACACATATAAAACACATTTCCTCAGGCACATGCACATGTGCACACATAAATATAAAATGAGTGAATACATTTTTGTTTAAAAAGGATATTTGCATTTTAAATGGATAAAAATAAAACAATGCTATTTTGTTGTATGGAAAAATTATATGAAATTAAAATGTCAGTAAAGATTTATTAGAGCACAACCATATTAGTAACTTCATGCACTGTTTATAGCTGCTTTCACACTCTGTCAGTAGAGTTTGGTTGCTGTGTGCCCTCTGAAGTATATAGTATTTAGTGCCTGGCCCTTTACAGAAAGTTTGCCAAGACCTGCTATAGAAAACAGTCTTTGGGAATGGAATTTAAAGACCCTGGCAGTTTCCTGCTTCACTGGAAAGATTCTAGAAAGATTCCTGGAGATGTGTAGGCGGTGTTGAGCTGTCACTACTTCTCAGACCTTGGTGTGCTAGCAGGTCACTGGAGCTCTTAGACTACAGGATCTGGCTCAGTGGATCTGCAAAGTGTCCATTCGTCAACGTTCTTTAGGGCCCCTTGATAACAAAGGGTTAGTAATGCAGCCACATGTACTCACGGGCTCCAGAATTCTGAATTTCATTGTTGGTTGTTTTGTTTTTACTTGTTTTTATTTTCTTTGACTTGCTGTTGCTGTTTGGTTGGAGAGGGTTGCTTGTTGTTTTTAAGACAGGATCTCATATAGCTCAGGCTGACCTTGAGTTCCTTGTTCTAACCTGGCTTCTGCCATCTTGGTGCTAGGATTTCAGGCCTGAGTCACCTTACCACACTTGTGGTGAGAAGTTTTCAATTTTATTTTTTTAATTTTTTGTACAACCTTACTTTTGTTTACTTTTTATTAGTTTAAGTCATTTAGGGATACAGCATCACATGTATTCTGTATACAATGCTTTAGCAAAAAGGTAACTTAGAATGTGGCATGCATCATGTTACTGTCCCATGCATAAGTTACCTCTCCCAGGTCACCCAGGTTGGCTTGCTGCCAGGCCCTCCCAGCAGTATTCTTTGCCTTATACACATCAGCACATCTCTTGTTGAAGTAAAATTCTATCTCCTCTCAAACCCTCACCTCTCATTCTGTATGTTCCCTTGTTTCTGGAGACCCTGCTTTGCCAGCAAAGTAGCTTGTATGCTCACCTTCCCAACACACATCTCCCTATCAGGAGTTCCGTCCCAAGCAGGTCTCCACAGGCTCCAAACAGTGGAGGATTTTTTGTTTGTTTTGTTCCTGGGAAACGAAACTAGAGCTTTGTCCATCCTAACCATGTACTCTGCCCCTGAGCTGCACCCAAAGCCTAAATTTATTTATCTTTATTAAATTATTCTAATTTGAGTTACACATTAAGTGCAGCAAAATACAACGGAACAAGACTTTGTGCCACTTTGGAGTTTTTGATAACTGCTGGTGCTGTCTTAGAATTAAATGTCTATTTGTCTCAAAGCCTTTGTTTTTAAACAGTTTAGTGTGTATTTGATGCTGTCATCTGTGTTACAGTAGGGTGTGACCATCTAAATTGAGTCTTTCCCTTTGGTTAGGTCAACCTCCAAGCGTGCAGTACCGCCTCCTCTACCTCCTAAGGTGAGCTGCTGAAGGATTTCGAACAATTAATCCTTTTTTACTTAATCACATTTTTAAAGTAATTTCATTGACTTCGTTCAAATTTTTAAATGTATTAATTTTCTTTAGAAGGTAGATACGGAAATATAAAGTAGCAAGGAAGAGTTTGTGTGAAGTAATATACTTTAATAGATGCCAGAAAGAAATAGGTTTTTGAAAATATTTTCTAAAAATATTTGACTACATGGTCATAGATATAAAGTTTATTTATCATCATTATTGTTATAATTTGACATTTCAATAGAATCATTGTTCATTAAGTCCTTGTCAGTTTCTACTTGTTAAATACTTGGCAGCTGCTTACATGACTTTATTGCTTATAAAATATAGTTTTATGATTTGGGGTTGGGACTCATTTTAAAACCCACATGTTAAGTTCATAGTTCTGTTGAGCAGTGACTCACTTGAGTACTTTGCTGACGATTACTATGATGTCTAAAGAGTACTTTCTTAACCTCTTGTTGTTAGCCAAGGATAAACAGTTACCCCGAAGACAGCCTCCTCGATGAAGAAAAGTCAGCAACTGTCAAACATTGCCCTGATCCAGAGATGAGAGCACCCCAAGTTCTCAGAAGACAGAGTAGCCCGAGTTGTGTTCCTGTAGCAGAGACATCCTCTATAGGTATGACCAGCAGCCAGGATCTGGATGGGTCAGAAGGTGGGAAGGAAAGCTGTTCTCTTCCTGGCTTTAATCATTTCTTTGTCCTTTAGTCAGGCCTTTTGCAGTTCAAACCTTTGTTTCTGTGCTTTAATTACATGGAAATGGGCTCTAATAGATTTAGACCATTTCCATCTAATTCAATCCCTTAGCAAATGTTACAGGATCCAGGGGAAGTACCCATGCTCCTGCCCTCCAGGAGTCAGAGTCTGTGACAGAAGTTATCCCTATGTACACAAGACATTACAAAAGATGGCTAAAGGCTGGGATTAAAGGCATGAGCCACCAGGCAGCTGGAGAACCTTCATGGGTTTGAACTTAAGCACTCCAAATGTGGATGACAGTCAAATGGCGTGGGCGGTTTGTAGAGCCTCTGGCAGTGGGACCAGAACTTATTCTTGGTGCATGAACTGGCTTCTTGCAGCCCATTCCCTACACCTTGCTCAGCCTTGATACTTAGGGGAAGGGCTTGGTCCTACCTCAGCTGGATAGGCCAGACTGCATTGACTCGCCCTGGGAGTCCTTGCCCTCTCTGAGGAATGGATGGGGGATGGAGTAGAGGAGAGGCTGGGGGAGGGCTGGGAAGAGGGGAGGGAGGAAGAACGGTGGTGGATGTTTTTAGAAAGATTTTAATTTTTAAAAAATAACTTAGAATCGGAAAGAAAACAAAAGGTGGCTGAGACTGGTGATGCTTGCCTGTCATTCCAGCACTGGAGCGGAAGAGGCAAGCGTATCTCTGCTCCAGGACATCCAGGACTGTTACACAGAGAAATTCTGTTTGTGTTTTTTTTTTTTTAAAGAAAAGATGGGTCTTTGTAATTGGTCAAAAGGAAAAAATAACATGATAGAGGGAAGGAAAAGAAAGACAACTCACATGTTTTCTAAAAGGAAAATTACTAAGAATAACTGTATTCAAGTGGAGCCCTAGCAGTTGGAGGGAGGTAAGGAATGATGAACTTAGAGAAGAGAGAGCCAGTGTTTAGGCATTCTGGGAGAACAAGGATTGGGCAAGTACACGGATGGAGAAACATCTCTGTGTGAAGCAATCTGATGTGGTGATACTGAAAGAGAAGGCAGAGCTGAAAATGTAGGTAGGGAAAAATCCAGAGTACCACTGTCAGTGGGCTGCCTTGACTTGGCTCACGGCGTGTTTGGCATAACATAAGAGTGGAAGAGCGTGGCTGAGGACTCTTAGCACCCTAAGAGTCGGAGGACAGGACCAATGCTGAGTGACTCATCTAACAGAAATGTTCTCCCGCACCAACTCCAAGGAAGAATGGGATGGAAGAAAGAAAGGTCACCTTTCAAAGAATGTTCTCTGTGTGTTCATTTAACTCTAACCACGGTTTCCTTAGGAAATGGTGATGGGTTTGCAAAACTGATCAGCGAAAATACAGAGGGATCAGCACAAGCTCCTCAGTTACCTCGAAAAAAGGACAAGAGAGACTTCCCTGTGAGTACAGTGGGTACTCAGCCACTGGCTGGAACTGACAGGCTTTTCACAGAAGGGGAGCAAGAATAAGAACTGAAGTCGTTAGACTTGAGGATGGCGGTGTGGGCTGTTGTCTCACTTCACCAGAGCCTGGAACAGAGAGATCACTAGAGCTCAGGAGTTTGTGTAGAGAGATAAGGGGGCCTGGGTTCAGCCCCACACCCATGTGCAGCTCCCACCCATCAGTAATTTCAGTCCCTTCTTCTGACCTCCACAGACACCAGACACACAACATGCAGGCAAAACACTCATACATAGAACTAAAATAATTTAAAGATAAGTATTATAATAACTGAAACAGTAAATGGCTGGGTTTTTTTTAAACTTAGGGTTTCGTACAGTATTAAAAATTACTTAAATTTTTTTTTTCTTACAGAAACCAGCCATCAATGGTCTTCCACCCACCCCAAAAGTTTTGGTAAGGACTGTTTATGTACCTGTGTGATGATTTTTTTAAATCTCTTTAGAAGTAGTAGGAGTAGATTTTCTGTCAAGTATCTCTAAATCTAAAAGAATCTCTAAAAGAAATAATATTGTAGAATATAAAATTGGTGGATAGATTTGAATGTGCTATAATCGGATCACATACTCCAATCTGAGTGGAATGGTTAAAATTTGGAGACCAAGTTAATGGTGTAGTAACAGTTTTATAATCTTAGCATTCCATAGACTAAGGCAGAAAGATCAGGGGTTCAAGGTCAGCCTGGTCCATATAGTGAGTTCCAGGCTATATTTGAGCAATCAGATATTTAAAAATAGAAAAAGTAAGAAAGGGGAAGGAAGGAAAAAGAAGAAAAAAATTGAGAAATTATAAATTCTGTCACTGGGTCCTCAAATTAGCATCCAAAGAGCAGCTTAATTTTAATGTAATGTTAATACTGGGCCTTGTTCCTTAGGTGGTCAGCATCTCTCTGCCATTTCTACCTTGAGCTATGAGAAGGAAGGAGGAAGCTTAGGTTAACACTTTTTAGTAGCCTTAGGGTGAGATACATCTGTGAGGTGGTGCTACAGACCATGGGAATAGGGCACTTTGTGAATTATGCTCATTGATTTAGTTACTGTCTAGAATATAAACTGCTGCGTATGTTCTAGAATCACACAACAGTTCTAATCACTGCGGTAATGCAGAAAGAACATCAAGTGTTAGTTCACTTTATGTTAGTCCTGAAGTAATAACTGCAGCTTGTTAAGTATGTAGATGTTGTAAAGTTGATACTTTGACCCTAAAAGGATGAGAAAGGAAAGGCGTGACTCTTGGTAGAAAAACTGTAACTGTGTTAAAGTCTGCATTTTGTTTTGAAATAAAACCACAAAAGTTTCTTCAAAGAGTTTGATATTAGGTGACTTTCTAAAAATACTAAAATTATGTAATAAAATAAGCCATATCTCTTTCTTTATAAACAAGATGGGAGCATGTTTTTCAAAAGTATTTGATGGCTGTCCTTTGAAAATTAATTGTGCAACATCCTGGATACACCCTGATACGAAAGGTACAAGTTCTAAATTGTATATATACCACCAATAAAATGTTTACTGTATGAAGGATCTTTATAATTACTGACTTGAGGTTATTAACTTTAAAATTAGAACCTTAGATACTAAATGGGATAGGGTCCATGACAAGCTAAGAGTGAATTAAAGTTAAGTGTATAGGAACTGTTCTTCTAAAGGAGACTAAAAAGATATCACATCTGTTGTATCCTTAATTTGTAAGGATGAGTCAGTTCATAATCAGCCATTGAGGGCTGTAGGTGGTGAGTACTGTTGTTCCAGTCTCACTCTTCTATGGTTGTATAAAACTTGCTTTTAAAAAAGAAACATACACTGAAATATTTAGGAGTAAAGGGGTTTTGTGCATATAGCTCAGCTTGAAGGTATGTGTGGGCATGAAGAAGCTGCAGTTCAAGACCAGTCTGAGCTATATTGTCTCAAAAACGTAAATCAGGAAACTTATTCATATTTATATTCTACTTTCTCCACTCATTTTAATTTTTTTTAATCTAACATTCATTTTAAAATTCCATGTCAGTTTTGTTAGTTTGGATGTTTGAGCCCATGTTCAATAAGATGCATCTATCACTGTGACTTCTTTTGACACTCAGATTTTTTCCAGAGTTTATGGGGACTGCCTGTCTCCTTCACTATGGGGACAGTCCCTTAAACTTTCCTCCAATTTAGAAAATGATAATAAATTCTGGTAACTTGTTATAGATCAGTACATCATTTTTGGGACTGAAGATGGTATTTACACATTGAATCTCAATGAGCTGCATGAAGCAACTATGGAACAGGTAATAAAAATTAGGATTTAAATAATTAGTTTGAGCAAATTGGATAAAAGAATTGTCATAATTTTAAATCCATTTATAGGGACTTAATCTTTGTTTTTATGGTTAAATATTTAAAGGGGTGACATAATAATGTCTTTGTGTTCATGTTGAAATTATTTTTCTTTTAAGGTTTTGGTAATTTTCCCAAAGAAATTACTAAAATTTTTATAGTTCTGTTTTTGTTTTCATGGTACTGAAGATCAGTCCCAGGGCCCTGAGCATGCTAAGCCATGCTGTGCCACTGAGAGTCATATCTCCAGCAGCACCACTTTACTGTGTTGGGATTTGGGGACAGGGTAAGAGGAAAGAGTCAGAGTTGTACAGATTAATAATCTTCTTCCTCCTCTTCAGTTGTTTCCGAGGAAATGTACATGGCTCTACGTCATCAATAACACGCTGATGTCATTATCAGGTATGGATGGTGGTGAAAACTGTAGGCAGGCAGAGAAAGGAAATTTTGGTGTACAGTGTATGGCAATACCACTCAGTGGGAAGAAGCTGGCAAACCACCCAGTCTGAGCCTCAGTTTTCTTAATTATCAAATCAAGACAAACAACCTCACAGCAACAAAACCAGTCTCGTTGTAGTGAGGGTTAAATAAAATAGCAGCCCAAAGTACCAAGTGTGAAGTCTTATACATATACAATCATATATGAAGTACTTTGGGCCTATGCTTTAGAGTCTGTCATCCCAGAGTCTGGGGACATAGATAGCTCAGTCTGTAGAGTGCTGCCCACAAGCATGAGGCCCCAGATTCTGTCCCCAGCATCCATGTGGAATGCAGGGTATATTGGTGCCAGAGACAGGAGTCCCCTTGGGGCTCACTAGGCAGCAAGCCTAGCCTGGTAGGCATTCCAGATCATGAAGAAAATTTGTCTCATAAACAAGAGAGACATTGACTAAAGAACAGATTGACCTCTGCCCTACACATGGATCTCTATTCTTACAAGCAAATGTGTATGCAAGTGATCCCTAGGCAGAGAGAGACTAGGGCTAACTCAGGCTTTGAAACCTCAGAGCCCACTCTCAGTGACATTTCTAAGAAGGCAACACCAGATACCTCTAATCTTTTCAAACAGTTCCACTCCCTAGTGACTAAGCCTTCAAATAGATGAGCCTATGGAGGCCATTCTTATTCAAACCACCACACCCATCAAACAGTTTCTTACACATTGGACTTACATAGTTGCCTATGTTTATTATTATTCTCCCCAGTGGAGATTCTTCAGGAATCTGCATTTGAGCTAATTTACAATATTTACAAAAAATATAGCCTTGTGTGTAAGACTTGTTAAGAGTGAAGAATCCTCCACCTTCCTGATGTATGGCCCTTTAATACAGTTCCTTATGTTGAGGTGACCCCAGCCACACAATTCTTTTCACTGCTACTTTATAACTCTAATTTGCTACTGTTATGAATTATAAGTATCTCTTTTTACTCATGGTCTTAGATGATCTTTCTGAGAGGGTCATTCCATCCCCACCCCCTCCAAAGAGGTCACAACCCCCAGGTTGAGAACTTCTGCTGTAAAGAGTACTTAATCTCTTTGGTTTTAATTATGATTAGCTTGTAATTTTTTATTTCATTTAGTAAGTGTTCATATATTACTCTTGTGAAAAGAAACAAACCCAATTCTATTTGAATGATTTCTGAATTTTTTAACAGACTTAATTCTGTTCCTTTTTCTGGTGTAAACCCCTATGTGGTAGCCATAGGTGGAGCCTGGGTCCTCTGAACCAGACTCTGGTGTAGGATGGTCAGTGAACTCCTGATTGGGAGACTTGGTGAACGCAGTCTCTTTCCAGGTGTGGGTCAAGTAGATGTAGGTCTTGGAGGTGACATCAAAGGTGAAGTTGCCCAGGGTGGAATGTCACCCCTGGCTGATGTGCGAAGGTCATCAATACTGGCCATCAGCAGCAGCCCTTTGGGCACAGGAGCCTCTGGGAGCAGGGATGAAGAACACAAGCACAGAGCAACAGTGGCCTGTCACCTTGCATGAGATTGTATGGTTTGCCTCTCTTGGTCCCCAGTAGTCTTTCTTAGCAGGGACAGCATGTGCTTGGCTGAGGTGATGGTTCCCCAGATGGCAGTGGCTACTGCCTTGGAGCACTTACCACCAAGACCAGTATGACTCCTGTAGACAGTCCCAGTAGTGACAAAGCCTTGAAGCTGTCCCTTTACCCTGAATCTGCTTCTGCTCTGGCATGATCTTTCGAACCACATCCTTTAGGAATGCTCCAGGAAAAGTCAGTGATTGCAGATTCCTTGGTGGCGGGGGAGGTAGATGGCTCGTCATGTCCTTGACCAGGCAGTCCCTCTTGGTGAACGGGATCCACTCCTTATCTTCCACTTTACCTCCCAGAGCCCCAATAAGAACTTCCATGGCCTCTCCCTCAGACCTAGGCCTCCCAGAGTGCCAGGCCTCCCACTGCACATCTGAGCAGTGATTCTGAGTTTTGTACAGAGAATAACTTCTCTGGAGTCTTGCTACCTTTGTTATTGGACATAACTGTCTTCAGACATAGCTTTAAAACCACACATAGTAAACCTGATGTTTTCATGAAATAAAATGGGATGGAGGGAAATCATTTATAATTAGTTCATTTAGCACAGTTAGAATTGCTCCTAAAATGGAAAGAGCATGGGTACCAAGATAGTCTGAGTGTAGAGAACTGTAGAGAAAGATGCTGTGCTGGCCAGAATGCTTCTATTCTGGGAAAACACAGAAACTGTTGTGAGAATAAAATGCCCTGTGTAATGTGTTTCTGCTAGTGAAAGGGTCAAATGTTGTTACTCTGTTGCACCATTTGTGAGGAATCCAAGGATGTTTATATATCCTCCTGCTAAGCATGGCTACAATTGGATTTGTATGAGTTATACCTTACTACACTAGGGCTTATACTATTAGCTTATTTCACTCTTCCTGGTATTACAATCTATGCATTTAAAAATTTATTCTCAGTTTTAATTGAAGGTAATTCAATGGATTGCTGATGGATAGATCTGTCCCGAAGAGATAATCAACAGTATTACAGAATTTTCTGTTTTGTGTGCACTCTTGTAACTGTTTGTAACACACATGTATATCAGTGCTTAACAGTTTCTCTTTCTTTACTAGCATCAGACAGGTTTACACTTATTTTTCACAGATCACCTACTTGTCAGAATATTTGAATGATCTACTTGCTTAAAAGTAATTTTACCCATTACTTTTAAAGTAATATTAACAAGGTTTGTTTGTTGTGTTTTTACATGTTTTGCTTGGTCCTTGAACATTCCTGGACTCATCCTTTTAGAAGGTAATTGTATTTTTTTTCTTTTTGGTATTTTTGAGACAAGGTCTCATTATGTAGCTCTGGGTATCCGGGAACTCACTATGTATATGTAGACTGGCTGGTCTTTAACTCAACAGAGATAGATACACCTGTTTCTACATCCTGATTCCTGCAACTAATGTCATCCCTCACTTCGCCCAGCTAATTGCATTTTCTTTTACTCGAAAATTGTCTTTTTCCCCCCTTCTGAAATTTACTTTGTAAAAGTAACTTCTTTCTCCTTTACAGGAAAAACATTTCAGCTCTACTCTCACAATCTTATTGCTTTGTTTGAACAAGCCAAAAAACCAGGATTAGCTGCCCATATCCAAACTCATAGGTTTCCTGACCGCATTCTGCCAAGGTACAAAGTACAGTTTCGATCCTAGCAGGGTGAGGGTGTTTGTGTCTGATTTTTAGCTGCCAGTGTTTCTTATCTGGGGAAACAACTCCCTGTTCTTAATTTACATGTCATCCCATCGGGAGATAATTCGTGCTTCCTGAATAAAAATCACTTAAGGGAGTTTTATAAAAATTACTTCATCCTATAAAATCATAGTCTAAAGTCAGAGTCCAAGGTGGTTTTTGTCTTTTGATTTTTGTTTTTTAAGCCCCTTCCTATCAGATTCTGGTACAGCTGGTTCATATGTTACCATATGGAGGCTGCAGTAGGGTTTATTCATATTGTCTTATATTTTCAGAAAGTTTGCCTTAACAACAAAGATCCCTGATACAAAAGGCTGCCATAAATGCTGCATAGGTGAGTAAATGCTACTTCTCATATTAGATAGTTACAATTTTTAATATCTTGGAAATTTACTGTGTGGTGGAGTAGCATCATCCACCCAGACCACCCTCACTTCTCATGTCAGTGTTAACCTGAACTACCCTCAGGTTCAGAAGCTGGCTAGGACTCACAGAGTCACTGATGGAGGCATGTTCATGATTATGCCTGCATGATAAAATAGAAGTTAAAATCAGCTGTGTGACGAAAAGCATGAGGCAGGTACAGGACTGCCAGGCCTGGTGCTAGTGGACATCAATGTTGTCCCTTCTGGTGACACTTCACATAGCATTCATTGCCAGTCAGATGTTAATTCAAGCATCCAGAGTTTTTATTGGAGCTCCGTGGTGAAGGTATGAGATTATCCACGTGGCTGTGCTCCCACCCAGCTCCTCCACTGATCACCTGATACTACAGGAGTCAAAGCCCCCACACAAGGTCACAACTTGTTCTTTCTGGCATGACCAGCTCCTCATACTAAAATTATCAGGTGTTGCTGGCCCTACCCTAAACACCATTGTTAGATCTAAGTCCTGATGAGAGTTCAGCCATGGCATTCCAAAGGCTTAGCGGCTGTTGCTCAGGAGAGGATTCTTAGAGATGGGCTTCTTTTGAAGCAATAGTTACAGTCCTTACTACATAACCATCTCACATATTCCTTAAATGGTTGACACTGATTATGTCACAGGGAATAATAGAACTTCAAATCAGATCTCGGTCTAGTCCCTACTAATCTTGGACTCCTAACTTCCAGGTTTTGTTTGATCAGTGAGCTTACATATTTATCTTTATGAAGAGATGCTCAGTAGGGCACAATACTCAACCACAATGTGCTCTGTCCACAGTCTTGTGTCACTTCATGGTGCATATGTCACTGGGTGGGTTAACCATTGTACTTTTAAGTGACTCCAGCCTTTACTGACTGAGATGTTGCACAGTACATGATGATATAACCAGACTTCAGCTTCCGGAGAGAATCATGTACCTGCCACCATCCCAAGATCTGTGGCTCAGAAAGGTCTAAAAGCTTCCAGTCCTAAGACTTGATATAGTTCTGCAGAACTTAAAACAAGTACCTGCTCACATAACCATTGTGTGTTGTGATTGTTGGGAGTCACACTGGAGAGAGAGACCAGCATGGGTGTTTGTAGACTCGAGTCAAGGGTGTCACAGCCAGATGAATTAATTCAAGCATTTGATGAACATGATGAATTATATCTTCATCGTCCCTATGCTCTGTCATTATGTAATAGTTTCAGTTGCCTCTAGACCTGTCAGATTTTATCCTTTTGGTTTATTTAGAGCATGTTTGGGGTTTATAGAGTAGTTTACATGTTTTAGAACTGACAGTACAGATCTCATCAAAATTTCCTGGGGTTAAGTACTCAGCATATTAAAGGTATTTAGAAATAAATACCCTGTGATCTCCAATTGGTATTTTTTGTTTAAATAAAAATGAGAGGCAGATTTTTTTTTTAAATTTTCCATCCATTCTCATTATCTTGGTTAAGACAGTAGTTTGTCAGCTAAAATAAAAGTCACTTCAAATCACTTTTTCTTCTGTATGCAGTATCCATTCACAACACACTCTGCTGGCATATCCTTATACCAGCATCTGCCTTTGTAAAGAACAATAACTTGAGCCAGACGAGGGGTGCACATCTATAATCCTAGCACTTTGGGGACAAAGGGACTCTATGAGTTCAAGGCCAGCCTGGTCTACGGAGTGAGTTTCAGACGACCCAGGACTACACAGTAAGACCCTATCGCAAAAGAAAAGAAAGGCCTCTTAGCTTTTAGGTGAATGTAGTTAAAGCTGTCACTTTTAACTAAATTAACTATTTTCTCACAAAAGCATTCAGTGTTACGCATGTGGGTAGGGATTTTATTAAATTTTTTTTTTCTTGCTTTTTAGTTAGAAACCCCTACACGGGACATAAATACCTCTGTGGAGCTCTGCAGTCTGGAATTGTTCTGCTTCAGTGGTATGAGCCAATGCAGAAGTTCATGTTGATAAAGGTACACATGGCCTTCTTACAGTTTCCTTCCTGACAAGGCACAGTGCTTAACTACAGTAGGTTAAAGCTGTAATTACTGCCCCTTGAGAGTCGGTGATGTTTTGTGTTCTTAGTACTATCTTCTCTATATTCTCTTAGTACTAGCTTACTGTTAGCAGTAAGCTTCCGGAATCATCCTAGCCACAGACATTAGCATGGCCAGTCCTCTGCAATGCTCCAAAGGCTCTCACACTCGTGTCACAGGAGTGAGCTTGGATGAGGCAGGGTAACTCCCAGCCTTTCAGCTGACTTCACTCATTTTGCTATGAATGGAAGCTTGCTACTTTTCTCTTCTCTCTCTCTTGTCAGCATTTTGACTTTCCTCTGCCAAGTCCATTAAATGTTTTTGAAATGCTGGTGATACCAGAGCAGGAGTACCCCATGGTCTGTGTAGCTATCAGCAAAGGCACAGAGTCAAACCAAGTAGTTCAGTTTGAGACAATCAACTTGAATTCTGCATCTTCCTGGTTTACAGAAATCGGCGCAGGTGAGTGTCTTTCACTTTGTGTTAAAATATCCATGCTTTTGCCCATTAAATTGCAAGAGACTTAATTTCAGCTATTCTGGGCTCCTAACTAAACATGCAAATATAATTTTCCAAGTAAGCCCAAGAAATCACCTATGTTATTAAATTATGTTATTTGAAAATTAGTTTGTGGTCTCCATTTGCCCTAGGACTTTCTTTTCTTTCTTATATGTGGGTGGTGCACATACTGTGGAAGTCAGTTCTCCTCTTACACTGTGTAGGTTCTAGGGAGTGCACTAAGGTCATCAGGCTTAACAGCAAGCATCGCAGTGGCCCCTTGCCCAAGGAACTTTTGTACAAATTAACTTTACTGAGAAAGTTTTAAACATTCTTGACATTTAAAAGTCTGAGTTGTTGAAAATATGCAAAGAGTGCTTCATGGTTAAGAACTGATTGTTCTTGCAGAGGACCCAGATTCAAGTCCCACCAGCTACAAGGCAGCTCACAGCTCTAGTTCCAGAGGATGTGATGCCCTATTCTGGCTTTCATGGGTACCAGGCAATGCATGCGGTGCACAGACAGACACACACACAGGCAAAAATTCTTCCACATAAACTTTTTCATTTTGTTTTTAATTTCAGGTCGGAGTTGCTACCAGTTATCTTTGAGCTTACTAAATCTCAAGCTCAGAAAGTTCCTTTTGGCCCTGTCCTGTTTATTCTGTCCCCTCCCCCTCACCTTTTACAGCCAGTGGCATTCTCTGCAGACATAGGTAGAAGTTTCTAAAGTGACCTTCAAGCTTTTCCATTGATATGTTCATTGTTTTTTTCTATAATTGACTGGTCAATGTAGGGGTTTATTACATGTATCTCAGTGAAAGCTCTGGAAGTTTTTCTCACAGTTTTAGCTTGAAAAATTCAGTTAAGAATACAATTTTCAAATGAAAACAATACCCAGTGCTACTAACCGACAGGGAAATACAAGTCAGTGACGTCATGAGATACCATCTAAGACAGAGCAGTAGCAAACTGTGGTGAGAATGTAGAGTGGAGCCCTGATGGGATTCAGTTAGTGCAGCCATTAAAAACAGTTCCAAGCCTGTCAAAGGCTGAAAATAGATGCTGCATCACCCAGCAGTTTCACTATTGGGTATATACTCCTTTCCAGAGAAAATAAAATTAGTATTCTAGAAAGAGAGCTTCACACACATATTTGTTGCTGAGTTCTTCACAATAACTGAGATAAGAAATCACCCTAGATTGATTACAGCTGATGGATGGGTAAGGAAAATGTACATCTACACTGTGAACCTGTGTTGGGTGTGATGGCACATGCCTCTAATCTCTGCACTCATGTGGAAGAATGTTTGCCTGTATGTGACCGTGTACCACTTGTAGACACTGAGGACGATCCTTGCAAGTCAAATGGGATTAGGCTTCAAAGATAGGAGTCTGCAGAGGTGAGGGAGGGGAGAAGATGATTGACAGACAGTCTGGGGCTGTGGTTGGGTAGGAGGAATGACTGCTGTTCTCTGACCCTACAAGGTAACTCGTTAGTGACAGTTAAATGTCTATTTCAAAAGCTCTATCAGAGGGGATTCTGAAGAATTTACTTTTTAAATCTGTGGAATATATAACATGAGAGGGGATCCTCACTTTCCTGTTTGTGGTACTGATGTATTATTTTGTCATTTGTCAGCCCTGATTTATGAGGCCACTTTTAAACAGAATTCAACAGTGTGTGGTAGTTTTACTAGACTACTACATTGTGAGGCATCTGTGACAGTATTGCATTCAGTGCTTCTTGGCTTTGGATAACTCACAGACTGAGTTCTGAGAACTCATTAAGCATCCCAGCTAGGAAAGCTTAACATTGACCCCACACTAATGTCACTTTCAGTATAAGACTGGGACATAGGTCAGTGGTAGTGTCAGCAACACATCCAAAGACAAGTCAGCATGACCCAGAGCTGTGGTAGTTTCAGAGCACAATCTTTGGGTGCAGCCATTTTTTGTGGTTACCTAAAGAGTGACACCACCATTACAGTCAGTTTTAAACAGCCTGATGTCAAAGCTGGCATGCCCCGACCCATGGACTCTCCCTGTATGGACCACACCATTGTTTCCTGTAGGGGTAAAGCTATGCGCCTGTACCTCACCTTTCTCTGTATGACTTAATGGCTTCTGCAATTGAGGGTGTGCCTCTTGTGAGGCTCACAGAAAGGTGTGAAGTAGCAGTGCCTTCCTGTTTCAAAGTAAGCAGTCTCTATAGAAATGGTTCACTGTAGGCAAGTACCACTCCAAACGTGACTACATATCAGTTTATTCAAGACAACATGATTAGGCTAGGCATGGTGGCACATGCCTTTAATCCAAGCATTCTGGAGGCAAGACCAGATCGTGTTATATAATGAAGCCCTGTCTCAAAAAGAATTGAAAATACCAACAAAAACATGATTATCTTTAGAAATAACAATAAAACTCATATAAGTTTGATTCCCATAGCCCCACGGTTTATTTGCTGGTTGGTGTAGCATTGAACCTGGTGGCAGTGCACAACTTCTTTCTTCCAGATGGTGTTCGGAGAGCTGTATTCCTTGAGGCTAGAAATTTGTTGAATCTTCTCTTGCTCAGAATTTGAGTTCATTTTTGAAGTTTTGTTTTGTTCTAATGCCTGAGGTCATATTAGATCCACCTTTAACATTGTCCCAGCCAAAATCAAAACAGAGCAGAGCAGAGCCAGGCCTCTGAGGTCATCAGCTCTCCTGACACACAGGTGAGCACCCTTCCTAGTCCAGCTTGTCCTCACTGGGTTCCGTTTTCACAGGTAAATCTTTAGTTCAGATCCCAGCCATGTTTGCTGTTGAGCCAAGAGCCTTCAGTTGGCAGGCTGTGGCATTGAAAAGCCCTCTGTTCTGGAAGTCCTTCCTTCACAGATTCTAATTCATTATTGCATGATCCTTTATTGCATGGTCACGCCTTGGTATGTGTTGAATGAGTGAATGAACATTGGTTAGCTGAGAAAAATTCCATTTAGTATATTGCCTTAAAGATAATTTATTTGTTATATTGATGAGGCTGTCTACTCAGTGATGTCTGTAAGGGTTACCATGTGCCTGTTGTATAAACATATGGCATTGACTGCTCCATGGTATGGTTAAGGGAAAAGTTTTTATTGTGGTTATGAGAGAGAGAGAGAGAGAGAGAGAGAGAGAGAGAGAGAGAGAGAGAGAGAGAGAGAGAGAGAGAGAGAGAGAGAGAGAGAACAGCCAATTACATCTAAAAGAATCCAGAGCAGAGATAGAAATAAAATGACTGAACATGGCCAGCAGACTGGACATGGCCAGGGCTGTCTGTGAGAGGGGGAACAGCAGAGGATGGAGACCACGGGAAGCATAGTGGGAAAAGCCTATCAAGACCAGCAGGGTAGGAAGCCTGTGAGCTGGAGGGAGGTTAGGATTGAGGAAGAGGTGAGAAGGGCTACATGCTAGCATGGACTCTGAAATGTGTAACAAGTACTGTGGTACTGAGGAGCCTGGAGGCCAGCATGGGCTTTGAAATACTGATGGGCACCACAGGTAGCCAAGTCCCTTCTGCCAGAAGCAAGGGAATCTTAACTTACTTTTGGCAGATGGCAACTAGTTTCATCACTGTTGCCCACCTTTCCAGAACAAGAGCAATAATGTAGGCAGTATTGCGTTTTTTTTAGCTCAGTTCATCCATGTTAGAGCTGACATTTGTTCTCCTAAGCTGATGTGCGTAACCTTTTTTTAAATTATAATATGACAAGATGCAGTTTGCACCATATTTAAAGAGCAAATCACAGTGAGATTCAGACTTTGTGCTGATTTTTTTAAGCCCTGGTTTACTGAAACATGTTGATAACTGTAACGCTTCCCCACTTAGGCAGCCAACAGCTGGATTCCATTCATGTGACGCAGTTGGAGAGAGATACTGTTTTGGTGTGTTTAGACAGTGAGTATTGTTTTAAACTTTATTTGACTGTACTGCTCCATAAAGCAATCCCTTTAATGAAATTGACACTGTCATTCAAGCGCTCCCTCCTTAAGTGACCTGGTTTATTGATACAGCAGCTAAATTCACTGCAGCTAGAGGCTCAGTTGCTCTGTCCCTCAATGCCATCCTTTCATTTTACATGTGGCTCATGTGGGGACATTAGCACTGTCCCATGTCTTAGGCAATTTCTGTATAAACTGTCCCATCTCACTTTAATTAATGAGAGTAAAAGGTTACAGTGAACTGTGGTCACAGGACCATTGAACATGAACTTTTGGAGACATATCAGCTCTAATATACTCAGGCATTTGACACTTCCACTTGCTAACCTTGATCTTTGATTCAGGAGAGCTGTTATTAATGGAAGTGTCTTGTAGCATGAGCAGGGAGCAGGAAACTTTGCAGCAGTTATTTTGATTTGCAGACAAGGGACCCTGGACTCTGGTTCTGCAGTAAATAGTTTACTGAATAGTTTGGTGGCTGAACTACCTATCTGTGTAAGATCATCTAATGTGACCACTGAGTAAACCATGCCTACAGGGCTTTATTCACTGCCCTCCCTCAATTAGGAACTTGACTCTAAATACCAGTGAGACGAGAGTGTCAGAAAGTTACCTATAAGAGAATTGCATCAATTTTTTATCCTAATAGGTACAAATTAGGATAACATAACAAACGAATTCATGAGGGCTGAGGCTTTGCTGCCAAGCTCCTGAACATTTGTGGGTCATGGAAGGAAGACTCTTGCTCATTGCTTGCCTTTGTGAGTGCCCACCATTTTAACACATTGGTTAAGGAGGCTCTGTGTGTCCTGACTACACCAATTTCAGTTGTTAAAGAAGTGGTTTTGGAAATGTCTTCCCAGCTCTGTGGCTTGTAAATTTGTTTGGGTGGGCAGCAGTAGGAACAGACTTGTCATCTCAAATCATGGGAATGGACAGATGAAAAGCAAAGGGTATTTTTAAAGTCCTCCTTGAGCTAATATGAAACAATCAGAAAGCAGAGGGAGGAGAGGAAAGAGCTCACTGCCCTCGGGAGTGCTGCTCCTGGCCCAGTGAGAGCTCAGGTGGCAGTCGGAAATTGCTGACATAGCACTTGGCAAATACTGTGGGATTTGTGAGGGGAAAAAGTCACAACTCATCACTAAATATTTGAGCATCAAAGTAGCCACTTTCTTAAAATGAACTTAATGATGTTGAGTATATCTATTTAATTTAAAAAATGTAAAAGACCCACTTACTAAATAAACAGCACCATAATTGTGTATCTTTTAAAGTATATTATTTCCAGTTTTTCACTAGGCATACCCCAAGCAAAATAAGTCTTTGAACTCTATTAATAATATTATTTTGTCCTATATAAAATGCATTGCATTTATTTTAGGAAATTTCCATTTCTGGTCTTGACCCTTTTTAAATTTTCTTTATAAGAATTTGTAAAAATTGTAAATCTACAAGGAAAACTAAAGTCAAGCAAGAAGCTGGCCTCCGAGCTGAGTTTTGACTTCCGCATTGAATCTGTCGGTGAGTCCTTTTATGTTACGGCTTGTATTTGGGGACTTGGCTCACTCTATCCTGGGGATCTGTAGACTGGCAGCTGTCCCATAGCTCTGAGCAATAGACACACTGTTAGCATGTACACTGACTAGTTCATGCGACAAGTACCATAAAGTACTTTCTAATTTTTCAACTAATTTCATTTTGATTTTTTATTCTGTCAGTTTCATACATATGACTCACTTTGGTCATGGTCCCCTTTTGATTTAACTTTATATATAAATAGTTAGTTGCCACCATAGTAGACAGTAGGGTCTTGCCCGTGTCCTTGTTTCCTGGTTTTGGTTTTTAAATATACTCAGTGTTTCTACTGATGTGCTGAGGGAATTATACTTTCCCAAATCTTTCCAAGTCATGAAGGTGCTTGTGTGAAGTGACCATCCTGTTAGGTGCACTGTAATTCTACATCACTAGTATCCAGTTCCTGGATATTGATAGTTACTGTTTTAAATCTGTTTCTATATAAATAGTAAGTTTGGGGTCAAAGTGATGCCTCCAAGGTTAAGAGCACTGAATGTTCTTCCAGAGGACCTGGCTTCAGTTTCAAGGATCCACTTGACAGCTCACATTCACCTATAACTTCATTTTCAAGGGATCTGGTTCTCTTGTCCTCCACAGACCCTGCACACATGCAATGCACAGGCATGCAGACAAAACACTTGGTCTCGAGGCTGGAGAGATGGCTTAACATGGAGGAGCATTTGTTGCTTTTACGGAGGGCCCTGGTTCAATTCTCTACACTCATGGTAGTTGACAGCCATCCATAACACCAGTTACAGGTCTCGACTTTTTTTTTTACCAGTATATCAACATTTTCCCGGGAGAGACGGAAGTTGTGAGGAAAATTTATAGATCTAAAGATTTTAGACAATTGATTCTATGACTCTACCAAAAAGAATTGACACACACACATACGTCATATGATTACCTATATTTAGCCTTTAAAATTGTCTTTAACTAGTTAGAAACATTTTGGTTGGTTTGTTTGTTTGTTTTTAAATATTCTAACCTGAGTTCTTACATTAAACTAGAATTTTGCCATAGCATAAAGGGTAAGGGGCACAGGGCATACATGGCTCAACAGTAGAGAAGTACATGAGGACCCTGGGCACTATCCTAGCACCAAAATAAATAAAATATGATGTGCTCTTGTGTGGCTGCCAACAGAAAAATGCCTGGCTTGTGCTGAGAATGTAATTTGCTGAAGCAGAAAGCCTGAGCTCTCTGAAGACCAGGCAGAAGGAGTTCTGGAAGATTGCTTCCTCCTTACTGCCTTATATACTGGACAGTTCACGTCAGATCTCAGGACATAACATTTTCAAGCAGGAATCCTCATATATCCTACATCCTCTTCATTTGAACTGAGATGTGCTGATATCATATGTGTCACATTATCTGGAGCATTTTGATTGTTGTACCAAAGTTTCCTCCTCCTTCTAAATTGCCATCACCTCATTCAAATAAATCTTAAAATGGTTACAAGGATCCTCTCACGTAGAATCCCTTTAAATCATGTCTCAAAAATAAGACAAATAACTGGGTTCTTTATTGTCTTAACTAGTGAAACACATGTGATCTGTCATCGTCAAATGCTTCTGGTTTTATTAGGTTGAATTATGTCCCAGACATTCTTACACTAGCTTTGTCTTTAACACTCTAAAGAAATACATACTTGTCTGGCTACACTAACCCTGGATTTGCTCCCGAGCACACACAAAAAAGACAGTAGTAATTTTCTATCTCTTTTTACCATTATATGTATTAATATTTGTGTTTTTCTAATTCTGTTTATTAGACTAATCAGTAAAATACTAAGATGTTTATTTAGTAGTTGTCTTAGATCATAATATTCAATGTGTGATTAGATTTGGGGTTATAAAATGAGCTTATTTTTTAATTAACTTTATAATACGAAAAATATGAACATAAAACTTACTAGCTGCTTGGACAACGTCTTTTAAATCCAAAACCTAACTGCATGTTTGTAATGTTTTAATAACTTTAAATAGAAGATAGAGTATGTGGAAGATAAATTAGTATGGCAATATCCAGCTGATCAGCAGTCAGCCTGTGCTGGAAGATTGCCTGTAGCATGCATCTTCTAAGGCTGCTTCACTGCCTCAGTAAATGACTTGAATTTAGACACGCCTTAGTCACAAAAATGTTGAGCAGTAATGGTCTAGACAGTGGAATTTTCCCCTGAGCACTTGCAAAGCCTTACAATATCATTTATTAAAAACAGTTCAGAAGGTTCCAGAGTTTGGTTCCCAGCATCCACGCGGCTCTAAGCCACCTGTAACTCCAGTTCTAGGGTGATCCTTTGCCTCTGGTCTCTTCAGGCCCCTGCAGTCACACACGACATCACACACATGTACATGTAATTTTTTAAGAACAGTCCAGGGAAATGTGTGTGCTTACTTTTCATTTTCCTCACCTTTCCAGTGTGCCTGCAAGACAGTGTGTTGGCTTTCTGGAAGCATGGGATGCAGGGTAAAAGCTTCAAGTCAGATGAGGTAAGTTTTCTCAAATGACCTCTGTTGACTCCCACACAAGATTTTTATGCTAATATGTTCGCTCTGTGCATTTCCTCTCTGAGTCAAGCTGCTTTGTTTAGTGCCTTTAATGTCATGAAATGGCAGAATACAAACCTGTGTTCTATCCTCTCACTTTTATATTTTGGTTTCAAATACCCAGTAGCCACAAGGAACTGTTGTTATAAATATTGTATAAGACCTGTTACGTTCTAGGCAGTTTACAGATATTAGCACATTTAAAGCTCACAATGATTCAGTGTCACATGACTAGTTAAGTGCTGAATGGATCTGAAAGGTCTCCTAGTGTCTTCACCTTTAGCTGGGATGATCAGGATGCCTTACTGCATGAGATAAACATGTCCCCACCCAAGGCAGGAACGCCACTCTGAGGGAACATTCCCTCCTGTGTGATTTTTTTTTTCTATGACAAGGCTCATAAATCTGTGAAGCTACCTGAAAGCATGAAATTTCATATTTGAATTTAGTTTATCTGTACCCTTATTTATACGTAAATAATGTTTCTACTTCTGAGGGGGAAAGTGGTATAAACCAGTGGTCTTTGAATGTGTTGATTTATTTACTGATCCATGTCACTGAATGTTACAGGTCCCCATATTTAATGAAATCTATAGTCCTACTCACTGCCATGGCACCAATTGTCAACTTGCTTTCTTTTGTTTGTTTTTGTATCTGTTTTTCAAGACAAGCTTTCCCTAGAGTTCATGTGCACTACCAGCATGTCACCACACCCAGCCATACTAATTCTTCTTAGCCGCTATTTCATTGTGTCGTTTCCATCTCTGGGGAACCCAAACCCAGGGCCTCTTACATGCTAGGAATGTGCTTTCTGTTAACCCACATGCCCAGCGCTGCTCACTTGTAATACCTCTTCCTTGAAATCCCAATGGAGCTCCCAGCCTTTGATGTAAGCCTGGTTAGCGTTAACATCTGCCTCAAAGTAACATTCCACAGTAATTAGAATATTTGAGCTTCACACCATGAAAATTAGGTCCCTGGAGTTTATAGCACCCAACTTGTTTGCAGATTGATGTTCATTCTGTCTTCCCAAATAGACTACAAATTCCTGTTAATAGACTGCTTTACACTAATCATAGCCACATAGTTTGTGTTTCTCCTAGGGCCAACCCAAGATAGCAACCCCAGTGGAGGTAGTTTGTCTAGGAACAGGTTCTAGAAATCAAGTGACATGGTGAGAAACAGAAATAGAAAGAGGGAGAAAGCATGTTCATACTAGTAGTGGGCGTCCACTGTACGACAAGGCTCAGCAAACAGGGAGCGCTAAGGAGTGGTCCAGGACTCCTTTAGAGGACAATGAGCCCTATGCCTTGCTAGAGCCACCCATCTTGAGTAAAGATCACACCCCACACTCCCTGCTCTTCGGGAGCGATTGTGCTTAGTGATGCAGCTTTTGCAGACCACAGGAAGCTGCAAAAGGGTCACTAACACCGGATGACAGCCTGGCTCTTGGGAATGAGTAACAGGATGCCCCATAGCCTCACTGTACCTTACTTAACCTCTCTGGCCTCAATAGAAGAATTCAAAAGCATATCCCACAAAGTTTGTAACTATCTGGCAAAGACTAGTACTCTGTAAACATCAGCCTGTTTCTACTTATAGGCAGTCAAAAATATTGAAACATGCTTGATTTGGGGAATTATGTCTCTGAAATATTATTCCTTCCCTTTCTTTGCTATATTTAAGTGATTATTACATTGCTGTCTAAACACTGTCAGGGCTACAGTATTACTTATGGGTATTTTCTGCCATAGGTCACCCAGGAAATTTCAGATGAGACAAGAGTTTTCCGCTTATTGGGATCAGACAGGTAACAATTGGTTGTAGTAATTTAATTATTACAAAGCTCACACTCTGATTACAACCTGTCTTGGGTTCTAATGGAAATTCTTAGGGGGCTCATCAACTTACACTTCTGCATTGAATGAATACTATTAGTGTGTTGTATTACAGGAGGGTTAGGACTGTGCTTTGAGAGGCAGTTATGTTTAGCCAAGACAGAGCGTGTAGGTAGCAGTGAACACTAGATCCATGACACAACTCCATATCACTTTGATCTCATTGTGTCCTCTTGGGGTGTTGTCTCTATCCCGATGTCAATTTTATGTCACAAATGCTCAGCTGGGATCTGGAGAGCAGTGTCGATTAGAAGGAATTAGGCAGGTCCCATCACTTGTTAGATGCATGAGAAAGGAGCAAGAGAATAGAGTTAATGAGCCTACAGGCTTTGAAGGGACTAAATGATGACTGCATTAGTGAGTAAGACAGGTGAGCTACCCACACTCACAGCCAGTGAGTGACCAGAAAACTGGAGGAGGCCATAGGACCTGGAGGAGCCACCTCCTGCTGGAGGGACTGGCCAATGAAGCATGGGTCTGTAATTCAGTGGGCTCAGCTGGTACAGGGTGACACCTCACAGTGTTTTCCTCCCCTTCGCCCAGACTTAAGTTGTTATGCTTCATTTTCCCTCCCTGCCCTTCCTCTTTTTTTCCATTTTAATGTATCTGTGTGCACACATAGCAGGTGCACTACAATACTCATGGAGGTCAGAGATTTATAGCCCACCACGTGGGTAGTTGAGCTCCTCGGCCAGCCCCTTTGCTGCTTACTTATTAGTGGGGGCTAACTCTGGGCAGACAGGGAAATTTATATTTTCCTTCTACATTTCCACAATACACAAGCTACATTTTTTTACTGTCAAAAATAATATGTCAATTACGTAAAATTCATACGCTACAAAATACTCAGTATGTGTTCAGTGTCTCCTTCATTTGCCCTCCAGACGACCCTTATTTTATTCTTAAACCCTCATAATTCAGATGTTGTGGAGGCCTTTGACTTTTTTTTCCTGTCAGGTCTTCAGTTCTTTCCATGCCTTTACTCCAGGGAAAGGGGAGAGCTGGGTGTCACTTCATGCTTTTTGTTTGTTTTTTGCTTTGTTTTGTTTTTTAAGATAGGGTTTCTCTGTCCTGTCTGTCTTGGAACTAGATCTGTAGACCAGGCTGACCTCAAGCTCACAGAGATCCACCTGCTTCTGCCTCCCAAGTGCTGGGATTAAAGGCCTGCACAACCGCCAACTCCATTCTTGATTTTAAACCAGTTGTTCCCAAAGACTCTGAGCAGCTCAGATGGCCTCTTAATGTCCTGTTTATTCCCTATTCTTCCTGTTGGTAGAAATCTCTAAGGCATTCTCATGACTATTGTTGGCAAATCTGAGTGAGTGGATTTGGGTTTAGTTTGAATAAGTTGAGACAATTGCTCACCATTTCAGTACCTTGTATATAAAATAGTTGTTACTCAGTTGTATTCGAAGCTATACAATAATAAGGATTTTGACTGTGTTTCTGTGAACTTTGTGCAGTTTTATAGCAGGCTACTAGTTTGTCACCTATGAACACTGAAACCTGTTTTCAACACTTTTTTCTTGGTTTCATTTCAGAGTGGTTGTTTTGGAAAGCAGACCAACAGAAAACCCCACAGCACACAGCAATCTCTACATCTTAGCAGGACATGAAAATAGTTACTAAGCAACAGAAAGGAATTCCAAGTGACAAGAAGATTAATATGCTCCATTGAAAGCAAGAGTGTTTGAAGGGATTCACTATAGACTGCATTATGACTTGCTTTAACTGTTGTGAGTTTATAACAAATGATCTGTACATTAGCATAGAATTCAGTATTCTCTATAGCTGGAAACAGCTAGTCAATCTCTTGCCACTGTGTGGTGGTTATATCAAGTTTGCTTAATAAAAGCTATGAGACAATAGTCCTCTAGTTCCAGGAAACACAGTTCTTTAAAAAAAATAATAATGTTTGTAACAAGGTGCCATGGTGTTTTTAAATAACTCATGTGATTATCTCCAGAGAGAAGTTAGTGAGCATTCTATCATTTTATACCAAGTCTTATTCCTTTTTAGTGAACATAATTTGGTAAGAAGTTATAGAACAAGCCTTTCACTTTGACATTGGCCGTTCTGTATGTTTTTGTAAGATAGAATATTTAATCCTTATTTATTAATCTCTTGCTGGAGTGGTGTAATGTTTCTAACTTTTAGCAAAGGAAGGTTGCAGAGCAGCTGGATTTTTTTTATAATGTGTGAAAATCTTGTTTACCTTTACAGAGTCGTACTTTTAGGGGTTACAGGCAATGTGTTTAGGGTTCAGCACATACAATTTCATCTTACAAAATACTTTACCACACAGGGTTGCCTTAAAGGGAATTTGTGTTTTCAATTGTGGATGGTTTAAGGGTTGGTGCGGAAGTACCAATGGTGGACAAGGCCTTGGCAGGGATGTGTAATGTCTAGGTGTGACTACCATATTTTTGACAAGCAGTATAATATACCTGTGATTTTTTTTTTTTACATTAGGGATAATGCATAAGAAATTAATCTTCATCTCTATCATGATCCCTAATGTTTGGGAGAAAAGTATTTAACTGCCCATATTATGTATTTTACTTATATTATGCCAATGGGGAAACTGCAGAGTAATAGCACGTGTAATCTTGGGGTTTTCACATACATAGGTGTTCATTGTGAGTAGGTTTAAGGAAAAAAAATACTGTAAGTGAAATTGGAATTACTGATGAGATAGTATAGGTAAATGATTTTTTTTTATATATTTTTTAAAAAGTCACTATACTGAAATGTTTTCATTTGTTTCTCTTTTACAACTCTTGGTATTCAGAATTGATGTGATGTTCTTTTGGTACCAGCTGTCTTAATGCATTTATTAAGAACAGTTAGCACTGAGTTGATGAACAGGGGCCTAGTAGTAGCAATTATAGAAATAGTCTGAGCAGATACATGACAGGAAAACAATGTACTATCTCATCCTTAGCAGTTTTATAAAGTACATGTTATCATCTCCATTTTTCCAATGAGGAAATAAGGGTTTAACCAAGTTAAGCATCTTAACCACTTTATCCTGGTTAGTTCTTGAGCCAGACCAAGAGTCTCCTGACTCTGTTCTTCTCACTATGCAATGTACAAGTAATAAAATGTTACAAAGCAAGCCGTGAAGTATTCATTCTTTAACAGCGCATATTGAGTTAAGGCCAGCAGGATGTTCACTGGCCATACAAACCTGGATGCTGCCTATGAACCCATCCATGTGAAGATGAAGGAGGAGGAACTGACTGGACCGTGTTGTCATCTGACCTTCACATGCACATGCGTGCACACTCACACACACACAACAGTTACACAGAATACACACAAGACTGTTTATATGGATATGTAAAGCAGGTTCTCTGATGAAAAATGTCCTATGTAATAGATGGCAGGAGGACAATCCTAAAACCAGGGAAATTCAAAGACAACATCCTTTTTTTTTCCTGACTCCCACAGCCATCCTAACAGGATGTGGAAGGCACCGCTGCACCTGAAAAGACATGGGAAGATGTCAGAGGCCTCTGCCAATAAACAGTGTGGCTGGCTAACTTCACAGAGACATGGAAGCTGTGCCCAGAGCTAGCAGCCAGTCTTCTGTCCTGTGTTCTGAAAAATGAGCAGTCAGGAATTAGAGCAGAGAAAGAATGGAGAGTTCTAGAAGAAACAGACTGATGGATGGAAGATGCCACACTCATGACTGAGAAGCAGAGTCTTCAAGAAGAATTTTTGGAAAGAATGAGAAGTTCAAGTTGAAAATTTAGGATATAAAATTAAGGAAATTTCTCAGAAAATAAATTGACAATGCAAATATGATTGAATAAAAGTTAAGAAAATTAAAGCAAAGGGGAAATGATGTAATTATATTTTAGTTTGAAAAAAAAAATAAATGAATGGCTCAATCAGGAGGCCCAAGGTCGAGCATCAGAGGCTTGTTTGTTTATTTGTTTGTTTGTTTTTAAAGAAGTGAAGAGGGACAAGACATCAGTTGTATAGTTCACCAGTCATGGTGTTGTATAATCCAGCACTTAGGAGGCTGTGGCAGAACAGGAGTGCTTTGACCAGCCCAGTCAATATATAGTGAGAGTATGTCTCAAGAAAGAAAAGATGTATTTCAAGAAATGTTTCCAGTATTGAAAAACTTTAGATTTGGTCAAAGAAAATAAGCGGTGTATTTAAACACCATGATATGTACAGATACATGTACACAAAACACAATGAATGTAATGAATGTTGGAGAGAGTGAATATGATCAAAACACATGAAGACTGAGACCCAAAGATTAACAAAAAATAGAACAGGCATCGGCATAGAAGGAAAAAAGGGGTTGGTACCCTAGCAAGGAACACAAACTCAGTCACTTTCAAATGTCAACAGAAGCAATGCCTTCAGATTTCGAATAGAACTCTGACCCAGCTACAGCCACCTGACCTAGCACACCGGTGCCAAAAGCATAGGTTGGAGAAATGACCACCTCTTCAAATGCCACTGAAGTCTAGACACCCACATGCAGAATAAAACTAGATTCTCATCTCTTGCCCTGTACATACAGATGTTCAAAACGGACCAAAGCCTGAATTTTTGAAACTGCTAAGGAAAACATGAAATATGCTTCAGTATGCAAGCATAGGAAAAGGCGTGAAAGGATTCCAGCAGCACACGAAATAATAGGATTGCCAAATGGAGTTAGATGAAACTGAGCTGCACTGAATACACCATAGGAGAGAACCTTTGTTAGCTATATTTTCGTGGATTCGTATCTAGAAATATGAAGAACTCAAATGCCAAGTAAGTGCATCCAGTCGGCAAGTAGACAAATAAGTTGGACAGTTCTTAACAGGAAAAAATTATCTGAATAAAAATACCATCAGAGAAAGGCAAACCAAAATACCTTGGGGGCTAGAAAGATGGCTCAGCACTTAAGAACACCTGCTCTTGCAAAGAACCTGAATTTGATACCCAACATCCACATGGGGCCTCACAACTATCTGTAACTCCAGTTCCAGGGGATCCAATAGACACTCAGGTGGTACATATACATGCATGCAGGCAAAACATTTATGCACATAAAAGTAAAACCTTAAAAAAAAAAAAACTACATGAAGATTACATGTCTTCTGCCATTGATGTGGCTCATGAAAACCAATGCTGGTAAGAATCTAGAGGTTTGCCAATAAAGCCCTTAGATACTGCCAGTGTTTGGAATTTAATGTGGCCAATGATTGTTCAGCTATATTGCTTCTGGGTATACACACAAAAGTATCAGAGTTGGCTTGCCATGGAATTAATGTGAGTACCCACGTTCTTTGTGGCACTATTGGCAAGGGCCAAGTTGCAGATTCAGCCCACATCTATCATATGAATAGGTTAAGTGTGGTATGTATAAAATAAAGGTCTGTTTGCCATAAGATTAAAATTATGTCATTTTCTGAAAGTATATGTTACTAGAAATCATCATATTGAGCAAAAATAACATAGAAATGAGACACTTCATGTACAGAGTCCAACAGTACCTGACACTGTGTGGGTGCCAATGCTGTTACCAGCACCTTTCTCTAGTAGAGTATAAAATCTCTTCCTGGCTCCAACAGCCAGACTGTTCTCGTAGGTGGGTATGGTGTAATCTAAGAACCCCAGGAAAGCCTATGACCTTGTATCCTAAGTCCCATAGATTAAGTACTCATCTTTAGAGTTCAGATACCTAAGAGAGAATGACCCCTTAGAATTATGAACTACAAATTATTATTTTGTGGCTATGGAGATGAAAGTGTCTGCAAGGACCATCCTACACCGTGCAAGAGGAATGAATTCTGGACTGATGCTGTCTACAAATAGACTAGGAAGCTATAAGCCATCACTTTAGTGAAACTTTTAACAGCAAAACCCTCACCATATGTGACAGAGGCACTTCATTAAATCAGATCCATATACCCAGTAACTGCAGTAAGCACGATGTTTAGCAACATTATGACATTGAGATCCTTGACTTTCATTCTGGTTTATGTTTCTCAGGTCTGGATTAACTACTTTTTTGTTATTACCTTGTGATGGCTTAAAAACAATAGATGGTAAATAGATTGATGCCAATCGGGCACCTGCCAGGATGTGTTGCCAGTTGCCACATTAGATGTTCTCTATAAAGCACTAATTGTCAAACTTTTTAGAGCACAACTATTTCTCAGTCTGTAGGTTTTGAAAACTCAAAATGGGTATGATCCCTGAAGCCTAGGATCCCACAAGCTGTGTACCCCTCACTGGAGCTTCTAGAACCTATGTGTCAAGTTCTTTTCCTGCCTGAGAACTAAGTTCCTGACACATGGCATCAAGAACTACATGTTAGTAAATTGTATGCTACAGTAGAATGAGCACTGTGACTGTTCCAGAGTAGCTTGTTCATAGGTATAACTTATAGGAAAAAATTACATGGTCTTAAAATCCACTGTAAAATGGAGAGAGTGTGCAAATTCCTACCAGTTTTCTGAAATGACAAAGTCAAATGAATACATTTTCTACATGATTGAGCTAAACATGCCAGACAGTCTAGGCAAGAAAACAGAAATGCACTGTATATTTTAAAAGAAAGGTATCAGTACAGATTTATTTAGATGAATAATTTGTTTTTCATCTATAGTATATGTGAGGGAAATGGGAAACATGTTTTTTACCTGTGTTCATTAGAATCGTTCACTTGAAAAATAGAAGTAACCACATTGTTATTTTTATATTGCCTGAAAGATTTTGCTAGGATATATAAGGAAAGGAAAAATAAAGACATGAGAGAACAGAGAGACTCTAAAAGTGTGTGAGAGAGGGGTTTTCCCTTTCATACAGCCCCCAGAGAATTGTTTTAAACCCTCAGGTAGAAAAGTCAGGTTGAGTGTACCAACTTTGTGGCTCTCCTTCAGTTCCTGAGCTGCTAGAGGCTGGTCCTCACGATAAAGGCCCTAGAACACTGGTTCTGATGCAACAGCCTTTGAATACAGTTCCTCCTATTGTGACCCCAACCGTAATATTTTGTAACTACTACTTCATAACTGTAATTTTTGCTGTTGTGAATCACAATATAAATATGACCCATAGGTTGAGAACTTCTTTCCTAGAAGAGTCATTTTAAAAGGACTGGCTTCCGATTTCATGGGGAAAGAAAAAAACAAAACAAAAAACCCCCCAAAAACCTAAGGTCATGTTTACCAGGAGGTGAAACATCTGATTCTGTTGGTTGAGCCCATGTGTGAAGTCAGAGACACTCGGCTCTTTTAAACTTATGTTGATTTCCCAATACTTAAACTGATTCACTAGCCTTCCTTGGTGATATCAATGAACAAAAAACACATTCTTCCCAGCCTGGGTCTATAGTGTTTTGGGTTTTTTTTTGGTTGTTGTTTTTTTTTTTTTTTTTTTTTTTTTTCAGGGACTGGTGAGGAAGACTGTGTCTGTAGTTTTTCTTCAAATTGCTGTATATTGAGACTGGACCATCAGGTCGCTCCAGTGTCCACAGCTCTGAAGGTCAAAGGCAGAGGATGCTTCCCAACATGTTCTTAGGTACTCTGACTCCATTTGGAAACAGGTAGATTTGATTATGAAACCTGTTTCAACCCCAGGTGGCTGAGTGACCCTCTACACACTGGTCAGCATCTCAGGATCTCAGCAACTGCTCTGGACAGTTAACTATGATTACCTGTTTAGTAAAAGCTAAAGCTAGGGACACCTGTGGGCTTGGTATAAAGATTAGAGAAAGCATGGACCCTGAGCCTGAGATATACATGTTCCCATGGTAACAACTGAGGATTGCTTTTATGTTCCCTGAAAACAATTTCTTTTCCAAATTCACTTAAAGTGGGAAAAATAAATGCAAGCGATTTCCTCAAGCTGCTAAATAGTGTCATTTTCCAATGACACTTATATGAAAATGAACTGGGTGAAATACCGTCTGTGGTCCTAGGACCAGCACTCAGACAAAACATCTGCATCCTGTCCAACTCAATGGAGGTGGATTCTCCTGAGCATTGGGGCTGCTGCACATGGATGAGATGAAAGAGCTACGCTAAGGCTCATCTCCCAGGAAGGCTGATGAAAAAGGGTTGCGCTACATTGCACATGATAAGAGCACTAAGGGCAACTGAAAAATCCCAATACCTACCCCTATGCATTTGCTAGTATTGTCAAACAGGAAGGAAGGTCTGGAGTCCCTACCAGTATTCTAACATTGTCCACGTAGCCTGCAAGCTGTGTCTCCTGATTACCTCATCCTCCCTGATTCGTTCCTCTGAATCCTCAGGACGATATCTAGGACATGGTTACATAAGGCTACCATAAGGATCGTGCAAAGTATGCTTAGCACAGTGCCTGTCTTGAAGTCAGTATTCATCAGCTGTTGTCCAGACAACGGTATTCACCATGCCTGGGAAGGTAGCTGTTCTAGAGTGCTTCCAAACCCCATGCAGTTTCTGTTTCCGTGTGATGCTCCACTGTTTCCTTAAAGGACTAAAACTCCTCATTCTTTATATGCTCTCCCGGGGGCAGCACTACAGAGGAAAGACTCTATGGTTTCCCATTTGTTGCACTTACTTGAAGACCTCTCAGCTTCCCAAGAGCTTCATCCTGGGAGTTACACTTTGCTATCAAAATCAATTCTGCGCTTGCCAACTGAAAGGGCCTTTGCTTTGACAGTCTGTTCCCAGTGTCTTCTTCTGTGGTGCCATGAACCATTTGTTTCCCTTTCAAAATTGTTCCATAATATTTTGCTCCAGTTTCTCTCCAAACAAAACAGCTCACAGCTGGAAGTCACACTAGCTTTCTGGTTCACTGCGTGCTTAGGCCTAAGCAGCCTACTACTGGCTCATGCTCTAACTACCACTGGGCCTGGCCCTGTTCCACGATCCTTGGGCACTGAACCTTGTGCAGTCCATGAAGTTAATTTTCCAAACAAACTTTATTTAACCTGATATGAACTTTGGACAAGGTAGCTCTGGAAAAATCCACATTGACATCCTCCTTTCATCTTAAAGTATTTTCGAAAAGATACACTTACCAATACCAACCTCAACATGTTTCAAACAATTTAAATTATACACAATCAGTTCTCTGAAAACAAATTAAACTGGAAGTCAATTACAGAAAGATATTTGAAAAAATCTTAAATAATTGGAAATTAAATGACATGTGAAAATAATCCTTAGATCAACTCACAATGAAATTTAGAAAATACTTTGAACTAATTGAAAGTAAAAATACAATGCATTAAGATTTCTGTGATGACTTTATAATGGTTTAGGGGGCATTAAAGCCATATTTAAATGGAAGAAATGCCAAAAATTAATTATCTAAGCTTCCATCTTTAAATAAAACAGCTAAAAGCAAAGGAAAACATAGCAGAAAAATTAAAGAGATAAAATCAATAATTAAAATATAGAAAACAAGAAAATCAACAAAGTGAGGAAAAGCTAGTTCTTTTAACAGACCAATAAAATTAATAAATCAAGCTGATCAGAGAAAACATTTACCAATCTCAAAAACAAAACAAAGCCTACCATGATGCCATAAACCCATATAATCTTAGCACTCTAAAAGCCGAAGCAGGAGGATCACAAATTTCAAGGTTAGTCTTGGTACCACAGTCAGACCCAGGGCCCTGACAAACAAAAGAAAGCCAGAAAGAAAACATCACTATAGATCAGACAGGCAGCAGTATAATGTGATAGCACTGAACATCCAAATCTGATAAATTCATTCATATAGGTAAACAAATTCACTGAACAAAAGAAACAAAGCTCTCTCAAGAATAACTAGATGTTATTTCTCTAATTTTTAGAGAAATAAAATTTGTAGTTACAACTATTTCAAAAAGGAAAACCCCGGGCCTATGTGGAATTATTGCCAGATTTTACCACACACTTAAGGAATTCATAGTATTGATCTAAAGTAACTAAATCTTGAATATACAAGAACAGGAAACATTTCCAAATCATTTGTGAATCAGTCTCACTAGACCAAAAAAAAAAACAAAAACTAGAGATCAGTGTATCTCAAAACAAGAATGTCTACCATTGGAGCTAGAGAGTCAGCTCAGCAGTTAAAAGCATCTGATGCTCTTTCAGAGATACCCAAGCTGGCTCCCCAGCACCTACCTGATGCTCACAAACATTCATATCTCCAGTTCTAGAGGATCGATGCCCTCTTCTGACTTCCTTGGGGACCAAGCAAGTATGCGATGCATATATCAGAATTACAAAGCATTAGTGAATTGGGTTTATTCTAGGAGTGAAATGTTGATTCAACATTTTCCAAATCAACATAATGCACTGTGTCAAAAGACTTAATAAAAATAATTATCTCAATAGATAAAGATGGGGGCGGAAAATGGTTTAGTGGTTGAAGTGCTCGTCATGAAGTGCAGGGACCTGAGTTTGGATCCCCTTTCTGTTTCCATGTGATGCTCAGCAGTTAAAAGCACTTGGTGCTCTTTCGGAGAAACCCCTTCTTGCTCCTGACATGCTAGGTGATCTTGGCAGTCTCCCTGTAATGCCAGCCTTGGAATGTGGAGCCAGAGGTTCCACAGAGCAAGCTGGCTAGTGAGACTAGCCATGTGGGTGAGTTCCTGGTTTAATTGAGAGATCCTGCTTCAAAGAACTAGAAAAGAGGATTCATGACTTCAACCTCAGGCCTGCACATACAAATGTGCCTACATAGACCACACACACATATGAACATGGAAAAAGAAATAGAAAATAGAATTCAATAAACTCAGTGCTTGTTCATGACTTAAAAGCAAGAAATTATATAAAGAAAGATGAACTAAAGAGAAATTCTCAAGTTTATAAAAGGTTAGTTCTATTTATGATCAACAAATCACATAGAACACAACAAGCAACATTTATCTCACAGGGATCCTCAGGTCCTCTGGCTCAAGGTTTCACAAGCTGAATGAAGTTGTCAGTGGTGGGATGAAGACACCTTTCAGCTCACTCACAAGATTGATTAGGATTTACTTTCTCAAGAATTACTGTAGTGGGGCCTCCAGTTCGTCACTACTTCTTGGCCTGTTAGTCCCTTTCTACGGAGTGGAAGCTTTCTTCAGATTGGGTGAATGAGAGCTCCTAAGATACACATCATAATCTAAAAGAGGCATTCTATCACTTTATCATGTTTGAGTCCTTAAAAATAAGTCACTAAGCATGCACACAGTTTCTCAAATGATGGATTGTTTAAATGATTGGGAGGGGGGAGTCAAGGAAAAAAGTCAGAAATAATAAAAGATATCTGAATTCATGACCATCAAAGGTTAATTCCAAAATCAAACAAGTAACAAATCCTGGTGTTTCTGAGACTACTTTGCTGTGATGGTCGTAATTTCCTTGTAGCTGTTACTCTGTAAATGCAGTGTGCACACACACTTTGCATTAAAAGGACCTTTATTCTGGTCAGTGTGAACCGCCACCACTTCAAACACCTGGATTTAAGAGTCCTGCATGTTCTGAGCACAGCACTTTTCCTATAAGTAATTGATAGTTCAATTATGGGGAAAATGAACTCTTTGAATACATTGCTGCAGTTCTTTGGCCTCCAAGTACCCAATTAACATTTCACTCACTTGCATTGTTAGAACATTCAGGTTTTTTAAAATTCACTGTTTGAATTACTGACCTGTGGTTCACTTTTTTAAAATGTCATTAAATGAATTTTGTCTTGAAATTTAGAACAAATTTTCCAAGAATTTTTGAAATGGCTCTAAAATGCTTTTGCTGTTCTAAAGTGCATAGTTATGCAGAACACTTAGTGCAGAGTCTGATAAAAATCCAGGTATTGATCAACTTTGTAAAAAAACATTAATAATATTCTTGCAGGATTAAATGTTCTTTATATGCAAATAAACAGGCATGTCCATTCTGTCTTTAATAAATTATAAAATTATATAGATACCAAAGAATGTGTGTGTATGTATGTATGTGCATGTGTGCGTGCGTGCGTGCGTGCGTGCGTGTGTGTGTGTGTGTGTGTGTGCGCGTGCGTGTGTGTGTGTGTGTGTGTGTGTGCGCGCGTGCGTGCGTGTGTGTGTGTGTGTGTGTGTGTGTGTGTGTGTGTGTGTGTGTGTGTGGTGTCCATAAGGGCACAACTGTCAGGAGGCAGAGCCATTAAATGCTTTCTTAGAGGCTGCCTATATCAAGCTAAAATAATAATAATACAATTAAAAGATAGCCAGTATTGTGTTTAACTAGTCTAAGACTGATATAAGCAACAATATAAGGATGTATTCTTGCCGCTCTTAATATCACATTGATGAACCTATCCAATGAAAAGAGAAACAAAATCAAACTGAATAAGAAAAACTAAAATTGACCCTATTTCGTAGTCTATTTAAAAATCCCAAAGAACTTATATGTCAGTCTCTCAGAACCCTGATGTGAGAACACATCCAGCGGGCAAATAAGAGTCAAATTCATGTTTAAAAACCATTAGAAGATATTAACCATCTATTTCAATGGCTACAGTCACTGATGATAAAAGCATAATGTGTGTGAATCTCAGATGCTTTCTGTGAAGTGAGAAGCTTATTCTCAAAAGCAGTGCAATATATAACCTCATTTATATGATATTCTGGGAAAGGCAAAGCTATCCAGAAGACAAAATTCAAGCGTAGGGATTTGTTTTTGTGCAGGATACCTGGGAGGGTCCCAGACCATTAGTCCATTCCCAGACCTCATTATACGGTACTCCTACACCAGGCTGCCGCCGCCGCCGCCAAGCCCTGTGTGCCCAGCCCCAGCTTCTTCCTGAGCTCCGGGCATATTTGCATCCTTCCTTGGCCAGGGCTGGCCCAGGTTTCGCAGACATTTTTTCTGCTGAAGTCCTGTTGCCAGCACACACGCATTTCTGCGCCTAGCATAAGGCTGACAAAGTGTTAAGGCTCTGTTCGTTGGCGCTCTACCTTATTTCAAGATTTCTTACATCTGTTAACTGCCGCTGACGCTGTGCTCAGATTCAATAACGAGGTGACTGGGGGAATCAAGGCAGGGTCTGCACTGCGCCAGGGCCCCACAACATGGGAGGGAAGGCCAACCTGCCACCTTGGATTGCCTCTCTCTCGTTCGTTTTCTGAAGCTTCCGCACCGAGCAGGACCCACGCAGCAAAACCTCTCCAGGGGTTCATAGGCGAGGAGGGGACACCAAGGAGTGACCGATGTAAGGTATGGACCTGGGCTACCGCAGCAGGAGCAGGATGCTAGGAGGGCCTAGGTGCAGGAATCCTCCCCGCACGCGGCGCCTCCCACTATCTTAAAATCCTGCGGACCTGCAGCGCGGGATCTGGGACCCTGCCAGGTAACTGCGGGGACAGCAGGGCGGAGGGCGGCTCCGCCCAGCCCGCGCGGTTCCCATGGGGATCACCGCAGTGACCCAGCCCGGCTGCAGGCGTCTGGGCAGGAGCTGGGCCGAGAAGCGCCAGGAGAAGGGGCGGGAGGTCCCTGCGGTCCCTGTCGCCCCGGTTGCCCTCCCGGTGTCTTCTTCCGGAGGGAAATGAGACCCGAAATTAGAACCGGGGAAGCCCTTAGTCTTCCCGGTGCTCCAGCCAGCTCAAGTGTCTTAGATCGTATGAACCATAACGTTAAAAAGATTATCTTACAGCTCGGCTCTTTTTTAGGATGGTGGCTACATCTGTAGCTCTAGGGAATGAAGCAGACAATTGAAATTGGGTCGCCCAGCAGCCACCTGTAGGCTCCCAGCCTTGACGGCGAAGTGATGTCATTGCTAGGGGTGGAGTCCACACCTGGCTGGTCCCAATTCTTTAACTAGTGCCCTTGTTTTCTCTAGATCCTGGACCACAGACCCTACTTGATGGGGCTCGAGTACGGTCCGCCCATGTATTTCATAAACAACGTTTAAAAACTATATGAAAGTCCATTCTCAAGAAGACTTATTCTTCCGTGATGGAGAAATATGAAAAAATTGGGAAGATTGGAGAAGGTTCCTACGGGGTGGTGTTCAAGTGCAGAAACAGGGACACGGGTCAGATCGTGGCCATCAAGAGGTTTCTGGAAACCGAAGATGACCCCGTCATAAAGAAAATCGCCCTTCGAGAAATCCGCATGCTCAAGGTAGTTGATTGGTTTTTTCTGGTTTGGATAACCTGGTGGGGTGTGGTTAAGCCTCTTTCCCTCACAGCCTTGTGTCCTCAGTGGCACAAATCCGAGTCTGTGCGCAGAGAACCGATTATGTAAGAATGTAAGCAAGGTGAAAAGGAGAGACGTGGCAGCCCTCACTTGCAGAGATACTAAGGAATTTCATTCCCCCCAGTCACTTGTCATTTCTCATCATGTCTTTTGCAGGCAGTCCTTTCGAAAGTCCCGATATGCAGAATTTAAAACAACTCAACTTTGCTAGAGTTTTTCAGCTTTAAACTCCTGGACTGTTTTCTGTTCGTATTTTAAATTCATTTTCCTGTTTTCTTGGGCTCTATGTGGAGGTGTATGCATCTGTATGTGTTCACATGTGAGAGCATGTGCCTCTGTATCTCCCTGTCCCAGTACACTCCGAGGTACCTGCTAGGCGCCCAATAAGTGTTCTTATTGAATTGTTTAGGCCTAATAAAATAAACTCTTAAGGAAAAGTAGGTGTGACGGGTCAACCCTAACTGGGTGAGAATCAGGTCCTCAAAG